>OW584243.1:32027000-32627000 GCA_939192795.1 Bombylius discolor | reverse complement strand
TTGAACGTTTTGGTTTAAAATATCAAACCTCAAAATTTCGAAATAAGAAATTTAACGTTGTCTTACTGTCAACTCAACCAAAACTTTCAAAAAAATTTTACTCCAGTAGTAGTATCTGTAAAATTTAATCTATCGTGTTATATAATTTTTTTGAACAATGAAAAAGTCTAAATCAACGAATATTAAAATGTTACACAAAATTTCGATAAAAATTTCTTGAATTCGTTTGAGAAATACAAAATTTTATTTATTCAAAATTTCTTTACTCTAATAATAGTGTTTATGTTTTTTTTACATTATGTAAAAAATATTTCATTCTTCTACCAAATTAAATTTCACATTTTACCAGTAACATCAGAAAACTTATAGCACATCGAGTTAAGCAAATATAAATTTTTATACACTGAAAAGTCCATCGTTTTGCTCAAGAAATACAGTTATAGACATTTAAGCTATCATAAAATCATAATTCATAATAGTTTAATGGTGAAGAAATTTAACAAAAAAAAAAAAAAAAAAAAATTATATTTCTCATGGAATAAGGTTTTGCTTAACTCAATGCATTCTAATGCTTCAAGCATTATCTTCTTTAACCCTAAAACGTATATGGGGTACTCAATGCCCCAAATCATTTTAACTTTTAAAAATATATACATACATATTTTCATTTAAGCTTATTTTGTATGAAAATTAGTATGGGGGCATAGAATGCCCCACAATACGGTATTAGGTAAATTTAAGCGTATACGGTTCTAGGGTTAAGATATCTTTCGTTAGAACACTTTATTATTTATATATATTCTATAATTTACATTCTTTTTATTTTATACATAACGCATGCTTGTAATCATACATTTATGTAAAAGGAATATTTGTTTATACCAGAGTACGAAAAACTCACCCGTGAGCTGCTCATGTGCGTTTTATAAAACACAGTATCATTAGCAAAACGATAAACTCATGAGCCAATCGAATAAGCACATCTTATAATGACACAGCACACGAGTGTGTGCAAAATATCAAAAAGAACATAGGTTTTATTTGGTTTTATTCACTCGTGTGCTTTTTAATAAAGCACACGCACACAACATTTGCACACGAGTTTTATGCATAGTACGAGAAAGACACTCACAGCAATTCATCAACTCATGTGTCGTAATTTGTAATTGTTTTCGTTTAAATTTTAAATTTAACATATGTATTTGCATTGCATCAATTTTTTAAAGTAACAAAATGTTACTTTTTTTGACTTCTTATATCGAATTATTTTATTTTTCAATTTTAGGAAGAAATAAAATAATTAAAATGTTACAAAATTATCACTTTTTTCGTTGAAATGCTATTTCTACCTAGTGTATTTCAAAACATTAAGTGACATACGGTCATAAAAGTTTTTGATCAATTAAATAGATTAAATAGAAAATGCTATAAATGTGTAATAAATATTAAATTTAAATTATTCCTATGAAATAAGAAAATGTAAAAACCCAAAAACATCATATGTATAATATATCCTTCACATATATCCTACAAACAGGTTTTTCCTTTATTTTATGATATAGGTAGGTACATATTTATAATTTTTTCTATAACACATATTCATGAGCTGATGAATTGCTCATGTCTCGAATATGAGCAACTCACGAGTGTGTTTTTCCGTACTCTGGTTTATACATATTCACATTATAATGCTACCTCTACATTAGACTTAGTTTTATGTCTATGTCGTAACTTAAATCGTGATTATTTTTTATTTGAAGTTGGCTCGAAGAAAAAATCAGCAGACATAAATATCTAAACAAAAATCAGAGTGGGTGAAAATCAAATCTGGCGGAAAATGAATTTTTATGTACTTTATTGTTAGATAATGGATATAGAGCTAATAGAGTGAAAATATTTAAGTAAAAATTATTTTAAAACAGAGATAACACAAATTAGTGAATTTTAAAAAATTTTTATAAAATAAAAAAAATCAGTAAAGTGTAAAAGTCCTCTAAAAATTCACACAACAATGAAATGTCAGAAAGACATGAAATTCTCACCATTAACACACTCGACATATAAATCACGATTTGAGTTACGACATAGACATAAAATTAAGTCTGATGTAGAGGCAGCCTAAAGCGTCTTCATTCTCCTCGAAATAGCGTGATTTTGAAACAGAATTCGAAATTTTGTGCGATGTATTCTTCATCTCAACAATTTTATTTGTTGTTTAAAACGTAAATTCATAAATTTTATTCTAGAATTACATACTTCAATAAATTTCTCGCAATTACTACGTTTATACTTACTTTCTAAAGCGGTATAAGTTAAAGCGATATAGAAAACCGGTTTATCTTATACCGATTTTGTTGTTGTTTATACTTACAAGATAAAGCGATATAAACAAAATTCCATATAAAGCGATTTAAAGTACAGTACTAACTACCAACAAAAGAAAAATAATTATTTCGAACACTTAAGTCAAATTGTCACATTCACTTTTGGAGTATTAAACTAGTTAAATTTCTGTTTAATAAATTTTAAAATCACATGAACCGTCATAAAGTGTTCATACGACGAATAAAATCCAAACTCGCAAATGGAACGTACATCTCACTGAGAAACTGAGAATTATGTATCAGATACTTAAGAAAAATGGAACACAGCTATTATTGTCTATTGATTCCGATTCCGAAACATACGTTCAGTGCTGCCACTCGTCAATTTTTTTCCGTATCCAAATGGAGACCAAAAGAGTATCCAATCCAAGAAAAAAGTATTCTCAAAGATAAAAGTGATATTTTTCCAGTTTTTATTTTCTGCTATTCTAATTCTATTATTTTCTTTTTTACCATATCCAATTCCATTATTTCCATTCTTTAGTATTTAGATGAGATAAATGAAATTTAGAACATAAAAATTGAGACAAATAGTGTTGGTAACGTAGTTTTCTTTCAATCAGTGTCAAAATTGAAATTTTACTATTCAAAGTCTAGGTTTTATCAAAAAAGTATCCAAATGAAAAAAAAGTATCTCTTGTATCCACTGTTAAAATTTCGAAAAATCGTAGCCAATTTGATACGATTGTATCCATTTGGCAGCACTGCATACGTTCAATAAACACAACTTTTATTTTTGTTCTTGTTCCACGAACTTGAAAGCTAAAAAAAATTCACGCAATTTACACGACAAAGCAATTGCAGTATGCATCACATATCAAGCAATCATTTATGAGTAATTGGGGTGAGGCGATTCGAGGTAGCTCATCACTTGTGTTATGTGTACCAAAAATTTCATCAAGCAATTGACATTTCCTCTATTTCTTTTTCGTAATTTTTTCAATTCCGTTTTATTTCAAAAATTCAAAAAGTGAAAAAAATTTATATTTTTCATAAGTGTAGAAACATTGAAACAGGTGAATAAAATTCTTTTTTTAATTTTAAAATTAAATAATTTTTTAATATTTTTTATTCCAAATGAAAAAAAATAGTTTAAGTTACCTTTTTGTTAAAAAATTCTTTTTCAATAAGATTTCAACAAATTTTAACGAAATCACGAAATTTCAAAAAAATGAAGACCTAATTACATTTTATGACTATAATATAACTTTAATTATTATTAGCATCATCTTTTTTGTAATTTTTATGTTGTTTCCACTTTTTTTTTCTCATTGTCATAAAATGCTCTTTACCTACATACCTATATAATGAAAAAATGAAATTTGTGTACATTTGATTAAAACGACAATCAACTAAGATTTTCAAACAGAGAAATTAAAAAAAAAAAAAATAAAATGAAATTGAAAAGCGATATTCATAGTTTTAATTTATGTTGATTGTAACAAAAATCAATTTTAAAAACTAAAAGTTTTTTATAGAAAATTTATGTATTTTGCAATAGATTAATAATAATAATTTTTTTATAATAATTTCAAAGTAAATTCGTTTAAATTCTGTTTAAATTTATTAAAATCAACATTTTAAGTGTATAACTGTGAATAACGCTTAAATCTTTAACAATTTTGTATTATTTATTATTATATTTTCCAATAAGTGTCATTTAGCTACTTTTATAATTTATTTAAAAAAATAAAATGTGGTTTTTTGGTTCTTTGTTAAATTTTTACGTTTTGTGTAAACAGTCATAAATTTTTCTTATGCAAAATTTTTTTTTCTCTAAGGTTTAAGGGAAATGTAATTATTTTCTCTTTATTTTTCTTTCTTTACATAATAAAATTTTATTCAAAAGTATGTGTTTTATTCATGTGAACAAAATTTTTATCCTAATTTATTTTTATAAATATTTGGTGAGAAGATTTTACAGTGACCGAAAATCATTTTTATTCGGAAATTGGTTCCGACGGAATTTAAACAGTCGAGTAATCGAGCTAATACATATCTAATTTATTGAAAATATTCAAAAGTGGAAGAACCATAATGTTGTTGTAAATTTTAATAATATAAATGTTACTAATCCAAATATTTTGTATTTGTATTAATCAATTACTTTTTTTTTTTTTTTTTTTTTGTAGAAGTGGTATTTTTGTACAAATACAAAAGAAAAACAAAGTATTTTCTACATTACATTAGTTTGATATTAACTATAAAAAAAAAGTGACTACTAACAATTTATCTTTTTGAAGTGTAATGTGTAAAATTTCTCCCTCTATATTAAATTAACTGAATACTGTTAAACATTAGAATTGAATTTTTCTTCTTTTTCAGCTGTAATTTAAAATCATATTTTTACAAATATACAACATATATTTTAATCACAGTCACTTTTACCGTTATTTCAGAATCACAAACTCAAGAAACAAAATTAAAAATATTACATACATATGTACATATAAATACTTACCCAATTCATAAATGAACAAAATGTATATTATTTAAAATAAAAATTTAAGAAAATAGTTTTTATTAAAAACTTAATTTTTTTTTCTATTTCTTTTTCCTAACAAAAAAAAAAAAAAAAAAAAAAAAAAAAAAAAAAAAAAAAAAAAATATTGTGATACTTACTGATACTGATTAGAATTTAATATTAAAAATACGAGAATAATAATTTAATGAAAATTTCCTTAAGCTAATATGTATTAATTGTGTGTAATTAAGAAAAAAATTTTTTTATTTTATAATTTCAAATATTTTCTTTATACTATTATTGTTGTAATGCATGCAATTCAATGTATAATATGTGATTGTTGCTTTTAATTGCTATTTTAATTAGAATAAAATTGCTAAAAAAACGGTACAGGTTAATTCTAATTATTGTGCTTATATTTATAGTAAAAATTTCGAAAATAAATTCATTAAAGAGCTCATACTAGTTTTGCGTCTTTTTGAAGCAATAAACAAAAAATATGCTTTTTTCTTTTAAAGCAAACTAATACAGCTTTATTGAAAACTTTTTAAAAAAGTCAGCAGAAATTAATAATACAAAAAACATTCAAAAAAACAATCAAAAATAAAATACTTAAATATTGTAGACAAATTACTAACCTCGGCTGATATTCAAGATGGAAAAACTGAATTTGATCCAGTAACAGGAGTTAAAACTTTTTATAAGAAAATTAAAGGTGGGTACGAAGTACAAACAACAACACCACAACCAAATGGTACAATTAAAACAAAAACCCAAACATTCTATGATCCAACACCAGTATCAGCTGATGATCTTGCAAATAAGACATTTTTAACTTCAGATGATATTGAAGATGGTAAAGTTGAAATTGATCCCGTTACAAAAGTAAAAACAACATATAAAAAAATTAAAGGTGGTTATGAAGTTAAAACATCTACACCACAACCAGATGGTACAACTAAAACAAAAACTCAAACATTTTATGATCCAATACCAACTAATCAAGAATTTGATATTGAAGCTACGTCGAATAAACAAAAAACAACAACAAAACTTGATCGATCAAAAAGGACTGATCAACAATTAGAACGTGTTAATCAATCCAGACAATTGGATCAAAAACAACAGCAATCAACTGAAACTCAAATTCAAACACAGCAAACTAAGAAAACTCAAGAGAAAAAATATAAATCAGATACAACTGTTGAAGAAGTTCATGTATCACAAAAAACTGAATTTAGTGGGAAACGTGTAATCTCTAGAAAAGGTACTGTTGAAGAAACTGTTGAGGAAGAACAAAATGTTCGTGCAATAACTGAAAAAAAGGATAAAAAAAAGAAAAATCCAGCACTTGCGATCCAAGATAAACCTGATGGGAAAACTACAGTTAAAACTATAAAAATTCCCGGTGGAACTGAATATCATTATACAACTGTTAAAGAAAATGGTCAAACTGTAACTCAAATAAAAACTGTTTATGATGAAGAAGAAGTTGAAATGACTGAAGAAGAAATAAAACTATATCATAAGCATTTAAAAGAAGCTGAAAAGCATAAAGATTTAACAGCACCAAAAACAGTTAAAACAAGACAGGGTACAACAAAAAAAGTTATACCTTCTGAGGATTCTGGTGAAATAACAACTGTTGAAACAGTTAAAATTGATGGAGGTGTTGAATATCATTATACAACAGTTACTGCTGAAGGTGTAGTTAAAAAAACTATGAAAACAGTTTATGATGCTGTTCGAGTTGAAGAAGATGAAGAAGAAATCATTGAAGAATACGAAGAGGAAATTATTGAACCAGGAGAACCAATTGTTGAAACTATTCAAACTACAAAAATCGTTTCAAAGAGTATGTATTCGTTAATATGATATGTATGTATGTATAAATGTTAATTAATAACTTATTTTTTAACTTTTAAAACTAATTTAAAAAGATAACACTGTTTCATAATTATTTGGAAATAAAAAGGAACAAATTTTATAAATTTTATGTCGTTGGGTCTAAATATGTATACTGCTCGTATTACTATTGTATATTAACGGTAAAAATTCGACAAATATGTATTCAACGATATTAAATTTATAAGATTTATGATATTTTTTAAAGAAAACTTTAAAATTGTAGAACAGTGTAATTAAAACGAGGTGACCAACTGTAGAGAATAAAAATTTTCAATTTTTTCTTCTTCAAGGAACAAAATATGAAAAGAAATCGATTTTCGAGTGAAATTTTAAATTAAAAAAAAAAAAGAAATAAAAAATTAAAATCTTGTTTTTTGAAAAATTTTGGATTTTCAAAAGACAAAAAATCGTTTTTGAAATTCAAATCGAAGTTCTACAAGACTAAAAGGAGTTCTTTGGAATGAAATAAAGATAGGATATTTTTATAGTCTATGGTTATCCACTTAAAAAAAAACAATTTAACCGTATTTGATCCTTTTAATCACATCTGTTGCAAATTTTTTTTTTTTTTCAATTATATAAAACAAATTGAAATTGAATTGAATTTTTATTTTAATATAAAAAAGAAATATTTGTAATGGATTCATTTTTTGTTTTCTATGTAACTCATTATGATATGATCTTTAAAGTTTGAATATTTAATTAGAGAAATTCATAAGCTAATTCTATTTCTAATTCATTTATATCATAATGAATAATAGCTTGTCCACTAATTAAAAAAATTAATTTAAGCACTTTGTTTATCACAGTTAGCACGACTATAATATTTTATTTCTCCAAAAAATATAAGGAATACCTTAAAATTGTGGATTTATCTGAAACGCGAGAAACGGGATATAATGATAACACGATTTTCGACTAATTGGCGAAAGAATGACCACAGTGGAGTCTATTTAAAGCTATTAGGAGGCAAAATTCTACAATATATATGGTGGGATTTCCGGAGAAAATTACATTTTCCAACAAATAATAACACAGTTTACTCAAAATTTAAAATCTTTCACGAATATTCACAGTACGTAGTCACCCTGTACACTTTTTTCCCTTGACTTTCTGGGTCTTTTAGTAACTGTGCTACGGTATACTTGCTTTTTCTTCCGATTTTTGCCATTTCAAGTTTTACAATTACTTTAATTTTATCTGCACTTAGTCGTTTTTGGTGCATCCTGTTTTTACTTAAACTTTTTCAAATTTAAAAATAATAAATATTGAATGTATTTCTGTGGTATACACATTTAAGCTGTTCTGCTATACTCGGTTTATAAATCAAAGTCAGTATTGTGCTTATATGGAGGCAGTACCCGATTAGTTTCTGATAACTTAAAATATAAATGTTTTTGATAAAATTTAAAATTGAAATTTAGATCTGCAGCAAAATGACAAAAACTGAAATAGAAATAAGTTTTAATTTATTCGCTGAGCGAAAAATTCGTTGACAGATAAAGGTCGTCTTTCGTTGTTCGTCGGTCGTTGGTCGCTGTATTGTGTTTATGACATTATGTAGCCCGTGCCAATATCTCGATAAAAGGATAATAGATCCTTATTTAATTGCGTAGGTAATCGTCGATGCATATGTCCTTTAATTACATTAAACATGCCTGTGTAGATAATTCCTCCTTTCAGGGAAATACATAACTTTAAGGCATTCCTTATATTTTTGTCGTGGAGTGTTAGTACATTTATCTGCATGGAATCTTCAATTTTTTGCCAGAAAATATCGATTTATAAAGTAATTGATTTTATATCATAAGATTTCAATTGCTACTAATCTATTTACATTAGCAGACAAGCTATATAAAAGATAACAAAATAATGTACATTTTTTTTTCTCATTTAAAACTTGGATCATACTTTTATTAAATTACGGAAATATTAGCTGCTTTATCATTTTTTGCAAATAAATTTACAATAATTTAATAAATTAAGGCATATTTTAGAATATCAGATCAACAAATTACTAACATCTCAACGACTAAAAAAGTATCGTTTATTATTTCCTCTACTGGTAACCATCGCAATAAGTTGGATTTATTACCTGTATATTGAAGCGTATGAGTAGAATAAAAAAATATATATTTAAACATTTATATAAAACTGTTCCTAGACTATGTGTAGTTCAATAAAAAAATAAAAGTTACAAAAACAAAAATAAAAATTACCTATCGCTCAATCAAAGGTGCGCTCAAACAAGCAAAATAAAAAATATTTAAAAAACACGCACAATAATCCTAAACTTTAAGAAAAGGTGTTTTGAATGGCTCGTACACCTGTGTAAGTATTAATTTTTTTTCTTTTAAATAATTAAGAACAATTCAGAACTTTTAAAATTTTTTAAATAATTAAGAATTTATTTATAAATATTTACAAAATTAAATATTTTCTTTCAATTGAACGGTTTAAAATGTTAGAAAAATGTAATTTTTTCAAGTTAAATTGATCACAATGTTATTGAAGAAAATGTAGAACTCACGCGATAAGGACTTGTTAGGTACATATACATACATACATACATACATATGTACATAATTTTACAAAACAAAAACTAAAATACTTATACTTATATACTATAGTCGGTTTATAAATCGAAGTCAGTACAGGCAACATAGGCATACTTTTCTGTATAAATCTGTCTGTTGTGTGGGGTGATCAGATCTCAGTTTCAAGTTATAATTTATCAAAAACATGTATAATATAAAGTTAGCAGAAACTAATTCGATTTATAAACCGAGTATAATTTTTAAAATATAACGTTTGTATTGATTTTTAAATAAAATTTCGTTTAAATATTTTTAAAATATCAACAATTTTCGATATGATAATATTACAAAAATAAGAAAATAAAAATAATAAAAATTTATAAAAGAAAATTTTTCTGCTTTGCAACTGCAAAGAAAATTATTTATTTACAGTTTTTGCACTAGCAATTGTGCTTACGCTTTAGTTATTTTTTGCAAAATATTACATAACACGATCAAAAAACAAAGCTAAACTTCTGATTAAGGGGTGTGAAGTTTTGAAACGGAATCTTTTGGAATGTCTATTTAAACGTGTCATATGTCCTTATTGGCGCAAATTGCATTTTACCGTTGAAGTTTTTCTTGAAAAATTGACAGAAAAATGTTTCGTTTCAATAGATCACGCCAACTAATCCGGAAGTTTTTCCCAAAACAGTATATTCTCTAATACTACATTGAATTTAAATGAAGCTTTTTATTGAAACAACTTAATCTACTTAAAAACTATAATGTTATGGACACTCTTATTCTGATTTGAAAATTGTATTCAACATGTTACTTTTTTAATTTAACATTATTTTTTTTAAATATAGGTGAGAAAAAGGAAATTGAAATGATATCTTCTAATGGAGCTATTGCCAAAAGGAAGGAGAAAAAAACTAAAAAATAAATGATTTGAGATTACAAAATAAGAAGTTAAAATGAACTTTATAAGAAGAGAAAAACATTATTATAAAAAAAGTTAAATATTGAGTGCGCTTCTACTAACCATTTGCATATATTAACTAAAACATGTACTTTTGTTATATGAAAAAAAAAACTACACATACCGCATATATTCATCAATTCGCCATTACTTATAAACAACCATAAAACATGAATCAATTTTACTATATTCAGTTCATGTTTTGCCACGACAAATTTATGAATACGATTAATGTATCAAACAGACTTGAATAAAGTCAAGCTTATGAAACCTTCAACTGTACTCATAATTTTATCATGATAAGTAAAAAATGTGATGGTGAATTTAATTTGTGACCATTAAAAGTTATAACGGTTTGATAAATATGGCGGCTTATTATTTTACAGAAATATATTTTTATTATTTTATAATTTTCTTTATTTTTATGTAATTTTATTTTTAACACTAAGAAATAGAAAAAAAATTAATTACTAATAATTATACAATCATTATATATTTTCTTTTTCTGTTATTCATTGAAAAACTATTTATAAAAAATAAGATATAAAAAAATAAATTTGCTCAAACTCAAAATTGTATTACACTTTATTTTCATGTGTTTTATTTTAATAAACAAAAGAATTTTCATGGATAATAGATGTTTAATAATACAAGTTAATTGGATTTTTTTCTTTGAAATTCTTAAGAACCTATTGCCCTTTGTTAAACAATGAATTTCCATTAATTCAAATGTCATTAAAAGACCGAAACCATGAATATATTATATGTATGGCCCTCTTCAATTATTCAAGCTTGACTTTAGAAACTGGATAAAAGGCCAGATCTTCAATCTTCTAGCAAATCTTGCTAGCTGAAATGATAGATATGGTATTCTCGATTGTTTTTGCTCTCGGAAGTAAGAAAATTAACCTTCAAAAGTTGCGATCACAAACTGAGTACAAAAATACTTGATACTATATTGGAGATAATTTTGTTGAAATTTTTGTTTGCTATGAATTATGATCTCTTATTACAAAAATGACTTTTAGTACTGGAAAATTTAGGGTTTTCGATCGAATTTATTAAAAAAATTATTTCCTAAAAGTATCATTTTGATATCAACATTATATTCGACCTGATTAACAATATGTAAATTAATAAATTAGAAATTATAACTTTTAATTTATGTACGTATGTACATATACACATTCCCAATCCCGATTCCTATAGCTCAATCTTTGCTGTTTTCTTTACAAATACTATGAAACATTTCCATTTGAAATACATTCAATATACTATGTATTCTGAAATTGAAACTAAACAAAATAAACAAGTTAAGTGAAAAATTTTACAACAAGAAATAAAATGGAAAAAAAAATATTAAATGCTGTTCAAAACTACCCATATTTATACAACAAAAAACTTGCTGAGTATAAAAATATTATAAAAAGGGAGAAGGTATGGGTTGTAACTATTCTAAGCAAATGAACACCACAGGTATGTATTTAAGATAACAATTTTAAAGTTTCTAATTTATACAATATATTTATTTTAATTTTTAGTTGATAACGTTAAAAAAAAGTTGAAGACCCTCAGGGATAGATATTTGAGAGAAAAAAAGTGGAAAACCATCCTTCTGGATCCGGAGCACCGCAAAAAAAAAATGAATGAAAGTTTTTGTCATTAATGCGGTTTTTGAAGAATATTGAAAATGCCAATAATAAGTACATAGTATCTCTTAAAGTTAAAAATGCATATACATAGTAGAATGTAGTAAATATATGTATACATTTTTTTTAAATTTCAGTGTTACAGAAAGCTTTATCGATGACACTGAGGAAGATAACTTTTTCAATTTCATTTAGGTTGTTGATGAAAGCGACGACGTGGAAATACCAACATCTCTAACACCATGTCCATCAACACCACGTCGACCATCTACGAGTGAAAGTAGTTCATCTTCGAAAAAAAAAATGAATTAGTAGAAGACGCATATAAGAACATGAAAGAATTAATGCAAAAAGCACTACAAAATTTCATTGAACCATGGCCAACTATATGTTTTTTCAATGCTATGCACCCTTTGCACACTTGGTGGTTAAACCGGTTATTGTTGCGCTGGTTGTAACAATAATGGTATAATTTTTTCCAACTTGGTGTAGTAAGAATCATCCAAAATAATTTCAGCTTCACGGTTGTAATACACTCATACTCTCGTTACAACTGGTCGTGCCACCTTCAGATGTAGTTTGAGCAGTTGTAAAAACAGGTTTTATAACCGGTTTGCATCGTTGTAACAACAACCTAATGTGTTCATGCCCATGGGAATACAGGTGGATAGTGCAAATTTGTCCCATAATATATATGGAGAGCTGCAGCTGAAAATTATTGAAAAATTATATTGTTTTCTTTTCAAAACGTATTGGTATCTGCTTTTTTTTTAAAATTTATACATCTTAGGGGTACATTGTTCGATCGATTGATTTCGATGAATGAATCAATTCAGTATTATTATCAAAAAAATAAAAATCGAATTTATGTTTTTTTATTGCTTTAATTTACTTCCAATAATTACAAAATTTATTAGTACTATATTACAACTGAAAAGGTACAAAAATTTATTTAAAAAAATGTAAATATGTAAATGTTAATTCATTGTTCATTGAAATAGTTTTTTAAAGTATCTCTTAAACGAAATGCATCGCGTGAAGCATTGTATCTTGTTGATGGTCGATGTTGGGGCAAAGATTGTACTTCTTCACTCCAAGAACCTTCAACACCTGCTTCTATGTTGTCAACATAATTTTCACAAAATTATGTAAAACCACAACACCTTGAATAATTGCTTCAGCATTCTGCGGAAAGCAATTTATAGAGTTAGAAAGAACTTTCCAACGTGCAGTCATGATACCAAAGGTATTTTTAATTAATACTCTAGACCTCAAAAGCTTCTTTTTAAATAGTTCTTTATCCGAAGAGAGCAATCGTCCAGGATAGGGTCGCATAAGATTACGTCTTAAGGGAAAATCAGAATCTGCTACAAATTAATATGGAAAAAGCGTATTAGAATGCGGCAAATTATTATCTTGAGGAAGGTTCAAGCGCTCATTTAATATTTTCCCAAATGTATTTCCTCTTAAAACGCCACCATCACTTTGGCTACCATAAGAACCAATATTTACGTATGTGAAACAATAATTGTCATCACAAGCCGCTAGCAGTACTATACTGAAGAACTTTTTATAATTGTACAGCGACCTGCTATTTGGTGGGAATTTTATTCTCACATGCTTACCGTCGATTGCACCGACACAGTTTGGCATTCCAAATGATGTGTAAAAATTAGAAGCAATTCTTTTCCACTCTGTTTCAGTTGGTTGACCCACATATAAGTTATAACTCATTCAATCTGTCACATGTTTCTAAAACAATTACGCGTACAGTTGATGTTCCCAATCGAAAAGGAAATGCTAGCATCTGCCAGCATACTCCATGAGATAAATACCTATAAAAAATATATTTAATATAGCTTGTAATTCTTAAATTCTAAATAATAATTACAATAAAGTAACCATCAAGCGGCATTCTGCTGAAATAGATTTTCTATAAGAATGTTCTATAAGAATATTCAAAAAAATTCAAAAAATGCTGTTGCTGTTGCTGCGAGGTTCTAGTTCTCGCAATAGTCGTAGCGTAGGGAATCTATTTAAGCTGAGCTCACTTCCTCAGTTCCAATAAAATACAGCTATTTTAAAATCCCAAACGACAGCCCTGATTTTAGTTCAGTTCTCCTTATCCGGACCATACACGTTCAAATTTATTTGTAAATTAGTATACTTTAATTTGAGCATGTGTGGCGTAATTCGCAAATAAATTTTCATGTTTGCAAATAAATTTGGAGAAAATCAAAAATTTCTGAAATTTGTTCTTGTATTATGTGTAGTGCTATTATTTGCAAATATTTCTTCAAATTTTCAGTTGTAAATTCTCCGTCACGTGTGCAGATCGCGTCTTTTTAGATAAAAGTAAAATCCCAAACAAATATCCAATCCAGGGATGCAATTTCCAGCACAATAGTGCTTTTTTCAACACTTTCTGCTTGTAAAAGGCACTGAGGCACTTTCCTTTCTTTTTTAACACTTTCACTCTAACTTGCACATTTTATTTGTAAAAATACATACATATATGTGAAACGCGTATAGTGTTTGTCGTTACTTTATTATATACCGATAACACAATTCAGAAATATTTCTTCATGATCACTCACTTGATTCTGAGCAACTTAAACAATTTAAGACTAAAGTAAGAGAATTTTGTTTACTCTTTTGCACTAATCTACGAAACAAAGTTGACTTTGAAAATAAAACTTTAGAATATTTTTCAAAATTTTCTTCAGAAAACGTTCTTTCTGGCAAAAGTAATAGTATTCTACATTTATTAATAAATATTTTTCCCGCTGAAGAAAGATGAAATGCTGAAATTATTAATCACCAATAGAAAAAGCACCCAGCAAGTCTTTAATTTGGCACTTTCTCAAGTATACGATATATTGCATCCCTGATCCAAACACGCTAAAGATCTGAAGACTAGAATGATATTTGAAAAGTCTGTTTTGATAAAATATTTGATAGTTATGATTAGTATGTACATATTTAAAACTTCAAATTTGTTTGCAAATAAATTTGACCGTGTATGGTCCGAATTATAAAAAATAATAAATTATTGCATTTAAAATTTAATTTACGTCTTCAAGCGATTGTTTTTTTTTTGGCTTAGTTTGTTTTCAAATGAAAAAAAGTGTTTTGCTTAAAAACTTTTTTTGGTGATTCACTTATTATTTACTGTTCATAAGAATTGTGTACTAATATTTTATTTTTATGTAAATGTGTTGCAGAGTATCTCTTAATAAATTCATAACACAAATTTGCCATTTTGTTAAAAAGTTTTTTTTTAAAATTTTTGTTTTTATTATAAAAAGACTCATAATAATCTGAAAACTATGTTTACAATAGTGCGAAAAATCTATGCAAATAAGTTTTTAAAAATTTCTCCATTGATTGATAATTTTATGTCAACATCAAGAGCATCGATTATATCAATTCCAATTAAAGAAATTGCTGAAAATTGTGATTGTAATATTATAAAAAGAAATAAGGTTTCAGAAATCGAATTGATCCAGCGACAAAAATCAAAAAAGTTTTCCAGGTAAATGATAATGAAAAAAAACGAGAAAACTTCAAATTTAAAATATATTCAATTTTTAGAACTTTAACAACTTTAAACCATTCTATACCGATTGCTGCACGTGCAACTGTATCTAAAGATGAAAGTCGTGAATTCATGGCTGTATTTCCAGGTAAATGAAATAATAAATTTCAAAAATACTTGGGGTTTTTTTTTAATAATCATCTAAAATGAAATTATTTTAAGAAATTTAACCTCAATTGTTCTCATACATACATTATCATAAGCTAGAGCTAGAATATATTTGGAAAGGTCATAAGGTTCTCTATCACTTTTTTGAAATTCTTCACATAATAATGAAACGTTAAAAAATTATTCATAAAAAAACAAATATGACAGACAGAATATTTTTTATAGTAGCTAAAAGCTTGTTAATACGTTGTTAATACGTTGTTGCTGTTGTTGTTTATTGTTTGTCGTTTTCTAATGGAACTAGGAGCTTGCTTGTACCATTTTCCATATTCCTATAAATTTTTTTTTATCGGCAAGACGTTTTTTCTAAGCTTTGATTTATAAATCTAATTTTTTGATATCTACATACATATGTATATTTCTAAAATTCGTTTCATTTCAGATTTGGTTAGAGATTTAACTGAATATGCTAGTAAATATGATTCAAATGATATGAATATAGCAGTTAAATGGTATGCTAAGGTATAATGTTTTTATTTTATATCATTTTTCTCTATTAAATTACTTTTTTTTCTTTAATTATTATAATGTAGACGTTACAATATAATGTTCCAAATGGTAAAAAGAATAGAGGTCTCGCTACAGTTTTAACATATAAACAACTTGTAGATAAAAGTCAATTAACACCCGAAAATATAAGGCTGGCACAATACTTAGGGTGGTGTGTTGAAATGGTTGGTTTTGTATAAATTTAATCCAACATATTTATGAAATTTTTAATTATCATTATTTTTACTATATACATATATAAGTATATGTGAGCTATGGTAATTTATGTTTTTTATATATTTAAATTTAGTTACAGAGTATGTTTCTTGTCGCAGATGATATTATGGATGGTAGTACAACCAGACGTGGACAACCATGTTGGCATAGACTTAATGATGTTGGTTTAATAGCTATTAATGATGGTATAATGGTGGAAAATGGAATTTATTATATTTTGAAAAAATACTTTAGTCATACAGATTATTATGTTAAATTACTTGAATTATTCCACGAGGTATGATCATAATTTAAATTTGAATCTTGAAAAAAAATTTTTTTTTTTTTTCTCAAAATTTAATACATAGGTTATATTTATAACAGCGGTAGGACAATCACTTGATCTTCATACCGCCAATAAAGATGTAACAACTTTTACTATGGAAAAATATAAATCAATCGTGATTAATAAGACTGCCTATTATACATTTTACTTACCAGTGGCTTTAGCAATGCATATGGCTGGGTAAAAATTAAAAATTTTCATTTCTTTATTTAACTTTCCTTAATAACTTTAAAATAATTTAACTAATTAAAAATAATAGTTTCACTGATCCAGAAGTATTTCGACAAGTAAAAACAATTTTACTTGAAATGGGACATTTTTTTCAAGTTCAAGATGATTTTATTGATTGTTTCGGTGATCCAGCAATAACTGGTAAAATTGGAACTGATATTCAAGATAATAAATGTTCGTGGTTGGCAGTTGTCTGTATGCAACGAGCATCAGAAGAACAAAAGAAAATTATTAAAAAATGTTATGCACAAAATGGTAAGTGTATTTTTAATTACAACTTTACACTTTTTATCACATATATGTATGTATGTTTGTTTATATATAAATAAATTTTTTTATTTATTTAGATCCAACTAAAGTTGCTCGTGTAAAGGAATTATACAAAGAATTAGGATTACCACAAACATATCTAATTTATGAGCAAGAAACATATAATATGATTAAAACACATATTCAACAGACATCACGAGGTATTCCACATACAATTTTCTTTAAAATTTTGGATAAAATTTATCAAAGAGCTAGCTAGAAATTTTTGTTTAATATTAAGCAGTTGAAATGAATTATAAACAAACTATTACAATTGAAAATGAGTTATTAGTGAATTATATTAGTCAGTTATTCTTCTGTATTTCTAAAAATATATATTATGAATGTTTATCTTTGGCATACATATTTGATAAAATTCAAGATTTTCGAAGAAATTCTGTCGTTTTGAATAAAAATACAAAGAACGAATAATAAAAATTAATTACTTTTCTTTTTTTCTTATAAATTATATATTATTACAAAATAAAGAATACAAATATATAAACTATGTTAATGAAACATGCCTGCTCTCGTTTTATTTTCCTTGCATCCCATATATACAGAATAAATGTAATAATAATTATAATAAAGAAAAATGTAAAAATAATAATTTTATTATTTAATAATTGTTATAGTATCTCTTGTTTATGAAAAGAAAAAAATCAATCGTATGGATAAAATGAAATCACGTAAATTCTGTGATTTATGATTTTTTTTAAAACAAATCAATTTAAGAAAAAATATTTTACTTTCATTAATATTCTATAGAAAGAATTTTTGTTGTAAACAATCTTCTACTGACATTTTTTGGACCAATTAAAGATATTCAAAGGTGGAAGCACGTAAGTTGTTTCAGTCGATTGTTAATAGCTGAATTGATTATTCAGTGATTGCTGAGTAGATTGAAATAATTTACGTGCTTTCGGATCCAGAATTTTGTTTAAAAAAAATCAAATGAATTAAGTTTTGTTTTATTCGCTTTACGAACAACTAAAAGTGAAAAATTACATTTGTATACAATATGAATTTTATTTTATATTGTGTTCTACTTGGTTAAAGTAAGAAATTTTATTTAGATTGATCAATGATATTTTTTTGTTTAAATTATACGTACTATAAATTAATCAAATTTACCATTTATACTCTTAGTTTTTCTTTTTTCAATAACCAAAATTATTTAATTGCCTTTGGTTGTTTATTTAAAAACAATACTTAAACGATTTTTGAACTAATTGCCAATTGAAATTTGGCGTTGGTTGCTTAACAGTAAAAAAAAAAAAAGAAGAAAACTGGCTCATTTAATTCCATTAACGTTATAGTAATTTTTTTATATTGAACTTAGTGGACATTTTGATCTTCCTTAATAATATTTGAAGACATTTTATATCGATCGAGTGTAATCAAATTTTTACTGAAAGACAATTATGAAGTTTTTTTTCTTCATTTTTTATAACACTAATCCATTTGTTTAGCAAGAGGATCATCGCGATCAATTGGTGGTGGTGATGTCAAAACTTCAACGTTTTGATTACCCTGAGTTAAATATCCAGCTGTCGGATTAAGACCTACGTGAAGAAATAAAAAATAAATAATTATTCGAAATAGTAAATATATAATTTTTATTAAAATAATTATTTTTACCTGTCAAATATCCACGTATATTTGTATCGGTTATGAAAAGATCATGTTTTTGATCTTTAAATTCAGTCCAAACTGGATGTTTTATTAATATTTGTGATACACGATCACCATAATTTAAATTATGTGTCATAGCCTTTAATACAGCAACAATTTGTGCTTTTACTGTTGATGGACTATCAACATAATCTAAACGACTTTCTAGTAAATTAAGAAGATACGGTACTAAATTTGCTTCTAATGATTGACTTATTAATGAATCCTGAAGTGGAAAAAATTAAAAAGAAAATAAAACAAACAAAAAATATACTTTTTTTTTACTTACATGCTGATATCTAAAAAGCCGACTTAAAGTTTCACAAATTGTTTCAATAAAATTGTTATGCTGTTCCATACATTGTTTTAATGACAAAATGCATTCTGTTTGTGAAATAGCTGTTACACAAAACTATAAAGTACAAAAAATTTAATAGTTTTTATTATTATTTTTATTTTTATTATTATTTTATTATTTAATAATTTTTAAGTTTTTATATACAAAAGGTATAATTTTCTATTATATTATGTTGTTTTTTCTTTTTTTCAAATTTTAAATCATAATCGAAATTATTTTATCTATCATGAACTATTTTTATTTTTAATTTTAATAATTTCTGCAGACTCACTAACCAATTCTATCCATTATAAAAAAAAATTATTGAAGGTACTATAGACGTGTTTTTCTTGATCTGATGAATTTATTTGTCATTACTTCAGTTTTGCTCAGATCACTTATCTTCTTTTTGAAAATAGCTTAACTTTTAGTGCCCAGTAAAACATGATAAAAAATTAAATTATATACTTAAACAAATTTCACTAATAAAAACTCAACATTGAAAAACAATAAAAGAAGAAATATAAAATACGAATTACAAATTCACGTTACAACCCCAAACTTCGATTTCATATGATACTTTGACACTAGAAACAGCTGGTAAACTGAAACTGATGAGTGATGAAGGAAAATTATTCATCAGCTCATCAATGATGAACCGAAATTTTTCATATTTCATATTTCATACTCACTCACATGGTAACACACTTTTTCTTCTTTTTCAAAATTTATAGTGCAAGTTTTTAATTCACAAGATTGATTTTATGAAGTTTTGCGAGACGTCAATCTTGCGGCAAGCTTGTTCCACCTAGTTTTGTTAAGTACCCTCTATTAATACTAGCAACATATATTCTTTATACTTTTGAAATAACGATCCAATAAAATTTCACAAAATATTCAAAAAACTATAGCATTGCTATTTTGCTATTTGTTTTTTGCACATAACTGTATTTAAAATTATTTTTATTTACCTCAGACAATGATAATTGATGTAATACTGATAGGGTACATCTTGGTTGCACTGTAAGAAGATTAAATAATTTTGGAATATGTCCTAAAACTGGAATTTCATCAGCTAAATTTGGTTGTGCACGTAAAAGTTCAACCAATGCTTTCGTTGATAAATCAATAACATCTTTCTACAAATAAAAAAAATTATTCAAAATAACTTATTTTAATTAGTTTAAGTAAGAGTAACTAACCTCAGATGAATTTTTACTTATCTGATCTACAACATAATCTAATAAATCTGATAAAAATTGTTTTGGTTTTCTTAATGTCCATGATGGATTATTAATATATAATCTCAAATAAACATCGGATACAACAACTTCATTAACAACAATATCTTTTAATATTTCTGGATCTTTCCATAAAATTTTTGAATTACTTTTTTGCATACCATAAAAGCTACAGTTCAGCATATAAAGTAAAATTTATTTGAAAAAAATAAAATAAAATAAAAAATAATCTTTTTTAAATTTTTTAATTACCCTTCACATATATCAGAGACAGCATCACAAACTTTTGCTCTTGTTTTATCATTCCATACTAATTCTGGATGTTCATGTATCGACTCAAATAATTGGACGGATGCTTTTGGAGATTCAATCATTGCATCAACAAACAATGGTGGTAAAAATTTACATACTGTTATGCGAACCTAAAAAACATTATAAACCAAAAATTAAATTAAACAAAAAAAAAAAGTTCAATTTTGGTAAAACAGGTCATAAAACCTTGATAAACACTACATATTTTTAATGTTCCTTGTTCACATGAAGATTTCGAAACAGGTCTGATTTTTAATTAATTTGTAAAACATTGTTTCTCATTGTTAGGGAAAACATATATGGGCGATTCTCTGAAAAATAAAATTTTTACCGAAAGTAAGAAAAACTTTAAATTCTAAAAAATTTATGACCAGGATTCTTATAGTATGTATGTCTCGTACAATATCTAACATATATCCTGTAAGCTACTTCTAACAAATATGTGTAACTTTTTTTTCAGGCGTCCGATAAAAAATTTCTTGTGCTAATTAATCATCCACCTACAATAATAAAACAAATTATTAAACAGTTCGCAATCTTCAAATACACTAAAGTTTCAAATGTACATGTCTCCTGCGTTACCATCAAATTTTTTTAAATTTTCGGTATACCTTTTAGTCTAACGAATCTTTTTTTAAGTTTCATTATAAAAAAAATATCAAAAAATATTACGGAAAATTTTTGAGAAAAAGGTTTTTTACAAAGAGAACCAAAGTTTGAAATTCGCACGATGTTTTGTGAATCACTCTCAGAATCGCTCATATATACTTTCTGCAACATTTTTGCCTGATTTTTTTTTTTTATTAAGTATGCTTAATGTACACAAATAATGTTGTCGACAAAAGTTCAAAATTTGTTTCCTAGTGTAATTGAAAAAAGAAAGAAAAAATAAATTACTTTTGGACCACTTAATCGATCTAATGTCATTTTTGATAGAATTTCAGCACATAATTCACGTATTTGAGAATTTCTTGAATTGCAGAATAAATCTAACAAATATATCACTGCTCCTAAAATTTATCAAAAGAAAATTATTAACTATTATTACCAATTTTTGTTTCTTTGTTTATTTCATTATGTTTTACCTTTATTTTGAGCCTCTTTTATCATTTCTTGTGCATTTATTAAGCCAGATAATGTTTCTAATACTTTCAATTGATGTTCCTTTAATGATGGATCTTGTAATGTAACTAAAAAATTACCTAATATCTCACAAGATGCTATCTCACCAACACATTCTTTATTACGTGATATTAATGCAACTGTTTCGAGTGCTAAAGATTTCACCAAAGTATTCTGTTTGTGGAGTATTGAAAAAATTAATTCTTTAAAAAAAAAATGTAAATATTTATTGTACCTGACTAAAGATGTTATTTGAAAGGAAACCAAAAATTACATCAAAATATTCTGCACATTGAATTTCAACTTCAGCATTTGATTTTATCACAGATATTAAAGCTTTCAAAACCATTATTGTATGTAGTTCAATTGTTTGTAATGATAATTTTATGAAATCAAAATTAATATTATGATTTTGTTGTTGTTGATTAAATTTATCACTAATTTCAATTTTATTACGCATTTTTGAACGATTATAAGCATCTAAAACTTCATCAATTGTTTTATTTTGATTATCATTATTTATATTATTATCTGGATGATTTGATGCTAATGTCGGTGAAAGTATTTCACCAATATTACTAACTGATGTTGGATTTAAATGTGATGATGATGATGATGATCTTGTTGATATCATGTATTTATAAGATTCTTTAAGATATTCTAATAAATCAATTGTAAATAATTTTGGATTATGTATTGGAAATGTTGGTTGTTCATTATAAACACGAATAAAAACTCCACCAATTTGTAATTCATTTCTATGAAAAAAAAAAAAAAAAAAAAAAAAAAAAAAAAAATTAATTTGTACATTAAAATGTAAAACAAAAAAAATAAATAATAATAATAAAACATACTTATGAGCATCATATTGAAATTCTTTTACAATTTCATAAATTTCAGTTATGTCTTCATAAACATGTCGTGATGATTGATTACGTTGTGTTTCTAAGAAATCATTTAATTGTGCCCTAGTACCGTTATCCCATATTATATATGGATTACATATGTTTGATGTTAAAGTTTTTAATATAACATTTTCATTTTCTGTTAACATCTGATTTGATAAATATTCCGTTAATAGTTTATTCAAAATTTGTTTAACAACTGTATTTTTTGAATAATCATTATTTATTTGAAATTTCTGTTTATTGATTATATTGATTTTTTCAATAGGAAATTTATTACTGTTATTTTGATTATTTATTGAATTTTGATGTGTTTTTTTTTTTAATGGTGATCCATTTGTTGAAGTTTTTAAATTCGATGTTGATGATGATACACCTTGATAATGATAATGAAAATCATTATTTGAGTTTTGAACAAGTTGTTTTGAATTTTGTATTAAATTTTGGGCATTTTGTGTATAAGTTATTGCTGGTGATGATGCTGTTGTTGATGTTTCAAATCCAGTAGAAGTTTCACCACCAGTTATTAGACTTGTTGAAGTTGCTGTTGTATTGTTAATTTGTGTATTATTTGATACTGATGATTGTTTTTGTGGGCTTTGTTCTTCATCTTCAATTAAATTTATCATTTCATAACCGCATAATGATATACATGCTAATATTGACATTTTAGCTAAATTATTAGCAACTTTTTGATTATTTGATTTTTCATCAATTTTTACACCACTCTCATCTAATGTATAATCATATTCAAATAAGAATAACAGCAATGACCATAAAACTCCATTTTTAACTAAATTACACTGAAGATTATAATTATTTGCAGCTAAACTTGTTACTAAACTGACTGATAATAAGTGCTTTTGAAATTTAAAAAAAAAAATAAAATATTTAAGGAAAATGCTTTTAATTTAAATTAAATTTTTTTTCTCTTTCAATAGATTACCTTAAAATATACTACACGACAAACATCTGATATTAATTGTGGTAATTGAATAATTTTTTGTTTACAATTTTCAAAATTACATGCAACTTCAAAACATCTTGTTATATGTGATATAACTTTATAATGTAAATCATTTGGTTGTGAATCAACACCCATAATTGATACACATCTTGTATATGCTTCTAATAATGCTTCAATACCTTCTTCGCGTCTTAATTCTTCAGCATTCAATGCTGAACAATGTACTGTATGATAACATAATTCTGATGCAGCCGTTAATAAAGAAACTTCTTTAGAAAATAATTTATCATCTTTGGTTTCAAAACGTATTGTTTTAATTAATTGTGGATATCCAGCATATTTATACGGTCGAAGTACTGTTAAAATAAAGTTCAATTAAAAAAATTTTTTTTAAAAATTTTCATTTTTTCAATGTTAAACTAACCATCTGCATATCTTTCAAATAAAATACTTTGAGTTTTTAAAATAAGAACAATATATTTTGGATTTGGGCCTCCAGAATTCCATATAGATCGTGAGCATAAAAATTCATATGCTTGATTTACTTTTTCAAATATTTCCTAAAAAATAAATTTATCATTATTATTTCACTATCAAAATAAAAAAGTAATCATACTCGTCCTTTGGGATTCTTATCCGGATGATACATTTGTGCTAAGCGATAATAACTTTTTCTTATTATTGATTCATCTGGTTTTGGTATTTTTGTAATATCAATGCCCAAATCTTCATATGCTTGTTGCACAGTCATTTGTGGTGGCTTTTTTTCAACTTCACGACGCCATGCATCTAATGTATGTTTTAATAGCTGCACTGGATCTAATATCGGCCAATTTGGAAATGTAGTTGTATCACAAAGATGACGTAAATAATAAATATGACAAAATAATTCATTTTCTAATTGTGGATAACTAATTGCTGGTATAGCAAGATAAGGATATCTGATAAGATAAATTATATGATGTTTTATTTTTATCATTGAAATAATGCATTATTTAATTTTACCGAGCCATTGTGTGACCTTTTAAACGTGGTGTAAAATCAGCAATATGTGCTGATATTTTTTCTATTAATAAACGACGCATTTCTGAACTCCATATAACTTCTGGTGTATCAAATTCACCAAGAAATATTTCTGCAAATTTTTCTGCACTATAATTTTCTAAGAAACATATCATTGCCTCTGGTAATAACTGTCCTAATATGCTTCGATGCATTATGCCAGATTGTAAATTCTGTATATTATAAAACAAAAAATATACATACTGACAAATAATTATTTTATTGACTTACATCTTCAACACGAAACGCTTGTTTCATATGAGTCATTTTTAAAAATTTTGCAATTGGCAGAATATTGCTGCCAGTGTACATCAACATAAAATAGAAAACACCAGTAAGATAAATTTTTGACATTTCTGGATTATCCTGTTAAAATTTAAAATATTGAAGAAATAAAGAAAAAAATATATTTCTTGATTAAGATACAAAATTACCTCCATAATTTGACATAATAAAGTTGCTACACGTTCTAATAAACCTGGATCATGTGTTAAGCATACTTGTACAATATGAGGTAAGCAAACAAATTCAGATAATTTACGTGATAATTTTGGACCAGGTATTAAAACAGCTTGATAATTTTGTGTACGACTTGGAAAATAACTTGTACATTTAATTAGTATATCAAGTATGTGTGAAGCTAGTTCAGTCTCATTATATAGTGATGTCTCTTTTGCCATAAAACACCATTTCAATTGTGGTATTTGTTGTAATGAACGCCAACCATCCATACCGATTGCCCAGCATCGTGTTTTCGGCGTTATTATATTCTTATTCCATAATTCTTTAAGCTAAAATTTAATTTATAACATTGATCAATTTTCAAAAAGCAAATAAAAAAAGGCAAAATTATATCAATTTACCTCAGAATATGTAACTGGCCCCTGACGTTCAGATTTTGCATTATCCTTTTCAATATTGTAATACCAATCTTTTTCTTCATGCATTTGCATATCTGGTCCAGCTTCTAAAACATTAGTTTTTGTATTCGGAATTGCTCTTCCTTTATGTAAATGTGCTAATGTAATTAAATCCACTAAACAATTCACATGATCAATTAATGGCCGACAATTACGTTTATCAAGTACCAAACATTTAATTAAACCAATTAAAGCATCACGTAACATTGGTGATAAAGTCTGTGTTTAGAGAAAAGAAAAAAAAAATACCGTTTTGTAAAAATAACTGTTTTTTGTTCATTCAAACCTACTCTATCTAATAAATGAAGAATGTACAGCATATCGCTAAATTTTCCAATTTGTTCGTGGTATCGACTGTAAACTTTGGCAAGCGCTTGTAATGAAGTAACTGTTAATTGATCATCATTAATACGATTTCTACATAGAACTCTACGATAAAGTGCATTGAAAAGTTCAATTCTGTTTTTAAAAAAAGAAGAAAAAGAAATTAATGCATTATGCAAATTTTATAAAAAAAATATATAACTTACGGATCTTTTACCAAATTTTTAGACCAATCATCCTTTTCTAGAATAAGCCTTACATAATAATCTCCAATTTTAATTTCATCTGCTAAACACTAAAAAAAAAACAACTTTGTAAAACGACACAAACATTATTAAAAATAGAAAAAACTATCTTACCTGATACTGTACTTCAAATTCTTCATAATTCCATGCAACTATCGTATTACCAGCTAATTCTTTATCTGACATAAATTGTCTTACCTCATTCTCTAAGCATGTTCGTAATTCTTCTCTTGTCTATGGAAAAATCGTTATTATAAATAAAATAAGAAACTATGTAAGAGTTAATTTGTTTTTTACCTTATGATTCCATATTAAATTTGGCAAATTGTGATCACGTCCAAAATTATAATAGAAATAAGGTAAATTAATTACACTTTCAGATTGTTTCTTTTTTTGACGACAATTTCTCAATACAATTGGTCGATTCTTAATTGCTTGTTTAACATATTCTTGTTGATCAATTAAACTTATACCCCAATGTTTTACGCTCTGTTAAACAGAAGAAAATTTGTTTATAAAAAAAAGCTAACAAAAAAGTGGGTTTGTGTAAAAAAAATGTCACATTATTTGTTTTTACCTCCAAATGTTTACCAAATCGATTTTTCTTCAGTTTATTGGAATGCTGCATAGCAAATTTTAAATTGTCCCTAAAATTCAATTTATCATCTTCTATGTCATTTTCTGGGACATTTTCTTCACTTTCTAGAAACATTAAAAGGCCAGCTGGCTGTATTATTGTTAAAAAAAATTTTGTAGAAATTAAGATATCATGACAGACATGTTACAAAAAAAAAAAATAATAATAATAATAGGAAACTTACAAAAATTCTTCTAAATAAATTCATTGCATCAACATTATCAGTTATCCACAAACCAATTAAATGTCTTGATAATTGACGATATGTTGCCAATGTTGGATCATTATTTGGCGTATACAATGCAATTAATAAATGACGACATAATGCTGCTTCATCTAATGCTAATGATTGCATTTGTCGTGCAACTGTTTCCTCACCTTCTTCAATAATTGCACGTAATACAAGACCAGCACCTTTAACAATTGCTAAAGATTGATGTTGAAATAATTTGTATAAATAACGACCACGTGCAGCAACCATTTCTAGTAAAATATCAAACTGTTTACCATCTGTTGTTTCACTATATGGTACGCATAATGCAAATGTTAAAAAATCTAACATTGCTGATAAAACAAGTGCACCACTTCCATGACTCTAAACCAATAAAAAAAAAAAACTAGTTTTTAGACGAAAAAAGCCAATTAAAATTTTTAAAAAAAATTTATAATTTATCTAATTTGTGGGAAATTTGTGTTTATTTATGAAATACATTAAAAAACATAAAATACTATAATTGGTACACTTTTTAGGATATTGAAAAATTTTCTAAAAATGTTTATAATTGGGTACTTTATCAATTTTTTTTTAAATTAAATATTTTTAGTGAACAATAAATAATGAATAATATTTACTTACAACATGATTTGTCCACATATTAAGCAATGTTTCAAGGAATGATTTGGATGATAAAATTGATGATTTATTCAATTGTTCCTGTTTTAAGTCATGATCAGCGTTCATTGAATGCATTAATGAATTAATCATATCGATTGCAGCATACGTTACTGCCAAATCATTTCTTCTCAAAGATGTTACAACTTTCGTACCAATTATTTCTCGAAATCTATATGAAAAATAAATGTAAAAAAAATATGCTAAAATTTTAAATGAAAAATTTTTTTTCTTACGCTGCTAAATTTGTAAAAGCTGCGTAACCAACTTTACTTGCTAATAAACGACTTAATGCATGAAATATTGCTTCTAGTTCAAGATTTGATAATTGAACTGTTGGATTATCAATTTCTTTTTGTGCTAATGCTTGCAACGCTCCCAAAATTAATTTCTCTTTATTTTCAGCAAATAAACTCTAATTTTTTTCCATTATAAACGAAAAATAAAAATAAAAATCGATTAAAATAAAAATTATTTTTAAGAAAACAAAATTTAATAATTACATCTTGTGACACACTAAATCGTAGTCCGCTATGAGATATATTTGCATTAAAACGTTCCAAAATTTCATATCGTTTTGCTGGATGATGAAAATTATTAATGACAAGTCGTAATAAATTTGCTTCAGTTTCTTCATCAACAGCCTGACTTAATGGTACAACTCTTCTACCGCGTGGTGTATTTGTAATACGTACATGAACATCTGGATTACCACTTGACCTAACGGCATCTAATAATGTCGCTAATAATGAATCTCTGTCATTTGTATTGTATTTTCGAAAAACTCCACTTTTATATTCAATACAAAATCTTTGTAAGCTATCTTTGTCTCGTACCAGAGCATAAATATCTTTCAATGGTCTTAAAGTACAAATCTTCAAAAAATAAAATTTTTAATTTGATTAAACACAAAAATTGTTAAAAATAATATTTTCATTTTCAATATGGTTAAGAAAAATATATTTTTTATATATATAATATAAATAATAATATATATTACGTACACTATAAGTTTGTGGATCCCTTTCTAAAATTGTTGCTTCCGTCAAACATAAAATTCTTTTTACTGGTTCAGGATGACGGGGAGTGCATTTTTGAACAATAAATTCAGTCATTGACGTTTGATATTTATCTCCACTATAAAAAAAATAAATATTGCAATGATCCAGTCCAATTGGAAAATTAAATGTTTCACTTACCTATACTTCCCAAATCTTTGACTTTCGAATTGTTCTAATGTTATTTGACTTTTTAATATTTTTATATCGATGGCCAAAAAGAGTTGAGCTCGTTGAGCGATATTTTGTACAATTTCATGATGATTTAATGCTTTAAACAAGTGGAGACGACTAAAGCCACCGCATGCCATTACTATACCGCCTTCATAGTCTTGAATACCTAAATTATTATTTTTTTAAAATTAGAAATACAAAATTAAATAAATTAATATTAAAAATGCTTTGCATACCTATTATTCCTTCAATATCTTTATACATATAGCTTGCTAAAACTTCATTTGAAGTTGGATCTAACTGATCTAAGGAACATGGTGTAACTTCTAGCATAACTGGTAAACTTATACCTGACCAATGATATTTATATGCTTGAAATTTCTGCTGTAAAAAAAATTAAAAATAGAATTGATACTTATATTATGTAAAATGAATAATTATAAAATATTTAACAAACCTGAATAATTTTTGGTTTTTCGGCAAATTCTTTATGATATTTTAATATGGAACTTAGAACTTCACTACGATATTCTGATGATAATTTAATTGTATCTAATTTACGGTCTTTTTTGATTGTTAAGTGAAATTCATTTTGAATCTATAAAATTTCATACATAACTTATTGTAAAAGTTCATAATGTAGTTGAGATAAAAAAAATATATATAAAATTGTGCAGTGTTCGACAATGTTTATTTTTGTTGAATTCAATCTTAAGATAATTATAAAAATAGATTATACATATTTCTGATTGTAGAGTATTTTAAATATCTAACTTTGTACATAATTAATAAAATAAAGTACAATCGAACTCCTTACAACACAACAACAAAATTTGGGGTGGTTTTTATACAACTACGTACATATGGCGTTAGATGAATTCAACATTTTGAAATACTTTTCAGTGTTATTGTTTATAAATGCAATATGAATACATACACTTACTGTTTATATATACACAGAAAATTTAATAATTATAAATTGCAAAAAATGTAAGAAATTATTTATAATAAAATCAATTTTTGAATATATAACGGAAAAATATTTCAATTTAACTTTCAATCAAAAGAAAACAATATAAAAATACTATTTAACTGTATATCTCACTCTCTGTTACATTACAGATAATGCTCATGTCCTAATAACGCAAAACATATCTCCGCGTTGTCCACTGTATATTTTCAAAAAAACCTATATTTTTAAAATAACACAACATTCCAAATGTAAGATTTATCAAGTTAGTGTCAAAAATATACAAATGTCTTTATAGTCCTTGAAAGAGTTGAATTTGTATTCATACGCACTTAGCCGTTTAAAAAAAATCAAAAAGAATCAACGCTAAATCTCTGAATAACAAATATTTTAAGAAGCCGAAATATTTGCACAACTTTAATGGAAAGTATGTAAGTGTTTATTAATTTTAATGTATGTAAATATTTACATTTGAAGTTTTATTTGGAGTTACTGCAACAATATCCGAATATAACCAACGATTTGTTAAATCAAACTTATCCGGATTGTATGTCGATATACCAGATGTACCAACTGATAGAATTCTCCTGTATTTTCCTTTCCATGAATGTTTTGTAACTAGATAGCATTCTAAATCAACATTATCTTTTGACACCATAATGATGGTTATTGATGTAAGATTAGATGTAACTCTTAAACTGTTACTGCCGTTATTAGTATGATTAAAAAATTGCGTCCGTTTTATGTTCTTTATTTCATTGTTTGTTCAACAAATGAATAAAGGAATGAAAATAAAGAAGTTCGAAGTTGATTCAAATAAAACAATCTACAAATATAGAAAACAGAACATGTTTAATTTAATAAAAATTATAATAAAATTTGTTAGATAAAGCAAAAATAGTAGTATTTAATATAGATTATAGGAGATAAGCTTAAAGTGGGAGGAAATGTTTAAAACAAAAAACTATGTATATGTATGTACGTAATTATATGCACACGACTGTGACCTACACAAAAATTGAATTCATAGCCGTGTACACATATCAAAATAGACAAAACTTACATTTTTATTTTTGTAAAATTAAAACTAATAATTATTTACTTCCTAAGACATTGCTTTTTTGATTTATCAGATATTTTACTCCATATTAAAATTCTACATAAAAAAGTATCACTAAATAAAAACTTTACGTCCTTACCTTCGCTGAAACAAATTTCTAAATCCACCTCCACCATTAGAAAAAAGCGACATTCTCACAGCGTTGCCAATTTCAAATTCAACTATTCGTCACTCACAAAAAACTGTGTGCATATTAGGTGGTTAAACCGGTTATTTTGCGCTGGTTGTAACAATAATGGTATAATTTTTTTCAACTTGGTATAATAATAATCATCCAAAATAATTTTAGCTTCATGGTTGTAATACACTCATACTCTCGTTACAACTGGTCGTGCCACCTTCAGAATTCAGATGTAATTTGAGAAGTTGTAAAAACAGGTTTTAAAACCGGTTTGCGTCGTTGTTACAACAACCTGTGTACATGCTCAATGAGTTCAAAAGAGTAGTACATTGTAGAAAAAAGTAGGACATACCAGGGTAACCATTCACAGAAAGTATTATAAGCCAAATTTTATAATAGGAGTGAGATGTACGTTACATTTGCAAGTTTGGATTATATTCGTCGACAGATCTCAGGTTTGTTAAACTGAGAATGATTTGAGCAAACTGAGAAAATAAATTAATGTTCGGTTGGGTTGGATTAGAAAAAAATGAGATAATGAGGACGAACATTATTTTGTATTGATAGAAAAGAAGAAAAGTACAAAAATGAAATCTAAATTTTTTACCATGTAAACCCTATGAGAAAGAAAATTATGAGACAAATTTGTGTTGTTTTGTTACTTGGTAAGACGCAACTTTTTTAAATTTAAGGGCAAAACTGAAATTGCCCCATGAACACAAATTTCTTCTGAACAGAAATGAATAAAGAGAGAGAATGATTCATACACGAATATATGAAATAATACTCGTTTTTAGGGCTATTGTTAAACTGCCCCATAGAGTATGATCATTATGATCTTATTGGTCATACAAAAAGAATAAAATTATTCGAAGAGAATTGAAATATGTTGAACCATGTATTGTATGTACATACATACATATGTATATATATGTACATATATATATTATATTTCAATTCACTTTGCATATACTTGCATCAGTAGACATGTACTTTGAAAAACAATTTACAACAAATTATTTTTGATTTTCCTCTACATTTTTTTAGAAATGATTTCAAATTTATTTTGATGAAATTCCACAATTCTATGCGGTGAAATTCTTTGTGGGCACTGCCCTATTTGCCCTTAAGGTAGAGCCGCATCTGTTATAATGATATTAGCTGTGTTCCATTAATTGTCTTAAGAATCTGATAATTCTCAGTTCAGTAATACATATTTGGTCTCAGTTTGTCTTCTTCTTCTTTAAATGAGAAAAAATATGACAAATAGAACGTCTCAAATAAATAAAAGGTTACAGTTACACAATCGACAAAACACTTCTTTGTTTTACATATTCTGATATTATAATGACAGTTTCTTACTATACTGTGCGACGTACGTATATGAAACCAACTGATTTCATAATTTTCGTTTTTTTTTCTACATAACCTTAAGTGAGCCAACTGAGGAAAAAATATATTTTCTCAGTTAGCTCAATTCATTCTCAGCTTAACAAACCTGACATCTGTCGACGAATAGAATCCAAACTCGCAAATGGAACGTACGTCTCAATCACCCTTTGCACACTTGGTGGTTAAACCGGTTATTGTTGCGCTGGTTGTAAGATAATGGTATAATTTTTTTCAACTTGGTATATTAAGAAATCATCCAAAATAATTTCAGCTTCACGATTGTAATACACTCATACTCTCGTTACAACTGGTCGTGCCACCTTCAGATGTAGTTTGAGCAGTTGTAAAAACAGGTTTTATAACCGGTTTGCTTCGTTGTAACAACAACCTAATGTATTCATGCTAAATGAGAAACTGAGAATTATCAGATACTTAATGCTGCCTCTACACTAGACTTAATTTTATGTCTATAGTGTAGTACTCAGATGAAAATAAGATATTTTGCCTATACAAAACTTATGTAAAAAAACCAAAATAAATAGACATTTTTCAACATAAAATTTATTTTCATCTGAGTACTAAGCTTATGTCGCAACTTAAATCATGGTTTGTGACATAAATGTCTGATTTCAATCTGAATATAAAAATCTAGAAAAAGTCAGAGTGAATGAAAATCAAACATGGCGGAAAATGAATTTTTATGTACCGTACCTGTGTGTGATAATGGATACACATATGTAGAGCTAATAATAGAGTGAAAATATTCATAGAAGCATGAGATATTTATATTTACAATTATTTAGTTTTCTACTTTCAGAATTAATACATAAATGAAAATAAATATATTTTTGTGTAATAAGTATGTAATACTTCATTAAAATACAAATAATTACTTGGCCAAATTATAATTAATATTCATATGTGTTTAATATTGTTCTGCTGTCTGACTTTGCTTTGTTGTGTTTTAATATTATATATTTCACTTTCTACACGGAGCCGGATATTACAGCTGATTTTTGTTAAATACATAAAAACAAATCTAGACAGCACAACTACCCAGCCAGAGATTATACATATTATTGTTCTAAAATTAGTTCTAAATGGTTTTTGTATGGTTCGTGGTTCGTTTTTGATTCATTGTACATGCGGCATAAGGGATGAAATATCACCTGCATATAATGTTCAACTCAATGTGAAAAAAAAAACGCTTTTATCATGTGAGAGAGTGAGCAATCTCAGAATTCTCACTTCCTCAGTTCCAATAAAACACAGGAATTGAGAATTATTTGGTCTTTTATCGTGAAAGTAGAATAGAAAAATATACTGAAAAGCGCTATATGGGGGAATTTTTTTTCTTCGTTTTGGCGTCTTCGTTGACAAAATAAGAAGATTCATTGATTCGTAGCACTCGTTTTATGCATACAAATCCCTTTGCAAATAGGTTTTGTGCTTTATTTTCTTGTAGAAAATCTTACAATTCTATTCAACAATCATCGGAGTTGGCGGTAAAAGCTGACTCGTGTGTTCTGATTATATTTTTGTGTGTTGATTAACTGATTACTGATTTATTTATTTATTCATTTTCTGTAGAATTAAATAATATGACAATATAATAGTTATATGACAATGTTAATAGTAATAGTATTATTAACAGTATTAGTAACAGTAGGACATTATTGTAACAGCAAAAATATTTTTGAATTTCAAAGTTAAAAATTCATAGCCGTTAAATTTTCCACAGTGACGTCATTTTAGCTATCAACTTTTTTCCCTAGGTTATGTATGGCTTTTCAGCATCATACCTCCCTATTTACCACGGTATTTCTTCCATGTCATTTAATTGCTTTTAATGTCATTTGATTTTCGTACTGGTTGTTTGTTGCTTGATATTGATCCGCTTTTTAAAAAAAAGGAAATCATTAATATCAATTAATTTTATATTTTATACAAATTCACAAACATTACAAACAAATTAACTAAAGTGAAAAAAGTTAGCAGATAGCAGGTCTCATCGACACTTACCAGAGCACAAGCTGAAATATTTTTTAGTTTGTTCGCGTTATTTACTTCAAATAACATTAACTGATTTCTATTTTGTGCTTAGATTAAATTTACAGTAGTTTATATATTAAAATTCTCATTTCATAAATTATCAATTTTTTGAATATATTTTCATAATTTAAAGTAAATATATATAACTTGATTTTAACGAAACTATCGATCTTATTTGTGCTAATATAACTCAGAATTGTTTAAATTAACATACGGCAACTTAAATTTACACTGATTGAAATATCTTAAAAAATAAGATACTAAAGAACATTTATTGTATGAAAAATTTACAATTTGTATTTATTAGAATTTTTTTTTTACTCTATCAAATAATTTATTTGGTGTTTTAGCAAAGGATTATACTTATTAACATTTTGATTTGTCTCAAATATTTGAGATAGTTTATCTACGAAAAAAAAAAATACACTTAGAAAATAATTTATCATTATCTAAGTATTAATTTCGTTTAAAATAAAGAATTACAAAATAATGACTACAAATTTACGTCAAATTCCATTAACCTGCAGTGGACATACTCGTCCAGTTGTACATTTGGACTTTAGCGATGTCACAGACTGCGGCTATTTCTTAATTTCTGCTTGTAAAGGTGAGATCATATATAAAGTTTTTATTTTTCATCATATTTATTAATTTAGATGCATTTTTATAAAAAAATAAGTAGGTACATACAATGTAAGAAAAAAATATTTTATTAGAAAATTAAGTCAATCTGGACGATCTATTATTAAAAATTTCTTAGATGAAATTGAACTTCTACCACGTAAATATTTTATTTAAATAAAATATAAAAAAAGAAAAAAATTACAGACAAGAAAAATTCTTTGCGACTGAATAAGCAGCTTTTAAAATTTTTAATTAATGTTTACTGTATTGGTTTTTAATTATTATTATATTATAAGTAAAATGTGATTTTCACTAAATTATTTGTTGTATTATTGTAAAACAATAACAAAACTGTCTAAAATGACTAAATTACTGATTTTGAGAGATATTTTAGCAATTTTCTTTCGTGATGTACTACCACATCCACAAAACAGCATATCCCAGTTGGAAAAAAAGTTCTCCGAAAGACATTTTTGAGTGTTTCTCAGGGATATGTTAGAACTCTCTCCGTTGTTATGTAGGTTGTTTTTTCTACATGAGTTAAAACGAAAACCTCTACAAGAATGATTTTGAGAGGTATAATAGAGTTTTTTCCACATTAATTTATTTTCAATTTTAATTGAATTAAAAAGTTAAAAAGTAAGTTTAAAAATTTTATTTTATTAGAAAATAACTTAAATTTAGAAAAAAATACATTTTTATTTTTCTTAATTCGTATTTTACAAAAATAAAAATAATAATTATAAAATTCCTTATGTAGCTTTTGCTAATTCTAAGCCTTTGTTATTTTTGCTTATATTCCGGATACCCGAACATCTCTGTTTTGATAGCATCTGTCAAAGAACGGAACGAAAAAACGTTAAAAATTGTACCTAAATTTTCAAAAGTAAAGAAATAAAGATTTTTTAAAGTCTACTAAATCAATATAGTAATAAAAAAAATAAGTAAAATATTCAATAAAATTAATAATATGAAAGTTATTTACACTCACCTAATTTTAAATAATATATGTAAGTTTTTTTAAACAAAACACGTCTTTTCACTACATTGCATAAAAGTATGAATCATTGCTACTTCACAATAAATCTATTTCATTTTTAACACGTAAAAATAAATATCTCCTTAATACCACACAAAAACATTTTCTAAGAGGTCTTTTTTGTTATTAAAATGGGATGTCCTGGGTGTCTTTCAGAGAGACCTTTTTATTTTTTCTACTGGGACTATGTATAATATATATATATATATATATTGTGAGCAATGATATTAATTGTGAGCAATGTGCGTTTATACATGTAGAAAATTCATTATTTCAATGTAAAAACAACAATAAAGTTCATATACGCGTTCAACTCACAATAAAATATATCGTCGATGCAAACCTTGACCTACTTCTCATCGGCAAAACGAGAAGGCTTTTCTTTGAACTTTTTTCCGTTCAAAAAAAAATTAAAAAACTGCAATATAAATATTTATATACTATTTACAATAAATTAAAAGTTATCTAGCTAGCTAATATGTATGTACTTTAAAAAATAACAATTTGTTGAAAAATACTTGACATTGACTCATAATAATCTACCACAAATTATTTCATTTATTATTTTATAAACTTTAAAATATTAAATTTCAGATTTGAAAAATTATAGATTTTTATTATTTATTCAATTTTCCTTAATTTGTTCTTTTTTTTTTAATAAACAATTTTTAAAATTTTTGTTTTATTTTGTCACATTCGAAAGTTTTGTAGAATAAATATTTTGATGTAATGGAAAAAAACATGTTGCCACTGCATAATAAATTTGTTTGTACTTATTATTAAAAATCAGCACAATTTCTAACAATTACTTTTACTTGTTTTTCCGTCTTTTGTTTTTTTTTTAAATTTTTAGTAGTTAGTCAAAACGTAGTATGTGTTTATTTAAAATTTTCATAGAATTCATTTAATTATACCAAGAGAAATAAAAAGACTACAAATATCGTCCATCGTCATATCATCTGATTCTGTTTTTTAATCGTATTCATGAACATTTTTTCTTTTTCATACAAAAATTAAATTATAATTGAAATTTATAATAATTTTATTGACTTTGTGTGTGTTGGAGCGGAACTTTTATTTTTATATTGAAAAAAAAAAAAAAAAAAAACTTTTACATTAAATGATTTTAATTAGACAGAGATGACGAAAAATTTTATAGGATAAAAAACTTTGTATATAGGTAAAATAGAAAAAAGTATTATATCGTATTATACTAGAAAAACATGCGCAAAAAAAAAGATACTCACACACATGCGTTTTTATTGTTGTAACAGGTTTCTGGTTTCTTCATTCGTATATGTACACAAAAAGATCACAAAGCCATGTAAAACATGCGCGAAAAAACCTCAACTATTATTATTTTACCTATATCATTTTTTTGCTTGGCAATCTTAATTTTTTTTTAAATTGACTGTTATTTAAATGAGTGATTAGTCCGCTTAATATATATATATATATATATATATATATATATATATATATGTATGTATGTATATATTTTTAAAAAAAAATTACGCGTAATTTATAAAAATAAATAATTTAATTATAATCAGGGCAATTCTGGTAGCAGTTAGTAGTTTCTGCTAGTTTGACATTCTGCTAACTTTCATACAAAATTTTGACAGCTCGTGAAAACAACCTGCTAAGACAAAAATTGGTATTCTGGTCCCAAAAATGAACAGAAAAATCTGCTAATTTTTCGTTACCGTAGTAGGTGCTATTTTCGAAATCTTTAAGTTTTCTGCTAACTTCTGTCACTTTAAAGTTTAGGTACATATATAGTGAATTAAATAAAATGGATGATTATTTTAATTTTAAATACACAAATAAATAGAATAAATATGAAATACTTACCTTGATTTTCATTATTTTTCATTTTCATTTACAAATCTATTCAATTACAAAATGTAAACAACAAATAGTGTATAAACATTGGTGATTATAACAACTTCCGTAAACAAGTTTACCTACATATGTTTACAACGCTTCAAATTACATCTATGGTTGACACGACCAATTGTAACTAGAGTGTGAGTGTATTACCCTTGTGAAACTAAAATTATCTTAGATGATTCTTATTATACTGATCTGGAAAAAAACTATACCAATTTGCAATTAAAGATGTCTTGCAAGATGGTTTGCAAGAATTTCTTGTTAATATAAACCCATTTTAAGAATCTGTCACCATCTCAACCTGCTAAATTTTTCAGCAGAAAAATTCGCTGACTAAAGGTTTTGACCAGAATAACTCCCATTGTTGCTACTACTCTTTTCTTTGAAACAAATTTCAAGGTACCTACATATTTTGTTTTAATTTTATTTAAAGATAGCATTTTTTCTAACTTTTTTTGCAAAATATTTTAACTTTAAAAAATTCATATACGAAGGAAAAAAATTTTGTTTTTCTCGATTTAATTACAAAAATTCGTATATGTATGTACTACACTCTAAATTACATACATATATTCGAAAATAAGTACACCTTAAATGAATTTATCATTTCGTTTTTTTCCTTGTCATTATTTTCAAGATCGTGCTCATGTACACATTTTTTTTTTTGAATATTCTAGATTTTTAATTTAAAAAAAAAAAATTTATTTTTATCCATTATTTAAGTTAGTTTAATTTTTCTTGTTTTTTTCTTCATGGCTTTATTCTTTACTTGTTTCATTATTCTTGTCGAATGATAGGCCATTTTAGCATGAACAAAACTTTAATATGTACATAGTCATCACCCTTTAATTGATTCAAAACCTCCGAGAAAGAATACTATTCAAAGCAAAGCCGTGAAGTAATCAGTGCAAATGTAGATGTGTAGTATGACATTTGTTGATTTTTATAACGAAAACAAATGGTGAATGATGTGATTGAATAATTAATTTTTTAATTAGTAAGTAAGAAACTCTGTGAAACAACATGTAATTTGTTTTAAATAAAAAAATTACGTTTTGTTAATATACAATATGTATAAGATTGCTTATTAAAATAAAATTTAAAATTTTATAAACGACGAAATACAATTCTAGGTTATAAAGCGTTTAAACTATGTAATATATTTTAAGGTAAGTATATGAGATCTAGAAATGATAATTTAACAACTAATGCCCGAAAACTACGAAATATTTTATTTTATTAAAATTACATACATATATACATATGTAAAAATATTTAACTCATGAATCGTGATATTTTTTGTTTATTTTATTTATTGAATTTATATTAATTTTATTATTATTATTTTACTTTTTGATTTTAAACGAAATAAAAATATATAAAAAATGTTCATGTTACCCTCTTTTTTTCCTATTTTGTTTGTTTTTTTAAATAATGAATTTTATTAACATATTTTTTGTCGTTTCATCAATATTTGAAAATTTTCCATTTCCTTAAAAAAAAGAAAAAGATAATTTTCATCTATTTCTCTCCAAAATTAATTCACATTTTTCGTATAATAATCACATGAGAGTAGCTGGATTGGTAGGGCATTACAGTGTGAGTAAAGTTGTCTTACTTCACGGCTTTGAATAGTATTATCTCTCCGATTATACATGTTTTTTTTATTTCGTTTTTTAGATCTTTTTTTTTTAATTCTAAAGCCTTTTTCGGCCTTGAAAATAATTTATTAGTCTTATTTCAATTTTTTAATTTACTGCTACATGACATATTAATAAAAAAAATGTACATATGTATGTATGTTTTCTAGAGAGAAAAAGAAAAATTAGACTTGAAAATGTTTTTAATAAACAAATATTCATTATTTTTATATAATGAAAGATTTTTCGTTTGTTTATCTACAAAGGATTCTAAAAGCAAATGTTTTTATCCTTGAATTATATTGTAAGTTTAATTTAATACATTCTCACAACGAAAATGTATTCGTAATAAATGAATAAACGTCAATTAATTATAAGATTATATTTATGTATTTTTTCAAATAATTAAAGTGAATTCAACTTCCGTTTTCTAATTATCAGAATTTTATACATATACAAATGATCAAACAAACAAGATAGAACTTTTTTTCGTTATTTTTACACATTCCATTTTTAAAATTTATTTTTATTTTTGTATGTTTAGTTTTTTTTTCTCTATTTTATATTATTTTTCATTATTGTGCAGTGCATGCTATATCAAGGTAATCACTATACATTTTTATTTTATTTATTTTCAAAATTTTTTTGTTCGATATTATAATGTCCGGTTAAAATTAACAAAAATTATACAATATAAGCAATCAGCCATACAAAATGCATAGTATATCATACATACGTATAAAATATGTATATAAAAAGCAACTAGCAATCAATTTTATGTATATATACTTGGTTTATAAATCGAAGTCAGTATTGTGCTTATGGAGGCAGTACCCGATTAGTTTCTGATAACTACATTATACGTATTTTTGATAAATTATAACTTGAAATTGAGATTTGATCACCCCTCACAACAGACAGATTTATATAAACGCAATGTAAAAGAATGTAGAAAAGTATGCCTATGTTGCCTGTACTGACTTTGATTTATAAACCGAATATAAGTACATATTACGCTATCTTTTTAATTGGCTTTTAGTTGCATTTTTTTTATACGATGCAATTTATAAGCCTAGCCATGTATGTTGTGTGTGTATTTGTGTGCTTGTTATTTTACTTGATTTTGTGCCGGAAACTACCTTGACTAAGAAACGGTCTCAATGTCGGCTAAAGTAGAGTTAGTAATTTATTATTTATTATTAAATAACATTACAGTGTCTTTAAATTAATAAAGAAAAAATTTTTATTTTTTTATTTTTTTTCAATTTTATAGTCAATACACTTGCAGTTTTTGTTTGTGAAAAATAAAATCTAGAGTTGGCTTTATATCTTTATAAAATTTGTAATTGCTATAGAGTATAGACGATATTCGTACATAATATTATACACATGTCAATAATAATTATAGAGTAACGTCTGTTATTTTTCAGTATTTTCAAAATGAAGAAATAAAAGAAGTTGTTTTTGTAGTTGCTTAGCAGATATCATTCTAGTAGTGTTAAACTGTAGATATCCTTCAGAATTTGTTTTATCAATTCAGTTTTTAGAGGGAAATAATAAATCTTTTTAAAGTTCCTTGAATAAAAACAAAACGGCAATATGTACTGCATTATATATATATACAATTGATATCGGCATGGTATTTTTGAATATTCTATTGCTGTCGATATATTGTGGGAATTTCTTTTTTTAATATTACATATTATGTATAGATACCTTTTTAGCGAATTATAATTGCGTTCAATGTCATTAACAAGGAAAACTTTAAAAAAACAAAAACTTAGAGAGAGAGAGATTAATTTGAATTTTTATCCAAGAAATACTGTCAAATAATGTAAAGTCTTTAGGACCAAAAATTATTATTAGTACATATAATGTCAGGACCATGTTAAAAGGACTAACAAGGTACGAACACTCAACACAGCGCCATTATGATTTCTATTTCAGATCATATCTCATTGACCTCTCTACAGCTGCGGCAGGCATTGTAAACTGTAGCTATGGCTAGAAAGTGTTGGAAGAGGGCTCCATTCACACTACTTATTGGAAATTGAAACTCAGAGAAGCATGACCCTGGCCCTCTCAGCGATAGAGGTTATTTCTTCTCCACACTGTACTTTTGCCAGTAGACATAGACACGATGAAAAATTTAACTTGTAAACTTTATTGATTTGACAAATCAATAAAAAAAATATTTTGTATTAAACAATCGAAAAATAGAGAAATCACGATAGCAGTCACATAATTTTTTATCACCTGGAAATTGAAAATAAAAGCAAGAAGTACTTATTATGAATTTGCTTTGTTACACAACTACATACTTTGTTTTTAAATATTATCATTACTCTTTCCTTATTTTAAATTTACAAATTTTTCTATAACTTTAATTTAAAATTAAATTATTATTTTGTACTTCTTACAGATGGTTTTCCGATGCTACGTCAGGGTGATACTGGTGATTGGGTTGGAACATTTGAAGGCCATAAAGGTGCTGTATGGGGTGTAGCATTAAATAAAAATGCAACATTAGCTACATCAGGTGCAGCTGATTTTACTGGAAAAGTATGGAATGCAGTAACTGGAGCCGAAATTCATAGTTTTCAACATAAACATATTGTTAAAACTGTATCATTCGATCAGAATAGTCAAAATCTTGTAACTGGTAGCAATGAAAAATTATTAAGAGTTTATAATTTAAATAATACACAAGCTGAACCAGAAGTTTATGCTGGTCATGGTGGAACTATAAAAAGAGCATTATTTTGTCGAAATGATAAATGTATTATAAGTGCAGCTGAAGATAAAACATTGAAATTATGGGATAGAAATTCAGGAAAGGTTTGTAAATGAGAATAAAAAAAAATTACTAACTTATAAATATTTGTTTTTCCAAATTTAGGAAGCTCAAAGAATTGAATTTCCAAACAATTGTAATAGTTTAGAATTATCATCAGACAATAATATTTTAACAGTAACACATGGTTCCAGTATTAGTTTTTGGGAAATGGATACCCTGAAGAAATTAAAAGAAATCAAAGTTCCAACAAATGTTGCGTCAGCAAGTCTTCATCCAGATAAACATATTTTCGTATGTGGTGGAGAAGATTTTAAAATGTACAAATTTGATTACATAACAGGAAATGAAATTGGTAAAAACAAAATTTATTGAAATTTTTAAATTCCTTTAAAAAATACATATTGTGTGTAATATTGACTTTTTCCTGTTTGTATTTTCTTACAGAATCATTTAAGGGTCATTTTGGACCAGTTCATGCAGTTAAATTTAGTCCTGATGGTGAATTATATGCAAGCGGCTCTGAAGACGGTACACTACGATTATGGCAGACAACTGTTGGTAAAACATATGGCTTGTGGAAATGTACAGAACCAGGTGAATTAAATAATTCGATTACATCGCCAAGAGAGGTACATGCCAATTGAGAAAGAATGAAACGTAATAGATCAAAGTATAAATGGAAAATATAAATTTTTCTTTTTTAAAAAGAATGAATTAATAAAAGTGGAGGAAATAAAAAACAGTGACAACAATAAACAAAAATTACGTTCCATTTAGATGGTTATTTTTCGTACTTCGGAGTAGTAACGAGATACTATACCAAATGTGTAATAATACCAAAGAATATAGAAATAGAGAAGAAGTCTTAACATCGTATAAGCACATACAATATATTCTTTGACATCTACAATTTTACAATTTGTTATGCCTTCTTCAAGCTTCAAAACTTTGTATTTGAAAATAATATGTATATCTATGTATTTCTATTTCTATTGTACTGTGCTGTATGTATACTTGTATATAATTTCTGTATCCACACAAAAATGCCTTATTCTATATTTCTATACGTATATTCCTTGCTATATTCTTTGTTTCAATGCTTTCAATTTTACGTTACGCACGTTATTTTCAAATACAAAGTTTTGAAGCTTGAAGAAGGCATAACAAACTGTAAAATTGTAGATGTCAAAGAATATATTGCATGTGCTTATACGATGTTAAGACTTCTTCTCTATTTCTATATTCTTTGGTAGTACTAACTACTCCAAAGTGTATTAAATCATCTAAATGAAATAAAACTAAATAATTACCACTAATACTATTGCTATTGAGTGTATTTACATTTTATGTCTTATCTATAAGAGAAGAAAAACAGAATTTCATATATTAAGTCGCGAAAATGATAAGTTAATCTCTACATATTATTGGCATAACTAGAAATTTAAATGAAAACAAAAAACGATATATAATATAAAATTTAGAAGAAAAAACTATTTATGTAAAAGATTAAATTATAATTAAGAAGAAAATTTCAATTGAAAAAACTAGCAATTCATGCAATTTGATTTTACTCTCACTGAACTTTACTCTTTTTAGTTTTTTATTATTCATTATATTACTGTATGTTTTATTTAACATTTTTAATTTCTTTATACAAAAAATCATTGTAATATATACTATTTTTGCTTATGTTATAGGTTTGGAAGAGAATATTATACATAACTGAAATCATTTCTGTTAATTTTTATAGATAAATGCAAAAAAAAAAATTACAAAAATATTAAATTTTTTTTTTCATTTTTAAACGCAGTTAGAATTTTATTGAACAAATCTTATTTAAAAAAAGGAATTGTCTATTTTGTACAAAAGGAATATTTTGTCCATGTACTAGATTTTATTATTCTATACTTTTGTATTGTAAATTCAAGCATTCAATTAATTGGCATTGAAAGTACATTTTAATTAACCTTGTTTAAAATTAAAGAAAAGAAAAGGTATGTTTTGTATGAAATTTTAAAATTTATAATGTCCATAATTATATTTGTGTCATTTAAATTACCTGCATATATGTATTCTATTCTATGTGAAAATTCAATCCAGAATATCGCACAAGTATAACAAATACCTACAACATAATTAACGAGTTAAGAAATTTTAAAAATGCATATCCTTAATGTGTAACGTTTATTTCATCTTAAAACTAATTGTACAGAAAACAGAATGATTAATACCTCTATTGTAGATTCCAATCGCAAATCGATTCCGTTCGAATGAATTTTGAACAATGTATTCGATAGGATAATTTTGAAAAATAATTGATAAGTGATAACTATTCTAATTAATATCTTGCGTAACCCTTTCTTTCTCAAGCAAAAGTTAGGCCGCGTTTCAGAATTCAACATTGTTTCACACCACACCATATAATAAATCCACTTTAGTGTTTTGTCCCACTGATTATTGAAACATCCAAATGAGGAATTGGTAGAAATGTGCTATATGTTGAATATTGAAGCGAAACTTAGTTCTGTTTGTGCTTCTTTTTTATACTTAATATACCATTTTTAACTTAACACTTCGAAAAACAAAAAAAAACAAAAAAAATTTCCAGTTTGTACTTAACACGGATGTGTAAAGAAAAAATATTTCCTTAAAATATGATTCGAACGAAATCTACAATAACAATTTTAATTTAAAAGAAATACATAATTTCAAATATCATCCATCAGCTATTCGAACAGAATTTTTCAAACATTCTCCTATTCGATCGAAATTTACAATAGAGGTGTAAATTTTGCTTCATAAATAAATCTATGTCGTGATTAGCAATTACATGTAAGTTCCAGTTGCCCAATTGTGTAAATAAATTGCATTAAAATTTACTAACTCAATATTCTGACGAATTTTTTCATCTTGTTGTAAATGATCAAACCATCTTGATAAATTAAGATAATTCTCTTTCTCAATAGGTGATAAGGATTTCTTGAAAAATTAAATATGAATAAGTAAAAGTTAAAAACAAGAATAAAAATTTTACTTACCATCACATTATGTATGAAATAGAACATAGCTAAATCAGCTAAAGTTAATAAATTATCAACCAAATATGATCGTGTTAATAAACAATTATTTAATTCTTGTAGTAAATTACAGATAACATGTTTATCTTTTAATCTATGAGCAACATAAATAACAGCATAATCTAACCACTGTTCAACTTGCACTGTAATGTCAGGATGCTTATGAAAACTATTTTGAACAATTAAAGAATTTTGATTTTCCTTAGCTAAAGCATTTATAATTGTTGTAAAACCAGAAATTATTGAATTATTAGAAGATTTCCTTGTAACAACCTGAAAAAACACTTTGTTATATATGATATACATAAAATCATATAGATACAAGAAAAACATTTTGGTTATGTTCACTTTTCAAAATTATATATTTTAGATACCTCTTCTTTATTATAAAATAATTTTCCTGGCTTTATATTTAAATAATTTGCAACTTTTCTAATTTTTTCAATATCACACATGGTTTATATTAATATTTATGTATGCAGAATGCAGATGTACATATGAAATTATTTGATGAAAACATTAAGGCCAATTCCAAATTGAGGACTCAGGAGTCAGGCTTAGGGACGTCAAGATACCAATGATACTATCGAGGTATCGATACTTTTGACCCGATACCACGATACCAAGAACTCGATACTCTCTCTCCGATACATTTGCCGGTATCGATACTTTTGGGTCGATACCGATACCCGATACCAACAGGTTATTTAGTTATATTATAACCCAAGGTAAAGTGAGAAAGAATATAATTTTACCTTTTTTCAAGTAGCGTGGCATCACTTTCATTTTTATTTTTTTTATATTAATTATATTCTTTAAACATTAAAATAAATTACTTTTATAAACAGAAAAAAATAACATTTTCGATTTTTCATTTTTTCTTTTTTGACATGTATGGCTTTTTTTCAATTTTTAGTATGGGATTCTAATACCCAGTATCGATACTTTTTAAAATTTTGACGTCCCTACTCAGGCTTCAAGACGCAAAAGCTCTTGAAGTCGACTTCAAGACTCAAAATCTTCCATATCCAAATAACAGCTTCAAATTCACAATATGTACTTTTCTACTTGTTATTTCTTTTTCCAAAAAATTCTATAATAATCAAAAAAATAAACGTTACAAATTTGTTTTCGTTTTTAAAATTTGAAAAAAAATACTAGAAACGGAGAATATGACAAGTGTGAAACATCATATTTTCAACTACATATAAAGTTGGCGTTACTGATACCACAGACTCAAAAATCAAAACATTTAGAACTTCGGACTCAGACTCAATTGCGTCTTGAGGTATGAGGTAAGCATTTGGTTTACTTCAATGTTTTCCCATATGCTAGAATAGTTTTGACATTTGAGCTTTGAGTTTTACGTCTTCAATTTGGCATTGGGCCGTAGTCGTGTTTTTCTGGACCTAATGAACTGATAATTTTGATATTCGAATAAAACACAGCTATTAGCTGATTTGTCATCACTTCAATTTTGCTCGGCTCATTTACCTTTTTCTTGAGAATAGCCTTACTTTAAGTGTCCAAAAAAACATGTTCATTTCATTATATGACATTTGGGAGTGTTGTTGACAGGTCATTTAAATTTTGTTTTGAAATATATAATAGAGTGAATTTGATAAAAATTTATAGCAACAAATCATAATTGAAATTTTACAATTTTTCTAATGAAGGATGTAAATGTTTTAGTAAGTTGTATTTTCCTTATACTTGGTTTATAAATCGAAGTCAGTATTGTGCTTATGGAGGCAGTACCCGATTAGTTTCTAATAACTTAAAATATAAATGTTTTTGATAAATTATAAATTGAAATTTGACCACCCCTCACAATAGACAGATTTATATAAACGCAATGTAAAAGAATGTAGAAAAGTATGCCTATGTTGCCTGTACTGACTTTGATTTATAAACCGACTAATTACTAATTTCCTTAGGTAAAAAGAACCCTTTGGCGTCACATGTAAGTGATTTTCTAGAGCCTTTAAATTTTGAGGTTTTTTCACATTATCAAGTACAAAAAATTTAGGGAGTGAGAGGTTGGTTTAGAAAAATTTTATTTTGCCGTACAAAATAAGGGACACCCTAATGTACATATTCTATAGTCATACTATTAATATTTTCAGAAGAGGTCTCAGAAGAAGAATATGAAGTATATTAACCCTTTCACTCCTAATCTTTCACAACTTTTTTGGCTTTGTTTACTGGTCATTCAATTTTTCATACAAAAGTTTTTCTCTAAGTCGATATTCTTCTAACTCGACATGTTTTTCCAACGTTTCGCTTCGATTTTTCATACAAAAGTAATACTCTAAGTCGAAGTACCCCTAAGTCAAAAAATATTTTAATTCAATATACCTATTTTTTAAACTTTTTACCAATTTGTAATTTCTTTAGTACAAATTTACGCACAAAACTATGTTCTACTTTTATAAGAAAATTATGTATTAAATTGAAATTTTTACTGAAAGAGGAATGAATCAAAGCCAGACCAAAAATATAAATTTGCTGCATTATGTGTAGATTGCATGCGGATGCGACAAAATTTCAATGTATTCTGAATTTCATATTAGATAAGATAGATAAATAATGGTTGTGAATGATAAAGTTGATACTTAAAAACATTTATTCAAATATGTAGTATGTATGATGAATATCCTTTTTGAATATACAAAAAACACATTGTAATTTTCTGTTGTTAATAAGGACAAGTTTGGAATATACATAGTTCTTATAATCGGCAAATAGGTTATTGATAGGTTGCCCGTAGTTCAAATTGAAGATTTATGATATTTTACAAAATATGTTTTAATAAATTAATACAACTAAAACTTAATTTTTTTCTCCAATTCCTCCAAGTCGAAATAAATTGTATGCCAACTGAAGGTTCGACTTAGAGGAATTTGACTGTATATACTTATAGAAAATGTAGTTAATAAATTACGACGATATCAAATATAGTACATTACATATCAAAATTAATTTTGTATAAATAACAATTTTGAAGGGCGGAAATAACATGGACTTTAGCTGTTGAAAACTTTCGGCAGCGATTCGTACTTCTAGAAAGTACAAACTGCAATTTCAAGAACATAAGTAGGTATATCACTTTTTATACTTAACAAAACCTGTTGTAAAAACCATTTAAGACATATACGACCACCAAATATTACTGTTGGGATATGTGTGTCCCAGGACAATTTTCGGAAATCTTCCAAAAATTACGAAACATTTTATACAAACATTTCAGGTGACTATGCAATAAAATATGTCATATGTTCATGAAAAACTGAAAGATAATAAAGTCGGAGTGAAAGGGTTAAGCTTTAATTTATATGAATACCATATTTTCAATATTTTCTTTAATTTTTCAATAATATACAGGGTGCCTCCGGTTTAAGGGTTTACAAAATGAAACCACAAACAGGTTTCGCTGAGACAAGGAAAAAATCGTATGAGGGGGTGGGGGGATTTTGTTAATCTCAACGGTTTCCGGGTGAAACACCCTGTATTTTCGTTTTCTCCCAGTGATTTCTCGAAAAAATCCATTATCAACATACACTTTTTTTTACAATTAGTAAAAAGCACAATTCTTTTTCTACAAATTAGCTCTGTACGGTATGACTTTATCTTAGTTCAGAAGCTCTTCACTTTTTGGTGAAAAATGCATTAAGAGTTAAACGAAAACATGATTTTCAATGACAAAAAGTGATGAGATGACTACATTCTACGGACTGTAGCTTCTGAACTAAAGCATATAAAGTCATACCGTAGAGAGCTAATTTGTACTCATACGATTATTTGCTTGTCTCGGCGAGACCTATCTGTAGTTTCATTTTGTAACACCTTAAACCGGACACCCTGTATATATCATACTTTGACTTACTTTACAACAATTTGGTATGTCTACAAGCTTCTGTATTGTGTTTATTATTACAAACACAAAATTATCTACTATACTCGTATAGTAAATAAAATATATATAGGTCGTTGATATTACTTTGAAAAAATTATTTTGATTCGTTTACTTCAATTTTTTCACTATGTCCACACATAAGATACAAGCTTGTTGACCATAGTTTTTTTTTTTCTTTTTTTTTTTTTCAAAAGGAAAAATTTCCCATAAAGAGTTAAGTTTTGAGATTTTATGTTTCAGTTGAATATATGAATTGCCGATGAACGGAAGATATTATTAATATAATATACCTACTAAATTTTATTTCTTTGATAAAATAAAAAAAATAATTAATAATAAATTAAAAGGTTTTTACAAATTATATTATAAACAGACTTTTAGAAAAATTGCCGAATAATAATTATTTTTTTTCTTCAAATTTTTCATAACATAATTTTCCCGCTAAAATTAAAATAAAACAAAAACGTGGCAAATTATTTTCGCAATTCAATTACTGAAGTTTGATTTAAGATAAAACAAAATTAAAACTCGTTTATTGTTTTGTTTTGTGTAATTTTCAAAAATAATTTATTAATGATTTTAGAATTTGTTTTTTTCAATTTTCATGAATTTTTGTAATTAAAACTGCATATTTTGAAGTTTATTTTTAGAACTGAAAATGTAAATAAACGTTAACTTTCAGTCAAAGAAATCGCAAATAAAATATTGATATTCAAAGTTGATAGTGGAAGTTGATTTTGTTTTTTGAAAATTGTGCAAATGAAAAACGACAAAGACTTCAATATTAATTTTTATCATTAGTTTTTAAAGGTGAGTGCTTTTAGATACAAAATTATACATACATATATAAATAGTAATTTGAAATAGATATTTTTTTTATTTAAATTCTATACCGATTTATAATTACTTTTTATATTAATTTTATTATTATTATTTTTTTTAAAATAAATTCTTTGAAAATAATTCTTGTTTATTGAATATGTGTATAGTACATTTGTGAGAAAGCAGTCGTGTTTTTCTAGACTTGATGAACTGATAATTTTCACTTCCTCACTGAGTACACACGTTTTTTTTGGAACTCACTTTTTCTATTCGACAAAAGAGGTCCAACTTGTCCTTATTAACAATAGAAAATTACAATGTGTTTTTTGTATATTCAAAAAGGATATTCATCATACATATTACATATTTGAATAAATGTTTTTAATTAGTATCAACTTTATTATTCACAACCATTATTTATCTATCTTATCTAATATGAAATTCAGAATATAGGTGAAATTATAAAAGTTGAGATTTTTTTCGCGCATGGTTTACATGGCGTAGTGATCCTGTTACAACAACAAAAACGCATGTGTGTAAGTATCTTATTTTCTAGCATATAATACTATGCCTCAACTTTTATTATTTTACCTATACATTGAAATTGTGACGCATATCCCAACCCAACGACAACTTAGGTACAAAAACATAATGCTCATTTTGTGTATGTGTTGGGCGTACCAAATTAATATGAAAACTTAATGTAATTAACGTTACATTAAAAACTATATATTCTAATGAAATGTAGAGAAGAGTTTAAACTATTATATTTTCACCGAATATATTAAATATTTATGAGCAACGCAAATCAAAGGAAAAACGTGATAAATATTAAATAACGTAAAACTGAGAATCAATTTTTTATGATATCTCCCAAATTACTAAAAATATCAAATTATAATGTTCTACAAATTTGTAGATTTTTATCAAATAAATATTTTTCTAAAACATTGTTATATCATAAAATTAATAGAAATTTATACTCTGTTCACAAAGTGTTTTCAGTACAGGTCTTATGAAGCAAAACTTTCGGAAATGGTCACTGACCATATCTTAGCAAACAGCGGTGGAGCAGTACCGGGCTACGATTAATCGGAGGTATTCAGAAGCTGCCGGGTCATCAAGTGTGAAGACCAGTTTTTTAAGAATTTCCTTAGTGAATGCGTCGGTAAGGTTAGTGACAATTGAGAGGGCTTGAAGCTCAAGCTTATCCCAGCTAAGGATATTCAAAGGAAACCAAGGGCTCGCGTCTGGTTGCCAAAGATGAAGTTGGATGCGGGGAAACTCCTCCAAATTCTACAAAAACAAAATCCTGAGGTTCCCATGGATGGCTGGATGGTCATTAAAGCAGAGGAACTTCAAGCTAACAGCCAGTCATACCTTCTCCTCATCAGCAATGAGAGCCTAGAGACACTAGGTAAGCTGGATTACAGGCTGAGGTTTGGTATAAGATATGCTAAACTAAAGGTCTTCCAGTCCAACAGCGCGGATGAGGATGAAGAAGAGGCCCTAGCCAAGAAGGCAACGGGTCTCTCTATCGAGAAGAAAAAGGGAGAACCATCAGCAGATGAAGGTGGTTCAAATTAATCTCCGACACTCTAAGTGTGCCTCGAATAACCTGTTGGTGTTCCTAAAGGAAGAGAACATCGATATAGCTCTTATTCTGAAGCATTGGGTTAAAGATTTAAATTTTTGTATCGGTTGAGCAAAAGAATTATAGTCAAAATAATAAAAGTTGAGGTTTTTTCGCGCATGTTTTACATGGCGTAGTGATCTTTTTTGTGTAGATATTCGAAAGAAGAAACGTGTTACATTACAACAACAAAAAAGCATGTGTGTAAGTATCTTTTTTTCTGCGGATGTTTTTCTAGTATAATACGAAACCTCAACTTTTATTATTTTGACTATAGAACATTTTTTTCTTCTTCGTTTAAATGATCAAGCCTTAATTTATTTAATGATTCTTTACGGTGATCAATGTGAAAAATATTCAACTACTGTGGGATCATTTTATAAAATTCACTATGTTTTGCTCTTTTCAGAGAGGAAAAATGGGTACTCTTCATTATCGACTATAAGTTTTTATTGGGATAATCAATTACCGTTTTACAAATTATACTATTTCCTAAAATACCGTCGAATTTCTTTTTAAAATCGACTATATGAAAACTCATTTCACTAAATAAGTTTTTGAAAGCTGGTAGAGGTTGTACTTTATTAATAGAATTGCAATAAATTTTATTGTTTTCTAAAGTATTGATAGTTTGTTTAATTGACGTCAAACTTGAAGGTGGACACAAAGATGATTTTAATAAGCTAATATTTGAACCTGTATCAAAAAGCTATGATTTGTTTTTAATCTGACAAGCGGAAGTTTGGGTAGGTCCTGAGTTGTTGAAGGTTGAAAAGTGAAAATTTGCATAATGGCACGTAGTTGTGTAGATTTTTCATCAACGTCCATTGGTTGTGATATGCCAAATCTTTTAATTCTTGACATGTCACTATTTGGCCTATATGTATTCCTTCGATTCTCATGAATTTGATTTGAAAAATTATTGCTTTGATAAGATTTTTATTTTTTGTATTAAAACTATTCTTATTATTAGTATTATTAAAATTATTACTAGGAGGTCTTCTTGTATAAAACTGGTGTTCAGATTCCCTTAAAATTTGTAACGCATCTTCTATGGTAGTCGAATTTCTGACTACAATAAGGCTCCTGAGTGGCTCGCGGAGTTTTCTGAATTATTTCAATGCAATTCTTTTCGTGATAATTCCATCACTTTGAATTTGTTCATTCGTTGCTTCAGGATTATCCATTTTATATTTAATAAGAATTTTTGAAACTAGTTCTTAAATTGCATTGAAAAATTCCATTGTCGAGTATGTAATTATTCTGAATTGTTAAGAGTTGGTTTTTACAGATTGACAGGTATTATATTTTGGACTTACATATATCTACAACACTTCTCGTTTTATCTTTAATATTTGCTTTTAATATCACAACCGTTATGGGGATTGCATTCGCGGGCAGATTCAATGAATAAATTCTGTCATAATATTCTATAATAATATTATAACTTCTGAAAATAAATAAATATAAAAATAAATTAAAAGTTTGAATAAATTAGTTTTATGTCAGAATGAAAAAATAATACATGAAAAACATGTGCATTTTAATAAACATCAATTTAAATGCATTATAAAACTTTACATAACAAAGGCAATTAATGTTTTTCTATTAAAAAATAAATTGTTAACCGATTGAGGGGAAGAAGAAGAAGAATGTTTTTTATTTGCGTCATAACTTTGCATAATATGTATATGAATTTATAAATGTAAGTAATAAATAGAATAAATAGCATTAAAATGTGATTAACAAAAAAACAAATATTAATATGAAATTTTAATTAAATTTAATTTGTTATAAATTCAAAAAATATATGTATGTATGTACATATGTATATATGTATGTACAAATGTACTATACATGTTTTTATTTATTACATCATTTATTTTTCTTTTTTTCCTTTGCTTGTTTGTTTTTATTTTTCTTCTCTTTATTAACATAATTATAATGAAACTACCTACTAAATCATAACTAAATTACAATTTATAATTTTTTTTCCAGATTTGAATATAAATTTGTTGGTAATAGACAAAAAAAATGGTATTTATTAATAAGAAGATCGTTTTGATATAAAAAAAAAATATGCAGAATTTAAAATACTTTTCTTTATTTTTGTGTAAAAAATGCATACATATGTATATGCATTTATTATACTTTTTTGTCTTCTGGAGCCTTTGAATTTAATTAAAAAACAAATTTTAATAAATTTATTTTATTTGTTTGTAATTCTTAATTGCAATAAAAAAGAAATACTTTATAATAAAAAAAAGAAAAAAGAAAGAAGTTTTTTACCTCGAAATTCGTGATCATAATAGAAAGATGTTGATGATGAGTGATATATTCAGTATTCATATGATGACCGTCCATGACGTATGTGAGGTTGCGGTTGCATATGTGTTTTTTGTTTTTGTTTTAAGTTCATATATAATAACTTTGATGCTAAAACGATGTTTGAATAAAAAATGAAAAGGCATTCATTGAACATAGCATAGATAGTGTCAAGGTAATTTGCAAATCTTTAAGAAAAAAAAAAAAACGACGTATTTTCTGATAATTCATTTTCAATACAAAAATAATATTCAACTGTCACACCTTTAATACAAGTAACAATGAAGTGTATGATATGATGATGATAACAAAAAAAGTTATTCATATTAAATGTTTATCAATTGGTTAATAATTATAAATTTGATTTTTATTTGACTCTATAATTTAGGGGGACATCTTCGATCGTCTAGCAAATAAGCTAGCAAGACTTTTCTAGCATAAATGATAGAAATGGTATCCTCAAATTTCTTATAAAAAAGTGAGAACTCAAATCTAAATACTTATGTACTTGATTATTGTTTTCTTAGATAGAATTGGTTAGTGAGGCTCGAAATAAGGATTCAATTTGAAAAAAAATTTATTGAAATGATTTAAAATTTGAAAATTTGAAAATTTCAAAATAAACGAATATTCGACGTAATATAATAGAAAATTATACGTTATGTGTATAAAAACTTTATTAAGCAAAAGTCCTTATATAGTAAAAATGGCTAACTTGCGATGTGATTTTTTGTAATCGCAATTAGCATTCGCAAATCCGCCATATTTGTTCCAAATTGTGCAGAAATAATTTTAACTTTTTTTTTCACAAGATAATTCTAAAAATGGAGTTTCTGTACGAATTTTACATTCCTGTATATTTGTATTACAACCGTGAAGCTAAAATTAAAATCTTATTGTACCAAGTTGGAAAAAAATTATACCATTATTGTTACAACCAGTGCAAAATAACCGGTTTAACCACCTAATGTGCAGAGGCAGATTTTCATTACTTTCTATAACAATGCACTTTTTATTTTATTATTTTAAAAGTTAAATCTAATGCATCTACAACAAACTATATTTTTTTTCCGAATAAAAGATAAATACCACATGCGAATTTTATTTTCGAACACTTTGATCTTAAAAAAATGTGTGTAAAACATAATAATTTTTTCAAAAGAAGAAAATAAATATGCTTCTTTACTTATTTTATATTTTTGGTTTCAATTTTTTCTGCTGCAATATATATTCTTTGGGATTTTGGATTTGAGGATTTTGGATTTTGAGATTTTGATTTTTAGGATTTCGAATTTAGGGATTTTGGTTTTTGAGATTTTGGCAATTTTTTCGAAAAAAATTTTTGGGATTTTCAATTTTAGGATTTTGGATTTGGGGATTTTGGGATTTTGGGGGGTTCCCTATAAAAGAGAATGATAAAATTTCAGGATTGCCGTAGCTATTGGAAGTATTGCCTTGATTTATAAAACATAAATTTATGATAATATGATATTCATTATTTTTAATTTAAATTTATTATAATATTGTGTATTTTGTTTTATTTAATTAAATTATCAAATCAATTTTCCAGACTGATGTTTACTTCAAATTTTTTTTTGTACTTTTAATGAAATTTAACAAAAATGATTGTAATTCAATAATAAATGGCATTATATACGTAGATGGTCCAAACAACAATAAAAATGAAAGCGTTGAAAAGTATAGTTATAAAATTAATTTTAAAATTTCAGTCAAATACTTATTAACAAAATTTTCTTACCATATCTCCAGAAGTTTTTTGTTTTGTAGGGTAGTTACATACCTACATAAAATATGAAAATATCTATGGAATTTTTATACGATTTTTATAATTTCTTTTCCTCATATTGTTGTTAATGTTTTTTATTATAAAAATTAAAATCTTATTATATTTCACATCGCAATGTGTTCGCATTTATGAAAAAATTATTTATTTCATGTTAGGCGCTGTTAACATACATACATACATGGTGTCCGGTTTAAGGTGTTGGAAAATAAAACGACAGATTGGTCTGGCCGAAACAAGCATAAAATTGTATGGTGGGGGGTGGTTGTTGTTTTTGTAATCACAACGGTTTCCGGTAATTTTTTTGTGAAACACCCTGTATTTTAGTTTTCGCTTATTGTGTAGCAATACGTAACAAAAGGGAACCTAACAATAACTAACATAAGTACCATTTCTTTTTTACCTAGATTTCGAAAAAACCCATTATTAACATACCCTTTTTTTCTACAATAAATAAGAAGCGCAATTGTTCATCTACAAATTACCTTCCTACAGTATGACTCTATCTGCTTCGGTTCAGAAACTACAGCCCGTAGTAGTCATCTCTTCACTTTTTGTCATTGAAAATCATGTTTTCGTTTGACTTTTAAGGCTTTTGTTTTTATAAAACACAAGAAAATTATTCCATTTTATTTTATTATATTTAAATTTGTTGTTCAATATAAAAATTTGCAATTTTCATGTACTATTCTTTTTTGTTGCAAAAATTTTTCAAAAATTATTAATATAAATTCAAAATCTTATTCAATTCAATTTCATGAATAATAATTTTTTCAGTATAAAATCAAATAAAGACAAAAGTAAAATAAATAACTTACATTTAAAAACATTTTAATAATATGTACGCCAGAGTAACCTACATACATATTATATATAGCTTACAATTAGATGTATTGTTATTGATTTTTATAGTCTCACACATGATTAAAATCAGTCATATTTAAAAATGAAAACAGGCATTTTTTATATTCAATTACATACATATATTATTTTCAAACGAATGTGGGTGTTCATTTTTAATTTTCATGTTGTATTATGAATTCTTTCTTTTTCTTTTAAATTATGAATTTTATTTTCATTGAAATGTTAACTTTTTTTTTCAAATTATGTATAACACATTTAAACTTTTACTCAAAGCTCAAAGTGGCATACAAAAAAAATAATATCTAACAAAGCAACAGAAAAATAAAATTTTATTAAATATATTTTGACCTAGACCGATAAAAAAAAGCGAATTCATTTCATCGATGAAAATCGAATTAAAATTACAGACTAGCGCTGACCTGTTCGGAAGATATGTATGTATTATTAAAAAAAATATACCTTATTATTATTCGAAATTATAATATATTGCGTTTTAACACGAATTTTAAACAAATAGCAAAAACAAAAAAACAAACAGAAACAAACTTGATATTTAATATTTTATTTCTTGTAGTAGTCTTTGTAAAAAAATATTGCAAATAAGTTAGTAGGTGAAATCTAAATTTTAAATTTGTGATTACACAGACTTCTTAATTATTTTATTCTCCTTATTTTTAATTTATCAAAAAATTCATTACCTTATTAAAATACACCTTCTGATTTTTTATTTAAATAATATTATTCATAATTTATTTGATATTCATTTATTGTCTAAAACATACATATTATCGTTTATAAAAAATTATTTACATTATTAAAATCGTAGTATATATTATACATATGTATGTACAAATGTATGTATGTAAAATTATATAAAAATTTATTCACATGATAAATGATATAAGTAGATGTATACATTAAACCATAATATTATTTTAATTTCTAAAAATTGAGTAGAAAATAAGGTTTCATAATTGAAGAAAAAAAAAATAAAATTACGTAATTTCATATATTAACACAAAACAAAATTTGAACATACCATGTAAGTAGATTCTTATAGATATTAATTTAATATTTGAAAAAAAAAATTATAATCGTTAACTTTAACATTTGCAAAAATAATTTTGAATATTACCCAACTGCTAGACTATTTATTTGAATATTTTCAATTTTATTAATTTCGATTAACTGTACAATATTGTATCTCATCTTATGCTATACTAAATTAATGATAAAACTATGTATAACAAGAATTATAAATTTTAATTAATCCGAAATGGAATGTATTCTATACTTGTAAGTCTTGATAAATATACATATCTGTACTCGGTTTATAAATCAAAGTCAGTACAGGCAACATAGGCATACTTTTCTACATTCTTTTACATTGCGTTTATATAAATCTGTCTGTTGTGAGGGGTGATCAAATCTCAATTTCAAGTTATAATTTATCAAAAATACGTATAATGTAAAGTTATCAGAAACTAATCGGGTACTGCCTCCATAAGCACAATACTGACTTCGATTTATAAACAGAGTATAGTTGATATGACAACAACAAAAAATAATTGTATTTCATACAATCATTCTTGATTGAAATATGTATATTAAAACATAAAATGAATTTACTTAGAATATATGTATGTATGTACATATTAAGATGTGTTTTTATATAATAGTGAGCTTTAGTTACTGTTTTCTTTGAAAAATAGAAACCTTCTTTTATGATATTTTGGTGTAGTTTCGATTTATGTCAATTTATTTACTATCATTTCCATTCTAATAAGTCATATTGTATTGAAATTAAAATAAAACAAAAAAATTATCTTAATTATTTAACAAATCAATGCCTTGTGTTTTTGTAATGAAAAAAAAGTTTTTTTAATACGCGTACTTGAGTTTACTTTAAGATAATTAATGTATTTAATTTATACTTCTTTTATAAGTTTTTTGTTTAGCAAAAATTTTATGAAAATTGTCTTATTATTAAATACGTGGTGGTCAGTGTCCGAAGCGTTAAAGTGCTGGCTTCTGAACGCGAAAATCTTGGGTATTCGAATTCGCTTGATACCATTCAGCTTTAAATGAGTAGAGTACTATTTCATTCGAATGAAGTTCAAGTGCTTGGTAATGAATTAATTGGTGGCCTGCTTATTGACCAAAAGCAAGTACATACACAAAAAGCAACTACAAAAATATCAGTATATCAGGTCTCTATAAATGAATTTAGTAGTTAAAACTGGTTCAGGCCCTAATTGTTCCGCATTTTCTTTATGGTAGCCTAATTTTTCCAGTACTTGACTCTAAGTGTCATAGAAAGTTGAAATTGCTTTTAATGACTGTCTGCGTTTTATATTCAATATGCCAAGATTTTCGCATATTTCTTCTGTTAAAAATTCTATTTTTGGATGCTCGATTTTTACGTATTATCAGTTTAGATTTCTTACTTTTCTGCATAAGCTTATCTATGTATATTGCAAACTGAGTTACCTTACTGCTTTTGTTACGCTATTGAATTCATGCAGATGTTTTAATCTTTTGATTCCTAAATTCATTTATCAATCACATGAACGCTGCTACTTTGTTCAGGCATCTCGACTCTGTCTATATATTTTTTGGTCTAACTTAGTAGATATGTTTTACTTAGTGTTCGACTCTTAAAAATGTTGAAATCAGCTTTGCAATTTATATAACTTTGCAGTTTAACAATTTTTTTTTTTTTTTTGATTGAACTGATCACATTAAACTACTTAATTTAATTTTTTATTTTATTGCTAACTATTGTAAATTATTTTTTCTTTAATGCTTGTTAATACCACACTGCTTTATGTACATTCTTTAAAAGATACTGTATCTTGTTGTACATTTTTCCTTTGTTGAATAAATAAATAAATAAATTTACTTATCACTGGTATCAATCCAATGCAAACCAAACGGGACACCCTGTATGACAAAAAAGTAGTGTCGAAAATTCAAATGAATTTGAATAGGCCCTGGCTCATGTCGGGCGGTAGCTAGTAAAGTCTCTTTGAATTAAACATTTCACACGATTAAAAATATTATAATTAAAAATATAATAAAAAACATTTTAAACAAGTAATAAAATAATTTTATAAAAAAATATCAAAGGTATTATTTTTTAAATTCGTATAAGCATGAAATTACAGTTTAATTATTTGAACAAAAATTTAATAAATGCTAATAAGTCTTGGCTGTAATGTACTATTTGTCTTTTTTCTTTAGTTTGAATGTAAAAATAAAAATTAAAATTAAAAAATAATACATTTTTTAAAAAAGCGTAACCTTAAAAATTTCAATAGTACATATATACAAATAATTTCATATTCGTTTTTTTAAATTTTTAATTATTTTTTGGGTGCTTGCAATTTAATTTTTTTTGTTGGTTTTTTTTTCCTTATTTTAAGACGTTTTTTATGTTTTTTAAAATTATTGTAGTAAAGCTAACTGACTGTAAAATAAAAGCAATAGATACTGCTTAACCATTAGGTTTACATACATTCGGACTGAGCCTTAATTCAAATATGTATAATCCCTTTGAGCCAGGACCTTGAAACTTCACCAATTCATCTACTGGAGGGTCCTACGTATACACCCTATACAGGATGCTGAGATATCGCTTTCTGAAGAAAAAAAATTTTAAATTTCCATATAAAATGTATGGTATACATTTGTATACGCACGACTAAAAGTTGGACAATGTCGGTCAGACGATCCTAGGGTTAATCATAATCTACGTATAAAATTTAAATAAAAATAAAATTACTTTTAATACTTTATTTCGGCTTCTAAAATACGGCTTCTGTGACACAACACGTAGTACAACCTACATACTCAAATTCTAATTTCATTAATAATTATTATTTTTTGTTTGTTTCTCGAATCAGTTTTTACAGTTACTGATTTTTTATTATTGTAGATTTATATTTTGAAAGTATAAAATCTCAAAGTATTATGCATACAAAAATTTATTTAAGGCATTGAGAATTAATTCAAGGATGATATTGCATAATATTATTACATTAATTATATTATTTTTTCTTAGTAAAGAAAATTGACTCATAAGTATATGTAGATACAAATATAAAAGAAATATGTATGTGGAAATAATTAACGAGTTTCTAACCACCATTCAATCTCATTAATATTTTAAATTTTCTATGTGGAAGACAAAATGCAAAAAATATACTTATCATAACGATTACAATATGCAATTTATACGATTTTTTTTTATCAACATTTCCTGCAATGTTCCAGACTTTCTAGATAATTTTTTATTAGTGTTGTACGAAAAAAGACGAGTTATTTTAATAATTCTTTTTAGAATTATTTTAGGTATCGTGTAAATGAAATTTTCTTTCGTATTATACTAGAAAAACATACTTAACACATGCGTTTTTGTTGTTGTAACACGTTTCTTCTTTCGTATATCTACACAAAAAAGATCACAGAGCCATGTAAAACATGCGCGAAAAAACCTAAACTTTTAAAATTTTGACTATATCATTTTTTTGCTTGGCAATCTTAATTTTTTTTTAAAGTTGACTGTTATTTAAATGAGTGATTAGTCCGTTTAATATACATATATATATATATATATATGTATATATGTACATATGTATATATTTTTTAGAAAATATACATATATACAATAATTTTTATGAATTTCTTAAAAACCTTTACATTTATGTACACAACTATTTTTTTTCTTTTTTTTATTTATATTCTGATTATTATAATTCTACCTATGTAGTTCTGAAGAAGCATAATTATATGTTTGAAATTGGTATTTTCATTTGTTATCAAAAATCGACTTTGAAAATAAATAGTGTAATTTTCTCTGTAAATAACATTTTTTTCAATTAAATTCATAAAATGATTGAAAATATAAATTAAGCAAAATAACCTCTTTTTCTAAATATTTATGAAATAAATTTTTCACTTAAAATTAATTTAAGATTTATTGCTTATTATTTTTTATTAGATATTTTAATAATTACTCCTACTTTTTTATTAAGCTACACTAATTTTTAATAAATTAAACGCACTTTAAGTTTAATTACAGTAATTTCTTATACATATATGTAATTGTACGCGAACGTAAACAGAATATTTAATAAAAAAAATTTTAGTTGAAAGAAAAAAAATTGTTAATTCAATAAAATAAACAAGTGGTCAATGTAAGAATACAATCTACATATTATATGTATATATAGTTTATATAATTAAAACACATACATACTATATGTGTACATACTTATTTAGTAACTGAAAAACATGAAAAATATGAAAAAACGACATTTGACAAGGCCGGTAATCGAACCACGGACCTTTACCTTTCCGGGGTAATGCTCTTAAACCATTGAGCTACCGAATGCCATGTCGCTTGCTGTTCTCAGTTACTGCCTAATCATTGATAAAAAATATTCAAATCTCCTACAACTTACATACTTAGTTGCTGACAGAAAAAAAAATTAATTAATAATTTCATAACTTTATCGTACACCAGGCTCATGTCTGAAAGATTCATTTTATAAATCAATTACATACCGCACTTCAGTTTGAATTTTCATTTAATTTTTTTTATCATATTACCTACAATTTAAAAAAAAATGCTGGATTTTTGTTTAAAAAAAAAATGATTAGTTTTAATTTACCTTTGTTTTTTTTTGTCAACTCATTGAATTCCTTTTTTATTTATGTAAGTAAATTAAAACAATTTAATTTTTATAAAGGTCATTTAAATGACAATGATGAAATACCGGTTTCGAATAAGAAAAAAAAGAGATAAAATTCAATTGAATTTAAAGACTGTATGGTACATATTGTACATACATATAATTCGTAGAAAATAGTCGGTTGTTGAATAGCTTGCAAAATAATACAATTATTAATTTATTGATGCAGGTTTGTTGATTCGGTCTAAATTATATCATATGTATTATACATTTATTTTTTTTATTGTATTTTTGCATTTTCTAAATAATAAAAATCAAAATTTTTCATACTTTTTTGCATTCTTTTATTACAGCTCATAAAATCATTTAAATATAATTATTCGATACTTTTTTAAGTAATAACATAATAATGGGTATAATAGAAAAACCAGCTTTATTTAGTTATAAGTTTGTTTGTTTGTTTTTTTGTAAGTTTTTTTTTTTGTAATTCTTTGGAAATTCTGAAATTTAGTATGTAATTACTTATGTAATTACTTTACATAAGCAAAAAACAAAACTAATTAAAATATTTATTTTATATTTAGTTTTTTTTACATTTTTTTCTTTAGTTTAAAACGAATTTTACATAAATGCTAAATAAAAAAAACAACATCAATAAATTATGCAGGTGTTTTGTCTAACTATTTATTTCCTAATTTGGCTGAACTTCCGATTAGATTTTAAAAAATTTCTGTAATTGCGAATTTTGTTCGCCTTTTACAAAAAATTTTTATAAAAAATTTATTTCGTCCTATATATGTAGATAGTTTTTAAAAAAATTTCTGTAAATTCGCCTTAAAAAATATTTACAAAACTCCAATAATATGAAATAAAAATCTGCGTATAATAATATGTAGGTATACTATTGTTATCATACACTTTTACCGTACTTTCTTATGTCACCGTTACAACCTTTAAAAATCATTGAAATAAAACATCAGTTCTTTTTAGTACCTCCAAAATACGAAGATTATAGCCAGAATTTTAAAAGTTGAGGTTTCGTATTATACTAGAAAAACATGCGCAGAAAAAAAGATACTTAACACATGCGTTTTTGTTGTTGTAACACGTTTCTTCTTTCGTATATCTACACAAAAAAGATCACAAAGTCATGTAAAACATGCGCGAAAAAACCTCAACTCTTAAAATTCAGACTATAATACTTAGTTCATAACAGCAATCACCCTTTGCACACTTGGTGGTTAAATCGGTTATTGTTGCGCTGGTTGTAACATAAGGGTATAATTTTTTCCAACTTGGTATAGTAAGAAATCATCCAAAATAATTTCAGCTTCACGGTTGTAATACACTCATACTCTCGTTACAACTGGTCGTGCCGCCTTCAGATGTAGTTTGAGCAGTTGTAAAAACAGGTTTTATAACCGGTTTGCGTCGTTGTAACAACAACCTAATGTGTTCATCCCCAATAGGTGTAAAATAATTTTTAACTTTCCAGATTTTTTTACATATTTACATATTCAGTACTATTTTCACTTGCGAAAGCAAAAACAATCAAAGATACCATTTCCATCATTTCAGCTAGGAAGTCTTGAAGATGTTCCCCTTAACCGTCAAAAGTTGCGATCGCAACTTTAAGTTGTAATTGTTTTTCTTTGTCTTTTTTTTCCTCAATTTATTTATCTCTTTTTTCTTTCAAATTTAAGAATACAAAATCGTGATTTCCTGAATCATTTCCTATTTGTGATTTAAAATTTACAACACAAAAAATCGAGTAAACAATTTTTTTTTCAATTGTAAAAAAAAATTTAAAAAAGTCGAAAATATATCAAGTCATCTTTCCTAGAGATACTTGTATTTATTTACATTAAATTTTTGTATTTTAATAAAATGTCAGGCAAAAACCCAATAATAATTTTATTTAAATATTTATTGTTTTTTTTAAAGATATTAATGAGTTTTTGATGCGTAATTTTTCATTTCCTCTTTATTTTTCTGGAAAGCTACATAAATACTTCTTAAAATGATTGTTTTAATAAGAAATAATTTGTTCACAATCGATGAGCTTGCATGTACTATATGTACATATTTTCCGCTTAATGAAAAAGTCAATAATTTATCTTTGAAATTTTGTAAATTAAAAAAAAAATATTGTTGATCAGTCCATAAAAAAGTGTGATCGATCAGTAAAATCAGGCTGTGAAAAATGATGCTTTTTCTAATTTTATTATAAAATTTGTCAAATACCTAGTATGTATGTATAATATGTATGTGAAATTTTTTCAGATAATATGTATTTTTTTCACGTGTCTGTGGCATTTCATATTTTCAGTGATATTTGAGAAATACAATTAATATTAAATTTATTTTTTTTTGTATGAAATTTTAAATATTTTTTGACAAAAAAAGTATTTTTTTTTTAATTGCCTAAAACCTTAAAAGGTTTCATTTGTTAATATTTTTTTAAACTTTTACTGCTTTTATAAAAATAAAGTTTTTTTTAAATTTTGTTTTTACTATTGAAAAAAAATTTATACTCGTATTAAACTAATTATAATAGAATTGTAATATAAAAAACACATACAAAACAAAATAATAACAAGAGTGTAAATTCATATTTTGTAAGTGCAAACAATTAATTACACTGAATATAGTTATAAAATAATCGTAAAATAAAGTAAGAAAAAACCGTATTAATTTTAAGCTTTATTTTTTTGTTAGATATTTTATTTTTTTTATTAAAATTCAAATTCATAGATGTTTCAATTTTTCACATATGTATACGAATTTTTAACACAAAAATATAAAATAAATCAGGATGAAACCTGTACTTTGTCATACTTAAGTAAAAAAAATTTTTTTTATTTTTTTTTTTTCGTATTTTTTTTTTTCAAATTGGTTTTTTGCCAATTAAGCCCTTAAATTTGACCATAAAAGTAAAATAAATTTTCATAAGTATGTACATATAGCCATATAGGTATGTTTTATAACATACTGGATTATGTATCATGCGAATTTAATTTTCTTTTTTCTATTTATTTTTTGTTTCTCATATAGAAAACAAATATGTATGTAAATAATATTTTAGAAAACCGTTTTTCGTGGGTATATTTTGTACGTAGATTTTAACTGTATAAAAATTTGATTCTTATTTCTGATTAAACATTGATTGAAGTATTTGTTGATCTCCTTCAATTGAAATTATATTTAATTTGAAATAAAAAATGTAATGTAATTAAAATATTTCTTATTCTTTTTTTTTTTTTCCAGGGAATACAATATGGATTCAACATTGATGAACTAAAAAAAAAAAAAAGCAAGAGATCTTGAATGCATTAATTACAATCAAAATTATTTGTTTTTTCATAGTTTGAAAAAGAAAAAAGAAATGATAATGTTTAAAATTAAACAATATAATCAACAATTAGTAGTTTCAATTTCGTGTATATTTTTTGCATGTCTCAAATATTGTAATGCGCAAAATGAAAATGGCATAGGTTTATATAGCCGAAGGTAAGTTTAAAACGAAAACAAAAATAATTTTCAATTATTAAAAATTTCGAGAAAAAAACTAAGTACTGGGCAAGTAAGGCCATTCATTATCGTTTTAGTAAAATAAATTTTATAATTAAAATAAAGCATAATTTATTGAGTAAAATTTTAAAGTGTTTTTTTTAATTTCATCGAAATAATTGTTATGCTAAGATTTTTTATATGAAAAAAAGTAGATAATTTACATTTAAGTGGTATTTATAATTTTCTCATCTTGAAAAGCTAATTTTTTTTTTTTCAAACAATAAATGATATAATATGTAGGTATATCTATACAATATTACAGTTGTTTCAAAATCTATCGTCATAATTATAAAGGAAGTCCTAAAATTAACACTTTTGTTGATTAAAAAAGAAAAAAACAGAAATATTTAATAAATTTTTTTTGGTTTTGCTGTTGAGTTGGTCAAGGTTGCAATAAAATTTAATTTGATCACCATATCAAGAAAAAAAAACATATACATAGGTATGATAGTAATTAAATTGATTCAACCTGATCTTCAAATTTGTGTTTCCAGTAAACTTTCATTTAGGAAAAGTTTTTGTTTTCATTTTTCTTTTGATTTTATCGTGAATATCTAAAAATTTTCAAAAGATATTTCCTACACATGTATTTTTTTTTTAAACTTACGAGTGGAATTTGCTACGTATTATTTACATATTATGTAACTACCAGTGCTGCCACTCGTCAATTTTTTCCCGTATCCAAATGGAGACCAAAAGAGTATCCAATCCAAGAAAAAAGTACTCACAAAGATAAAAGTGTTATTTTTCCAGTTATTATATGCTGCAATTCTAATGCTATTATTTTCTTTTTTACCATTTCCAATTCCATTACTTCTATTTTTTAGTATATAGATGAGATAAATGAATTTTAGAACATGAAAATTGAGACAAATAGTGTTTGTAACGTAATTTTCTTTCAATCAGTGTCAAAATTGAAATTTCACTATTCAAAGTCTAGGTTTTATCGAAAAAGTATCCAAATGAAAAAAAAGTATCTTTCGTATACACTGCTAAAATTTCGAAAAATCGTAGCCAATTTGATACGATTGTATCCATTTGGCAGCACTGGTAACTACATAAATATTTTAATAAAAAAACAACTAAGAGACCAAACAAAAATAATGGTGATTGGTGAGTTCATGTTTGCAGAAAACAGATTGTAGTACAGTACTTGACACTTGTTATTAAGTTCTATACTATTTTCACTATTCGATGCAATGTTTATCTATTATGTATATCAAGTTGTGACACTAAAGACGTGTCTCCTTATTTTTTTGCGACCTTGGTCCCGTTATTTAAATGTCCTTAACGGATTTGCGTAAAATAAATGGTAATAAGCAGTTTGTTTGTAAGAAAAAGATTTAAAAAAATTTGAATGTCGACAACATTCGTTATTAAAACTGAAACATTGTTACAGGGTGTACAAAATAAAAAAAAAAAACATTTTTTTAAAGTTTGTGCTTAACACTATTTCTCTATTTTTTAAATACTTTTTCAATATTTTTTAATTTTTTTTAAATATCTTCAAATATATTTATTCACAGAAACTCACTTTATTAAATACATATTTTTCTAACCAAATTAATAAAAAAATTCAGATCACCTTATACTTTTCTAGTTCAGAAGCAAAGTTTATCTACTGTATCAAGTTGAGACACTTCATTTTACAAACACATATATAATTTCTAAAAACTACATTAACAAAAAAAATCTATTAATATACTGTATTGCTGTAAGAGAGAGTGAACCCAAATACGTCATAAAAATTAAAATCAATAATACGTGACTGTACATGAGATTTTCCCATAATGTATTTTTAAAGGCGCTACGAATGCTTTCTATATGTATGAATTGTTATTATTATTATAATTGTTGTTATTATTATTATTACAATTTTTTAGAAAAATGCGTTTTTGTTTATATAAGCGTATTTCTTTTAATATGTATTTTCTGAATAAACTTAACTTAAAGTAACTTAAATTTTAATTCAAGCATTTTGTTCTTTATTATTATAAAATGTTTCTTCATTTTTTGTTTTTTCATATTGTTATGTAAGTTTTTAAATTTATTTTTCTTTCTTATTTTAGATATGAAAATATAGATGTCGACTCAATATTGTCAAATCCAAGATTAGTTACAAATTATGTAGATTGTCTACTCAATAAAAGACCGTGTCCACCTGAAGGAAAGGATTTAAAACGTAAGTAAAACAAATTTTCTTAATACATAATATGGACCATGTTAAATAGAATAGAAAGTATGTTGAAAAACAATATGGTAGAGATTTTTTTTTGGTTTTTTAGTGACATTTCAATAAGTTGATGACGTACTTGCGAAGAAAGTGTTTTTGTTTACATTTTGTTTATATTAGTGAATATATTGTAGAAAAAAAGGAAATCAAAACTGTAGAAGAAAATATAGAGAACACTAATAACTTGGAAAATAATTTTAAAATTTGGACTTGTGAATGTATAAAAATTTTACGTCACTTTACCTTGTTTTTCATTCTATCTTAAAAGGTAAAATAGTACAAGAGAATCGTATGGAAAAAACAAAGATGACAATTTATTAAATTTCGAAATTTACATACAAAATTGTATGGTATACATTTGTATACGCATTGCCAATTTTGTATTTCTTTCACAAAAAAAGGATATTTTCTTCTATCGATTTTGAGCTAGGATTTTTAAAATAGGAGTCGTTACGTAGAACGCTTTGTTACGATATGTAAATAAGAGAAAAATTCTTTCTACATATCGAAACATAACCGTAGATCAGTATTGTTATGTTTTGACCAAGGGAATGAAAAAAACGACTCTGGGGATAGCAATGCTATACAGAAACAAAGAAAACTTTATGAAATATTCTTTAGCGGAAAAGTTGAGTATCGTTAATATAAAAGCTAAATTATTATTGAATCTATTATTAAATTTACTGGTATCACTCATGTTAAAGCTATTTTAGAAGAAAAAGCTTTTTTGGGAAGTCTTAGTATTGGTTAATTGTTTTCGGCTGTAGCTAAATAAAGTTGCGGCACCGGTAGCTGGTATCTGCTTGCTTTTTCTTGTCTGCATTTTACACCTTTTTTCAAAATTTCACTTTAAAGTCCGGTTTTAGAACTGAAATTGTTCTTGTTTACTTTTTTTTTTTTAAATGTTATTAAATAAAGCTTTTTCATTTATTTTTCTAATTTTTATAAATTTATATTTTTCAGTCTTCAATAGCATCAACTCTTTCCAATATACTTTTTTTCCCTATTACACTCGACTTTTTACATATGTAATTCTTTTTTTCTTCACACTATAATTTCTAATGGATATTATTTAAATTACATAAAATGAATTTTTTTTTGTATGTTTTAAAAACAATATTCATTTTTCGTACAATTTTTTTCTTTATTTCTTTTTCCTTTTTTTTTTCTTGTAGATTTTTCGCTACTGTAGAATAACTACATCATTATCACCCTTTGCACACTTGGTGGTTAAACCGGTTATTGTTGCGCTGGTTGTAACATAAGGGTATAATTTTTTCCAACTTGGTATAGTAAGAAATCATCCAAAATAATTTCAGCTTCACGGTTGTAATACACTCATACTCTCGTTACAACTGGTCGTGCCACCTTCAGATGTAGTTTGAGCAGTTGTAAAAACAGGTTTTATAACCGGTTTGCGTCGTTGTAACAACAACCTAATGTGTTCATGCTCTATCATGGTTTTCCCCCTCTTAATGTTTATTTTAACTTTTATATTGGGGTACAAATTTTTAAAAAAAAATCTCAACTCTAAAAAAGGCATAAATAAAGATTTAACACAGTAAATTCCTTTAAATAAAAAAAAATCTTTTATGAAAATATTTATGTTGGAAGCAAAGATTAGATATTATTACATTAATTTATACGCTTTGGTTGGAAGGATAAATTTGATTGTACAAAAAATATCTGAGTTTAATTTTTTTTTAAACATAAATTACATGATTTTATTTTGATGGCTATTAGAATGCGTTCATTTATTCATTATTATTCAGTATTATTTTTACCTATATACATACATAGATATAATTGTTTAACTGTTCAACTTCAATAAAATAAGATTATTATATTTATTTAGCACATGGATATTTACAAGTAAAAAAAGAATAATAAACATTATCCATAGTAGTTTTTTGTATTGTATGCCAGAGTCAGATTACATAGGGTGTCCCGTTTATCACTGGTATAATCCAAAGCAAACCAAACGAGACACCCTGTATGTATGTATGTATGTACCAAAATGTTGATCAAAGTTTATCTATTATATCAAGTTGTGACACTAAAGATGTTTCTCCTTATTTTTTTGCGACCTTGGTCCCGTTATTTAAATAAGATAAAAAAAATTGAATGTCGACAACATTCGTTATTAAAACTGAAACATTGTTACAGGGTGTACAAAATAAAAAAAAATTTTATTCTCTATTTTTTAATACTTTTTCAATATTTTTAAATTTATTTTAAAGATCTTCAAATATATTTATTCACAGAAATTCACTTTTTTAAATACATATTTTTCTAACAATTTTAATAAAAAAATTTAGATCACCTTATAATTTTCTAGTTTACAAGATAAGTACATATGAAACTCATTTCGTATCGCCTTTAAAAACACGTTTAAAAAAATGTAAACAAACTAGTATTTATTTGGTGTGCGAATGTATTTGTGTCATTCCATTTTTCAATTTCCCTATAGTTTATACGGTAATGGCGATCTGACTCATACATAGAAAATACATGGGAAAATCTCATGTCCAATCACGTATTATTATTTTTAATTTTTATGACGTAAGTTGGGTTCTCTCTCTCTTACAATAGTACAGTATAGGATAACGGATTTGAACCAATACGTTGGATTTTTCTAACAGATTTTTTTTTTATTAATACAAGTTGTTAGAAATTGTATATGTGTTTGTAAAATGAAAGTGTCACAACTTGATATAATATACATACATATATAAATTTTGGTCACAACTTGATACAGTATAAATAAACTTTGATGTTGATCTTGAATATTAGTCGTGTTTTTCTGGACCTGATGAACTGATAATTCTGATTTTTTTCATTTTCTCACTGAGTAAACACAGTTTTTTCGGACTCACTTTTTCTATTCGACAATAGAGATCGAACAACAATTTTCTTTCATCATTTATCAGTTTCAGTTTACCAGCTGTTTCTAGTGTAAAAGTATCATATGAAATCGAAGTTTGGGGTTGTGACGTGGATTTGTAATTCGTATTTTATATTTCTTCTTTTATTGTTTTTTAATGTTGGGTTTTTATTAGTGAAATTTGTTCTAGTATGTAATTTAATTTTTTATCATGCTTTACTGGGTACTGAAAGTGAAGCTATTTTCAAAAAGTTAAATTAAATAATCTTTTTTTCAAGTAAGACATTTTTATAATTAAATTTTTAATGCTTTTTTTGTTGTCTAAATTCTTATTTTAAAGGAATTCTTCCTGAAGCATTAAGGACAAAATGTGGAAGATGTTGGCCAAGTCAAAAAGAAGGAGCATTAAAAGTAATAACACGTTTACATTATGATTATCCAGAACATTATGCTGCATTAAAAGAAAAATGGGATCCAACTGGAGAATATCATAGAAGATTTGAAGAATATTTGAGGGATCAAAATTTTAATTACATTACAAGTGATGATGATAGAGGTTTGTACATTGCACAATTTGTATGATTTTTTGTTTTGTTTTTGGTTTTATCTTTTTCAATGTGCCAAGTGATTTTTTTAAATTTTTTTGTCATTTTTTTCAATTTTAAAATTCTTTTAGATGTACATACTGCTGTACAACCGGTACGTTTTTCTACAACGACTACAACAACAACAACTACTACTAATACAATAGCACCATCACCATCACCTCTTCGACCATCAGAGGTCAGTCAAATAATTTTGCCGACAGTGTTTAGCAGCAGTAGCAACTCAGTTAATCCTTTGCTTCAAACCCTACAAACATTATTCCAATTGAATCCATTTTCGTTATTAAGATTCGAGTAGAATGTGTAAAATTAAAAATACCTATTTATATAATTAGTAAGGGTGAAATTGCATATATGTGTTCTAACCACTATTTATGTTTGTTTTATTTGTTTTTTTTTTAAATTTATTAATTACCACTTTTTTTTCGTAAGGAAAAGTTTTTATTTAAATGTAATTTCACAAATTTGAATTATTTAAAAGTGTAATTTGTTAAATTACTCGCTTAGGCATTTACTCGCTATTCTGCACGCATATATCTGTACCTATAACAATGAATTAGAAAACTAATGTTTGTATCAAAATGGTATAGTGAACTTTTATTGTATTTTTAATAATAATTTGTTTAATTTTTCTTTTTGTTTAATGAATTTTCTTTTGTGTAAATCTTTTTTTGATATCTATAGAAAATTTGTTTTACACAATGTTTATTAATTTAGATAATAATATTATTTTAAACTGCATGTACATTTTAGTGCTTGTATATTTTTCCATTTTTTTTTCGGTTTAATATTTTCAGTAGTAGTAATTACCTACAATTTGTACGTATTTATTATGTATTTTTATTTCATTTTTTTTCTATTTTCTTTTAATAGAAATATAGAGTTATTTTTCATACATATAAAATCTTTTATTAATCAATTTTCCTATTAATTTTTCAATTTCTCCAGTTCTTTTTTTTTTTTTTTTTTGCTTTTTTTTTTCTGTGGCAACAAGAAGTAACAATATAACTCGTTACTATGTATATCGAAAAACATACATTTTTTTAAAAAAATTTCTTTGCTTAAATATGTACATATTGTAAGTGTATCAACATCGAATCATATTGTTATTCCTCGTTATAACAGAATTTGTTGTCGTTTAATTATCTTAAGTTAATAAATGAATAAAATCTATAATACTGTTCGCATGAATATACTTAATTATTATCTAACATAATAGTTACACTGTAATTATTAAAAGCAAAAATAATTAAATTTAATTTGAGAGTTTTTTGTTATTTCTTGGATTGATGAAAAACTCATAAAGGTAAAAAAAGGTAAGGACTATAATTTGAAAAGATATCATAATTACACAATATACACAAGCTGATTTTCAATATTCTACTAATATATTGACTTATTGAAGTGTGCCAGAATGTATCATTACTTACAAATTAATAATATTTTTGTTTTGCTTCGAATGTGTTAGCACAGAGTACTTATTATGAAGAGGTCTACTCGTCATAATACGAATATCTGCACAAATCAAAAAATTTGTAGACCTTTGCGGGGAAAAAATATATGAGCAAACTTTCGCTTATTACTCATTTACTACGTTTATACTTTCTTTTAAACCGATATAACTCATATTGATATAAGTTATGACGGTTTATATTTGTGGTATAAACCGTTATAAGTCTTTAAATCACTTTAACATGAAACGATTATTAAACCGGTTTAAACAACCTTATATTGATATGAAAATAGGTATAAACATTTTATGACGGTTCATGTGATTTTAAAATTTATTAAATAGAAATTTAACTAGTTTAATACTCCAAAAGTGAATGTGAATATTTGACTTAAGTGTTCAAAATATCGGATAAACCGGTTTTCTATATCGCTTTAACTTATACCGCTTTAAAAAGTAAGTAAAGAGAATTGAAATAATACGCAAAACAAAATGATTCTTCACTGCATTACAAGTAATCATATATGGAATCAATTTATTCTCTACTGTATTACCAGAATTTAAAAGTGGAATCAATTACTTACTTCGTAATGAATTTTGAATTCATTCCGAAGGAATCAGTTCTTTTTGGCACAACTGGGTATATTCTTTCACTCTTCGTATAATATTTTATAGATCAATATATTATAGTTAGCAACGACACATAGATATAAGAAACGCATACAAGCATAGCATGTATAAACAGGTTTGTTTAATGTTTATACTTTTTTATTATGGAGATTCGCCATTGGAACCAGACATTTGATGTGGTAAATAAAATGTGTTCATTTGTAGTACAGGGCAGTTCGAATATAGACAATTAAAAAGTTTTTAAAAACTTTCTCTATAATCTTGGTGAATTCTTAATTTTTATCAAAAAAATATAAAATAATTCATGATAAAGTGAAAAATTTGTTTAGCTTGTAATATCAATAGGAAAAACGATAAATGTTAGTAATACAACATATATAAATAAAAACTTTAAGCATTACACCATTTACACCCTGTGTTTTATTTTTCATTTGTAAATATTTACGTTGCATTTCTTTTCAATCAATGATAAAAATATTCCCATCACCTTTTAGCAGTTTTTTTTTTTCAAAAAATATGAGAGAAATAACTTATGAAGAGAGAAAGTCACTCCCAGTCCCAGTGTGTGTTGTGTACCAGTGTACCTACTAGGTAAGAACGTTAGTTCCTTATATAGTATACTATAATAACTTTTAGCATGATAGCATGTTTTAGCTTTATAAATTTTTATAAAAGGACAAAATCAAGTGATGTCAATAAATATACTATCAAAAAAAACCGTAAGTAAAAATTTGAATTGTTTTTCAATTAAAATGATTTATTATTATTATCATTTCTGATTTATTCATTTTTTTTTTGTTGGATTCAAAACGGAAAAATTTTTAAATGTATTATTTTCTAATTTTATTTTATTAGTATTTTTTTAAATTTTATTTCATGTTACTTTTTTTAAATTTATTTATTGAGGTATTTTTTTTTTAAATTTTCTAAATTACTACTAAATTACTTTCAATCAATAAAATTTTCTTTATTATATATACATATGTATGTACATATTTCAATTTTAAGAAATACTGTACACATTTATTTATTATTTTATTTGTTTTCTTCTTACTGAATAGATTTTCCAATCAAGAGTACCAATTCCAATTCCTTCTCAAACTCAAAGACCAATTAGGCAAGATTTTAATCGACCACAAGAGACGCAAGATGTTTTCATAACAAATCGTTTTGGTGATGAAAGAAGTGAATTTGATGATATGGTACAAATAGGAATTTATTTTTTCCAATCGAATGGATAACTTTAAACATTAATTATTTTTTCTTCTTCTTTTTATAGATAATGAAATCACCACCACCACAAAGAACGCCAGTTCCTCTTCCAAGCCAAACACAAAGAATTCCAACAACACAAACATCAACAAGAGTTGTAAGTTAAAAAAGGAATTTATTCAGTTTACTAGTTCATTTATTAAATTATAGTCAAATTCATAAATTTTCATTTTAAATAAACTTTTTTTTTATTATTCTTTTCTTATCTAAATTTTCAATTAAAAAGACAAATATAATGCTACCTCATCAACCACAATTTACGGGGACAGCAACTATAAATGTTTTCAAAACACGAAATCCAATTTTGAATTTCATAAATCGTTTAACAAATAAATTTACAACAACAGCTGAAATTTTTGCTGGAATGTTAAATGTTAAAATTAATAAAAGTACAATGGGCGGAGGTGGAAGTAATGTTGGTGCTGGTGTTGGCGCGGTGGTGTCCTTATGAACGATCAATAAAGATATAATAAGTATAAAATTCTATTTTATTTAATCTTTACAAAAAATGCACAATCTTACAGCTTCGTGGCTACCATCAAGAAGAGCGATATCAATCAATAATTAATTACATTAATTAACTGTTTACAGTTGGCCAATCTGACTATAATCGTTTCTGATTATTTATTATTACAATTATAAAATAATACAAAAGTTTTTCTTTTTTTTCATACAATATATAACAAATATAATTAAATTATTTTTCCGTTTCATATAATATGTTTTACATTTTTAAAAGATTAAAATAAAGATCGAAACTTTTATATCTTCTTGACCAAATCAAATACATATGTACATTTGTATATTAAATGAAATAAATGTTTAATCGAATGAGAAAATTGTTAAATTTAAACAATTTTTGTTGTTCATCGCGCCATATGCTAACGCCGAACATTAGAAAATGATTAAAAATAATCTCATTTTAGAATACTTATCAAAGTTAAACGACAAAATTATACATATATGTATATACAGGGTGTCCGGTTTAAAGTAGTGTTAAATGAAATCACAGATAGGTCTCGCCGAGACAAGAAAAAAAACGTATGGGTGGGTGGGGGTTTAATCTCAACGGTTTCCAGGGTGCGGGAGGTTAAAGATTTTAGAGACTTTTTTTGTGAAACACCCTGTATATTCTTTCTCGCTTTTTGTATAGCAGTGTTGGTAAATGGTGGGAATTTTCCCATTTCGTGGGAATTTCCGTACCTGAAATCAGAGTAATGGGAAAAAGGGAAACAATTATCTATATTGAACAAATTGTGGGAAATATTATGAATTTTCTAAAAGTCAATATAAACAGTCAACAAATAGAAAAGGCACTGATATTGTATTAAAATGCACATATAACAAAGTAAGAATATGATCTAAATACTCACGAAAAATTAAAAAACTTAACTGTTGTCGATTTTTGGAAAGAAATTTCTCAAACCAAATCATACGATGGAAAGGATTGCTTTCCAAATTTAATAAAAACTGTTAGATATGCCTTATCATTGCCTCATTCGAACGCTGAAGCAGAGCGAATTTTTTCTATTGTTACAGATATAAAGTCGAAAAAAAGAAATAAAATTGGAAACGACTGTTTGAATGCAATGTGCATAACACGATCGGCTTTTCAGAGTTAAAATATAGACTGTGTTAGTTATCAACCTAACGAATAACATATTAATTTCATGGTGACGAAAAATTTATATAAGTAATAAGAAAGTATTTTTGTTTTTAATTAGTTTTTACTTTGATAATTTTATGTATTTGTTTTGTTATGTTTTTTTTTTTCAATTTTTTAAGTGAATTATTTCCATATATTTTATTTGTGATGAATATTGTGATTTTTATTTTATAATTTTTATTTTACTTTGATTAAAAGACTTGAAATATTATTGTATTTATTAATGTGGGAAAAACTATCAAGGTTTGTGGGAAAAACCAAAAATAAAAGTTACCAACACTGTTGTATAGCAATGATATGCATAACTAACAAAAGAGAACTCTTCGCTTCTCCAATTAACATAAGCACCATTTCTTCAGCCCCTTTATTACAGAAGTTATTAGCGATCAAAGTTAAAAACTTGCAATTTTTTACCTAGATTTCGGAAAAACCCAGTGATTTGTCGTAAAAACCTATTATAAACACATACTTTTTTTACAATAAATAAGAAGTGCAATTCTTTCTTTACAAATCAGCTTCCTACGGTATGACTCTACCTGACTTGGTTCAGAAGGCACCCGTCTGTGGTTTCATTTTGTAAACCCTTAAACCGGATACTCTGTATATAGTCAGAATTTTAAAAGTTGAGGTTTCGTATTATACTAGAAAAACATAGTTGTCAAGGCAACATAGTATTCTCAAGATTCAAAATACCAGGTAGAAATATTATATAATCTCATAAAAATTAGACAGTTTAACATAGCAACAGAAAAAATAGAATATATAGGTAAAATAATAAAAGTTGAGGTTTCGTATTATACTAGAAAAACATGCGCAGAAAAAATATACTTATACACATGCGTTTTTGTTGTTGTAACAGGTTTCTTCTTTCGTGTATGTACACAAAGAAGATCACTACGCCATGTAAATCATGCGCGAAAAAACCTCAACTTTTATTATTTTACCTATATTAAAAGTATTTTAATTAGATTCAATAATAATTTAGTTTTTGTATTAATGATACCCAATTTTTCGAAAAAATAATATTTCAAAATACAAATCATTCCGATTCCAAATTCCAATAATCACGAAATAGATATTGTAATATTTGAATTTATTTTATTTAACCAATCAATTTATAACTACGAAAATGTTTTTAATTAACAAAAAAAAATACTTATCGTATTAGCTATATGTTTTATTAGAACTGATGAAGCAATGTGTTATCACTTCAGTTTTGCTCAGATCACTTATCTTCTTTTTGAAAATAGCTTCATTCACTTTCAGTGCCCTGTAAAACACGATAAAATTTTCAATTACATACTGGAACAAATTTCACTAAAAAAAAGCCCAACATTAAAAAACAATAAAATATATGGTTATGGTATAGCGAATTCGATAAAAATTTATAGCAACAAATCCTAATTGAAATTTACAATTTTTATAATGGATATTGTTAATATTTTGGTAAGTTGTATTTTACTTAATTATAATTGAAAACGAATCTCACTGGAATTGACCAGACGTCGTTTGGTCAAAGCGTTAGCTTAGCAGCAGCGATTGTGGCCTTCGGAAGAACTGCATACCGAATTTCACAAACAAATACAGCGAGGAAGTATTCAGAAGACATTTTCGATTAAAGAAAAGTAGGTACATTTCAGTACATATGTACATGTTAGGTTAGGTAGGCTTAATCATGTTTTTTGTACCATCTGTTTTTTCAAATTGAATTTGTTTTGCAGACGCTATTCATGCCTCAGATTTCTGCAAAAAATTTTGGTGTGCCAGATGCATGGAAAGAAACTGATGCTGTTTGTGTTACAAATATAGTTTATACAGTTGTTAATTATAAGATGTCTACTTAAAATTTAAAATGAAAAGAAAAAAGATGAGAAAGATAAATAATTAATCATTCAAGATTCTCTTGTTACTATAAGATCTACGTTTTTTTTAATTTTTTATTTAATAAAGATTTTATGAATTATTTAAAGAAAAAAGTGGCTTTTGTTTTTTGTAATTTGTTGTACAAAAGTAGGACTAGGATGGACTTTTGTACAATCACATGATTTCAAATTCCAGGTTAACCGTATGATTTGACGATTAATTTCGATGATTTGATCTGATCAGTATGGGTACCTGTATACGTAACTCCTCTCTTTTTTAAAGGATCCTCACATACATATGTAGTTTTTATTCGTCTATTACTTCGATATCAAATTCCGATTGAGAGGGTTTTTTTGAAGGTTTTTCCTGTTTTCTAGTTCTTGTTTTTTGAACGGTAGTGTTTGTTTTGTTGCAGAGTTTTCGTATTTTGGTAATGTTTTTCATTACTAGTATACTTATTAGTAAAATGATGCAGCATATAACTATTGTCCATTTAGAATCATTTTCTTGCGGTAAACTTTTCGAACTAATTTCTTAAATATGTTTCTGTTCGTTGTATATTTCGTTGATTTTTTTCAATGAAATCTCATTCAGGACAAACTGTTAATTGTGTTGTGGTTTTATTTTAAGTATTATTACTGATGGAAGTACTAGCGGTTGTCCAAACGAAATATCGTTGTTGTTAATGAAGCGATTTTGTGCTGTTTCGAAGCTGCATGACTTTGGAGTTTCGATTAAATAAGTGCCTATTAGAGTAGCAAGGTCTATCTTTTCCTGAAGGCCTTTGCGATAGAACCGCACCAATAGCGAATTGACTAGCATCCGTAGTTAAATTGAATGGTAAGGAAAAATTAGGGTATTGCAGAATTGGTTCGTTGGTAAGGAGTTCTTTACAGGTTTCAAAGCATTGGATATAGTCAGGACTTAAGTTTATCTTATTTCCTTTTTTTAAGCAATCGGTCATTGGTTTGGTGATTTTTACTAAATTGGGAATGATTATATAAATATGTATATATATGTATGTAGCATGAATTCTTCAATTAAGATAATTTATAAGAAATTTATTAAAATTTTCGTTTTTATTTACATAAATTAAGATTACTTAGTTATCTTGAATGTAGAAGTTACTTAATAAATGATTTTTCTTTAAGTAAAAATATCAACAAAAATCCTTTAGAAACATATTAATTTACCATATTAAGTATAGTATATAACTACATAATGTAATGTATGTATTTATCTATATGAGTAAAATGTATATAATTGTGTAATTTCACATAAAATAGTATACTCGTATTGTAATGATTTTATGTAACAATTTCTAAAAGTGATCCTTAAAGATTCAAATATTTGATTAATCTTATATTTTAATGTTTACCATACTATTTTGAGCACTTTATTATGTGCTTAATATGATCAAAAGTATCTAACAGTATACCTATACATATTACATATACGTATATATACTCTTTCATTTATGTTCATAAAATTTCTTCATGTACTTTGTATTTGAATTGAACATGAATGTCCAAAAATACATACATTTAAAAGTATATACAAATTTATATGTGGGTTTACTCAAGCAAAATGTAAAAATCACAATATTTTGTGTGTGTAGGAAATAAATTTTGGAATACGATTTCATTGGGATTCCATTTGTACACTTGAATAGTTATAAACTTTGAGCATCTTTGAGTTAATTCACAAGAAAAAATTTTCTTTCAAAAAAAAGAAATCAAGGATTCATTTTTAGAGTTTGAAAATATGTTGAAAATTTTTCTTTTGAATTTTGTTCTAACTTTTTTTTTCTAACTTCAAAAAAACAGCTTTTCTAGAATCTGAATCTATAAAAAAAGTATAAAAAACTTCTGAATTCTAAAAAGATTATTCCACTTTTCATGAACAAATCCAAATATTTGTACATTGATCTATGAATATTTACAAATTAATATAAAATGTAAATTTTATTTATGAATGACAACTTCTTAAGTTCTTTAATAAAAGATAAAATAAATAATAAGTCAATTAAATTAATGTAGATTTTCGATTTATAATTCTATAGAAATTAAAATGTGAAATGTTTTTAAAAAATATATAGAGGAATTTCGGAAATTCATCAATATATCTAAGTAACCAAATCAACCATTGAAAACATTTGATTACTGTGGTAACATATTTACCGCAAAGGTAAATATTCAAATATAATAACTGGTTACTCTTGGTAACTAGATTTACTTCCAGTTATTATGGTAAATACCATGATCAATTTTCGAATTTCTCCAAAATAAAGATAGATACAGAAAATTTTATTTATAATAAAATTTAGATCTTGATCATAAATAACTTTTTTTAGAGAGTAATGTTAATTATTTAATGCGAGTAAAGATTTTAAATATTTTCTTATGCTTTCCATTTAATAACACCTACTAGAACTTTTATTGAGGATGAAACCAAGTTCATTGTTCATAAGGATATCTCGATTTTATTCGCAAGTATTTTCTTCAAATTATTATTTAATCAATTTTAACAAAGAAATTCCAAATTTTATTTTGATCACTGCTGGTTTACAAAAAAAAATCCTCCATTCTCTTAGAAACTTAGGTCACATCGCAAAATTCTTTGTAGATTTCAAATCAGACGTTTTCAAAGACCCAATTAGCACTAAAGGTCGATTCATACACATCCGAAAAATCTAAATTTGAAAATTCACCAATTCATAATAAAGAAAAGGAAATTAAATATTAGAAAATAATAAGAACATTTTTAATTTTAATTTGATTTTATTAAAAATTCTTGGTTATTCCAAGTTTTCTTTTCCTTTTTTAATTTTAATTATTATCATTTTTTTAAATGCTTAACAGTTTACAAAAATAAAACAGTTTTTTTCTTCTTTTTTTAAATTTTTTTATCTTATTTTTGTTTTTTTTTATGGTTTTGTTTTTACTTTGCTATTTCCTTCTTTTTTTTTTTAAATATAAAATTTCCCAATTATGTATTTTTTATCATTAAATATCTTGTAACTTTAAACAGAAAATAAAGAATAAAAAAAATTTTAAAGATACATATACTTTCTTTCCAATAATTAATTTATATATAAAAAAAGAAATTAAAATGTTACATAAAAAGGGTATTATTTATAATTAATAAAATGTAATGTTTTACAATTTTTATTTTTTCATACATAAAATTTCGTCGAAATTTGTTCCTTTTTTTTCTATTTTTATTCAAAAACTTATTTTGAAAATTTTAAAAAAGATAAATTTCATTATCCTGAATACAAAAAAAAAAATTTAAAGCAAACAAAAAAATTAGTCAATAGAATTTTAAATTTTGAAATTTCTTGTTTTTTTTCTTTGCCCATTTATTTTGACTTTTGTGTAGATTTATAAGAAGTAAATAATACGATTAATTAAAAACAAAATGAAAGAAAAAAATTCAGGATAATTGTTTAAATAATAAAAAAAAAAAGATTTACACAATTTATTTAGTTTTTTTTTGTTGTTTTTCTTTAAAAACAATTGCGCATACTCTTGCCCGTTTTTTGTCTATTTTTAAACCTTATTTTAAATTTCTGTAGTTGTTAATTTTAATAACTTTTCTCTCCTCAATTTTATATTATCGCGTACAGTAAATGATTATATTGAAAATTTCGTTTTTAGTTTTTCTTTCTTCTATTATCATTATTATTATTTTTAATTACTTTTTATTTTTAATTTTATATTTTATTTTTCTTAAAAATTGTAGTTTGAAGCTAATATGTGTATTTAATATATATGTGTTTTCCTCTTAATTTTACTTCTTTTACAAAAAAAGCATACAACTAATTTTCCTTTCTTATGAAATTTATGAAAAGGAAATAAGTTTTTTTTTTTGCCAAATAAAATACATACTTTTATTTTTATATACCAAATTAATTTGAAGAAACAATCATTACTAATCACAGTGATATAATTTTTAATTAATAAAAATTTATTTCAAACTGAAAATAAACAATATAAAAGACTGGATTGCAGCTAAGTAATTTAAAATGGTAAAAATGTACTTAATTGATTTTACTTTTAACTTTTTTCCTACTTAAGCATTAAAAAAAATGTTCTTTTCAAATTTCATTTCAAAATAATTAACACCAATATCACACATGCAATTTTAAAATTAACGCATTGTCAAGCGACAGATTGAAATTGTATTTTATACAAATTGACGTAAAATTACCTTCAAGACTTTGTGATGAATTGAGTTTTGGGTTCATCTGTTGAGGTAAGATTTTAGATAAAATCAGAAAACTAGGAAGTAATTTGGTTTTATTCACTGGCTGCACACAAATTACATGACAGCGTCGATAACCAGTGAGCTAAGAAAACCAGAAAATTTCACCTATTACATTTTTTTAAATATTCGTGAGACATTATTGATTCGAAGAAATAACTTTTTCTTGTGGATGTAATACGATAACACTATAGATTTACTCATGCTGTCCGAAAAATTGTCACTTGTGTATGCTTAGCCTTAAAATAATTTGTAAGAACTCCGATGATTGTGCTTTATTTTACTTAGGAAGAATTTCATTTTAAATTTACTCAACTTGAAATTTTTTAATGGAAAATTTAGAAGAAAAGAACAACTTTTACAAAAAAAAAATTATACAACTCAATGTAAGCTTTGATATTCTCATAAAATAGTTTTCTGAATTAATTTAATTTTTTTTATTTTTAATAAAAGTTCTTAATTATTACATATTAATTTACAATTTTTTTAAACTTTATCTTTTCTTGAATTAATTTTCTCAATAATAAATAATAAATTGAAATATATAAGCAAAAATAATATATTTAAAACAAATTTAAAGAAAAAGAACTAAAATAAAATGAATCGTATGTGTTTATAGAATTAGACTTTTTTAAATTTTGGTTTTTTCTTTAGAAATCGCTTTGCTTTCAATAAATTAAAATTAGTAAATGATTTACGTTAATTGTAACATCCCATGTAATTATGTTATACGAAAAAAGACTATACTTTTGTGTTTATTTTTTATAAAATACATAATCTATTTTTATAAACATGATAATAAAAGTTTAATTTTATTTGGTAATTTCATGTAAAAATTTAAATTAAAAAAAGAGATAAAGAAAAAAATGCGTATTTTCTGTTTTAAAAAGAAAACAAAAATTTAAAAATAAAAAAAAATTAATTAACTGTCTGATTTTAACTGTTTCCTTAATTATAATTTTTTTCCTTTTTTATATTTGCCTTTCGTTTTATTTATTTCTTTTTTTCTTTTGGGAAATATAAATTTTTGTTTTACATTTGTGTAATTAAATTTACTTCTTCAAAATTATTCTTAATTGTTTTTTTTTTCTCAATTTTTTTCTTATTATTTGTATTGATTTTTTTTTTAATTTTGTATATTTTTTTCAAAATTTTTATCTTATTTTAACCATCATGCTTCCTCTTTTTACCCCTGGCTTGTGATTCTTCTGGAAAAGTTAAGGCAGAAAAATTATACAATTGAAATTTTGTATTAAAAAACAAAAAACAAAAAAGGTAAAAAAAATTACTAACCAGGTGTAGCTGCTTCTTTTTGATTAGCTGCTTCATCACCTTCTTCATCTTCTGATTCATCATCTTCGTCTTCTTCTTCGGCTTCATTCTCTTCACCCCATTCTGAATTACCTTCTTCTAGGTCATCGTTATAAACCTGAAACATTTTTAAAATAATTCGATAGAATATGAATTTTTCATTTATGAATTTATTAATACTTACTTCTGCCAAGGATACATCTCCATTATCATCTTCATCACTTTCATCATCTTCATCTTCATCATCTTCGCCTTCATCTTCATCCTCACACATTTCATCTGAAACTTTTAATATGTTTTTCATCGTTTTTTTTGTTTGTTCAATAATTTAAGAAAAAAAATTAAATATTGAATGCCAATTATTAAGAGCAAACATTCATTATTTAATTATTTTACAAACATTAATATTTCATATCTTACAATTAGCGTAACTAATTAAACTTAATATGGCCAAAAATCCATACATTAATAATGGAAATGGTAAATTATTTGTTGTTCTTGTTGTATTTTCATTTAAAAAATTATTTGTTCTACTATATTCTGTAAAATTTCTATCATAATTTTCAATTTTATTTATTGTAAAATTATTCGAAGACGAATCATCTACAATAAAATTATCAGAAGAAGATAATATTTTTTTATCATTATTTTCATAACTAGACACCTTATCATCTTCATTATTTTTTTCATTAAATTCCTTTTCTTTCTCTTGTATTTTTAATTTTTCCAAATATTGATTTAAATAATCATCATCTTCATCATCATCGTTATTTTTCAGTCTTAATTTATATTTTTCTTTTAATTTTTCTTCAAACTTTTCTAATTCATCCAAATCAATTTCCAAGCCATTTATGCAAATTGGTTCATTTTTATCGTCTAGAAAAAATTTACCAATTGAGCTTGAATTTTTTTTCAAAGATTTTTTAATACTTAAAAAAAAAGCATTTTTTATTATCTAATGGCTTAAAAAAACATGAGACATGTGTATTTTATAATTAATAAACTATATACATCAATTACAGAAAGATGAAAAATGTATACAAATCACAAATAAATTTATGTGATTTTTATTTTGAAAGATATTTTGCCAGATTAGAAAAAATACACTATATTGAAGTGTGTTAGAGATGCTTTTCTTAAACGTACTTTCTTCTTTCCATTTTTTGTTTTTGTTTTTTAAATCTGTCTTTTATATCGAAACCGAACAATGTTAAATTAAAGAAAACATGATAGCCCATTGAATTTATATAATTTGGAAAAAATAAAGAAAATAATTTTTTTTTCAAAAAAAATATAAAGTTCGAATTAAAAATAATAGATAAAAGCGCCTAGCAATGATTTATTTTTAAATTGTTCATACATTTTATTAATTTTTTTAAATATTTTTGTTGTGAAATAGATGTATTAATGTTTGTAATTAGTTACTATGTATTTAGTTGAGAAAAAATGTGTAATTACTTTTATTACCTTCATCTTCGGAATCATTACCATTCACTTCATCATCATCTTCACCTTCTGATGATGCTTCCACTTCGTTTTTATCAAAACTGAACAACAAAAAATAAATTTAAAAAAATGGGTGCTATTATAAATATTATAACTCGATCAATCGAATTTCGATTAAAAATTTCGACGAAAAAATATTTTGGTATTATGTAAAACAATCGAATCGAAATCGAAAAATAATTGGTTATTGTGAACTAATTGTCATTTTGACGTCATTTTTTCAGTTAAATTTCAAATTTTTTTAAAAATGAAAGGAAAGTTAAATAACAAAAGCTTTTTTTTCGAATTTTTTTCAAACAAAATAAAAGATACAGAAGAGTTTATAGTGTAAAGAAAATTAAAAAATTAAAAGTTAATTTTTTTAAAAACAAAAATGACTCATGTTCACAAGAAAAAATGATTCATTATGAAAAATTATTTATATTAATTTTGTTTTATAAATTGTTTTTTATTTTTTAATTATTTATAATAGATAATTTTATTAATACTATGCAATATAATATTAATATATACATTTTCACAAATAAATCAGCAATCAACTATCGGCAAACAAACATCAATTGATCCTAATCTCAAAATTCGTGCACATTAAGTCATCGAATTTTAATTCGATCAAATCGAAAAGAATCGAACTTCATAAACTTACATAATACGATTTTCGAAAATCAAACTTCGATCGATCGAATTATGATATTCATAATAGCACCCAATATATTTTCAAATCATAGAAATTCAAAGTTTTTTTTTTTTTTTTTTTTTTTTTTTTTTTGTATTTTCAAATTCCATTTGACATACCCATCTAAATATTTTAATGATGGAATCATTGCAAATATTTTGTCTCTGTAATTTTCCACACATGTTGCTTCATTATTAAATAAATCCAATACTTCAAGATTTTTGAAGTTTTCTAATGGTTTCAATGTTTCTAAATCTTTTATTTTATTTCCTGATAAGTTGAGATGAGTTAATTTTGGACTTGATGTTAAATAATTGAGACCATTCCATATTCTATAAAAAAAAAAAAAAGAAATTAGACAAAATCAATCATACCGACGATTTTGTGTTTTTTTGTTTTTGTTTTTGTATTGTAGAGGCACTTGTCCACTAAATTCTGAATAAAATCCACTTTAAATTTTGAATTACCTGTTATCAGAAAGTTCCAATTTCTTAAGATTAGGCAAATTTGGGAAACCTTTCAATGTTGTTAAGCCGACATTGATTAAACTTAATGTTTCCAATGCTGTGAATTCTTCTGTAAGTCCAACTATATTTGTACTTCTGCAATTGTCCAAATTGAGTTCAGTAATCTGAAAAATAAAACGAAATCCAAATTATCTAAATAATAATTTTTTTATTTCTTTTTTTTTTACTTGAGGTTTCTTTGACAATTTTTGTGTCATACATGCACCTACAATTTAGTGTCTGCAGTATAATTAAAAATAATTTTTGGAATTGTTTATATGAAAATTTTATGATATTCAATGAAATATACGAAAATCCGTGAAATTCAAAATCTTCAGCGTCACACCCGTTACGCTACTAAAATTACGATTCAGATTAAGAATATTTGAAGTTTTCTGTTTTATCGTAACCGTCGTTTGCTTTCACTAGAAGGCATATTAGGAACATAAAAGTTTAATCAAAATGCAATTGCTGTACGAGTTTTCAATATTTAAAAGTCAGCATGTCACTCGTTACAAAATGGAATAGAAGCTGCAGGCATCAAGAGAGGTAGGTCTGCAGAAGAAACTCTCTTGACGCGGGCAGCTCCCGGGGGAAGACAAAGCTCTTGTACCGTCAGGAAAGAAGAAGAGGAGAAAAGCTAAGGCTGAACTCGTGGGCTTTTTCGTGACGAACATCGAGGGGCCTAAAAACCCTGAGATGCAACAACATCGGGGTGTTCCTGGACCATCAGTTGGATGGCGGCTGCAGAGGAGCAGAAGAAGACCTCAGAGACCAACTTTGCTGAAGCTGCCTTGAGGGCTTTCACTGTGGTAATTATGGCTGAAAATCCAACAAGGTTGGCACAGAAACACCTCGATTTTGTTAAAAACCAACTGTGGAAGCGGCTAGGAAATACTAAAGTTTCTCCTAGATTTGAGGAAATGTCCGTTCGGGAAGGCTCTTTGGGTTAAATGCTCGAACGAAGTCTCTCAAGTGGCTGACTGACACAGTTGGTTCACTGCCGGTTTGTGAAACTACCTATCCGTAGTTTCCTGGTCAGACACCTAAACTGAATCACCCTGTATAAAATATTCATTTTCATATTGCATTTTATAATTCTTATAAAATAATGGTAATTTATTATTATTTATTTACTGCATTTAATAATTGAATATTCAATCGGATATAAATTTTACTTTTTTTTATGATTTTTTTTTTCTTTTTTGTCAAATTTCAAGTTTTTTAGTCCTTTTTTTTAACTTATTTTTCTTGATTTTTCTGATTAATTCTAGTATTTTCTGAAAAATTAAGTTTCTTATTTTATCACTAACTTCGCACTTTTTGTGTCCCATATTGACATTATATTAGTAATTAAATAAATAGATCAAAATCAAAATATTTTTAATTAAAGTATTTGAAATAACGGGAAACATACAAGTAAATTTTAGTTTTAAGTTAGTGTCCCAATAATAATATTTTTTAATATTTTTTGTAACAAAATGAGAACCGTTAGAAATATAGAAACAAAAATTACACTGTAAATACTAGATAAATAGACCTAATGAATGAAATATTTATTATGCCAATCGTATATGTATGTGTGTTTTTATTGTAATTCATTTTTCGAGTCAGTACATTGGTTTACAAAGCTACACTCTACATGCTGTGACAATATTTTTTTTAAGTATTGCGATGATATAAGCTGTATTTTATTGGAACTGAGGAGTGAGATGTGATCAGCTCACTTATCTTTTTCTTGAGAATAGCCTCACTTTTACTGTTCAAAATAACATGTTAGAAAATTAAATTAGATACTCGAACAAATTTCACTGGAAAAATCCAATATTCAAAACAGATCAAGAAGAAATATAAAACACAAATTACAAATTCACGTCACAACCCTAAACTTCAATTCTATATGACACTTTACCACCAAAAACAGCTGGCAAACTGATACTAAGGAAGTGAGCAAATAAAATTTTAGCTCATTTGCTAAACTCAGAATTTCCACTTCCTCAGTTCGAATAAAAGACAGCTACAGTGAGAAAAGAAAGACCATCGTTCACGTGACTTGAGTCCAAATTATAACCAAGAAAAAACAAATAAAAGTAGATCAAGTTTTTAATTGTTAGATATTAAAATATTTAAAGTAAACTAAATACTTTTTCTTTCTATATTCTTCTTAGATGTCTAAGTCTGCAATGATTTATGGCAAGACATAATTTATGTCTGGTAAATGTTCATTGTTGTTGTTGCATTTACATGGCGAGACCATCAATGGCAGACATGAACGCGAAAATTTTGACAATTCACTTTAAATTCATTTGAACTTCATTTCGAAAAAGTGAATTAAGTTTATATGTAGTATATACGTACATTATTATCTACTTGAAATATTCTTCATTTTCAGTTTTCTAAATATTCCAATTTTCTTAGAGCATTTAATGCTTTAATATCATTTCACTAATCACTATAACTATACTACAAAAACACAACAAATAAAACGAGTCGAAACTGAATTGAAGTTGAATTGCATTTAATTACCCGGTACATATATACGCGAAACAACCACGATGATTGATGAATGTCTTGCCATGATAAGTCCAGGTTTGAAAATTTATGACACGACATAATTTATGTCTTGCCATAATTCATGGCTCGATTAGACATTAAATTAGGCATTAAAAAATGTTAGAATAGGTATCTTTTCTTTCTTCCAGAAAATGCGTTTTAAAATCAACATACTTATGTATAAGGAAAAAATGGCGCGTTTTTCTAATATTTTTGTTATGATATTTATTTATCTTCTTGTTGTTTTTGTTCGGCTTTTTTATTTTATAGGAAATAACGTTTATTAAAATTTTTTCAAAAAACATTTCTGAAAATTATATAAAATGATGCAACACAGAATTCAGATACATAGAAGTAACATGAATTGAAAAATATATTATGCTTATGTAAAAAAAAAACAATTGGTAAAGATAAATGTAAACGAGATTGCAGTGTGGAATTTAGAAAATACAAGAAAAAGTATTAATCACCTGTTGTAATGATACAACGAAAAATGTGTATGCTATTTCATCTTCTCCTTACTTTATGGGTAAATAATGCAACTAGAACTAACTAAATATGGAGATGCTTTTTACGTAATTTTCCTTTTTTTTTTTTGTTTATTAATCTATTTATTGTTGGATTTTTAAAGATCAATAAAAAAGAGGCTGTTTAGGACAAGCTGTTAGTTTGTTAGTTTTACTTTTTAATTTTTTTTCTTTCATTTTTTTTTTTAACTTTTTGAAATTTTTTTGTATAGAGATGCCGCGTGGTTTTGCATGTGTACATACAATACTTTGTGCTTTTTTGTACGCACGTGGGCATTATAGGTACCTAAAAGATTTAATACCTATGAGAAACATTTTTTTTTTAAATTTAATTAACAAAATAGAAAAATAATTAATAAATTAGAAAAAATAAAACAATAAGAGAATTTAAAGTAAAGCTAAAGCAATTTTGTAAAAAAAGAAAAATTTTTAGGCTAAATTATAGTACACATTTATAAGAATTAGGTTTAAATTTCAAAATTTATTTTTGTAAATATTATGTAGTTTATGAAAAGCCTCGATAGAGGCTAATAAACAAATAAAAAAAGTAAAATTTGTAATTTTATGGTAAAAATTTTTAGGCCTCTAGCTTTAGAATTTTGTTTTTTCACTTGAATTTCTTGTTTTCTTCATTTTTCATTAACTTTTTGTTCTAGGTAAACTATGTAGGTACATATTTAAAAAAAAAAAAATAAAAAAAAAAATTGTTCAATTTGAATACCACATAAGAAAAAAAAAACGACAAAGAAAAGAGGAAATATAACAATAGAAGAAATTTAGTATGTAGATAAAATTATTGTAGATAGAAAATAAACACGACACGAGAAAATAAAAAATAATCTATAACTGAAAATTCATTGAGCAAATTTACATATGAATTATTTTTTTGTGCGTTCAAGAATTATCAATGCAAAACTGATTCACATATTATATCGATAATTTTGTTTTAATTGAATAAAAAGTCATTCTTTTTCTTTTTTCTTTTTTTGTTTTAAAAAACAAAATAAATTTCAATAAAAAAAAATTTACCTGATTTGGACGTCGTCCCCTTTTCTCAAGTTCTATTCTCTTCTCCATTATTAATGTCTTTTACCACTGAATTTATTGTTATGTTTTGCTAACTATGTAATATGTATATACACACACTTATAATATTCTGCTTCTTTTATTTTTTTTTTCTTCCTATTTGATTATCATATACATATATATTTTTTTAATAGAAAGTTTTCTTCTTTACAACTCTTTTTAATAGTACATATACATAATTTTTTAATTTGATGATGAAAATGTGTTATACATTTACGAATGTGTATATTATTTTTTTAACATTTTATTTATATGTTTTCTTTATTTGTTTCAAGTTTACAACGAATTTTAACCTTTTTCTTTAACTTAAGTCGTTTTCTTTTTTCTTCTTTTTTTATATTTTATGTACACAAATTATTTTTTTTAATAACTTGTTTGTCTTGTTTTTTTTTTTTTGTAAATAAATAATTATAAAAATGATATTACAATCTATATGAATTTTTCCTTTAATTTTCTTCTTACTCAATTATAAATGCATTAAAGCAAAACCAAAAAAAAAAAAATTTCCTATATGTTCCTTTTTTTCAATAATTCTAAACACACTTCGCGAAATACACAAAATTATTTTTTCCAATATTACAAAATATTATTTATAAAATGCTGTAATTATTACGATATTTTAAAAAAAATTATTGTATAAAGAAGTTGAAGTAGTCAAACGAGTGACGACTGGCACGCATGGATTTTTTTTCATCACATTTCTATTTTTTTTTTCTATTTCCTTTTGCTTTGTTTTCGTTCCATTTTCAATACTATATAAATTACAAATACAACAAAACAAATTGTGTTTTCGGCTTTTTTGGTTCAGTTTCTATATGTATATTTATGGAAAATGGAAACAAAAGCTGTTTTTTATTAGATCTGAGGAAGTGATATCTGATCACTTCAGTTTTGATCAGATCACTTATCTTCTTCTTGAGAATAGCCTCACTTTAGGTGCCCAATAAAACATGTTCACTTCAAAAAAAAAAAAAAAACATGTTCACTTCATCATATATTTCTATTTCGGAGTGTTATTGGCAACTGTTCATTTAAATTTCGTTTTGAAATATATAATAGAGTGAATTTGATAAAAATTTATAGCAACAAATCATAATTGAAATTTTATATATTTTATAGTGGAGGATGTAAATGTTTTAGTAAGTTGTATATTTCTTAATTATAATTGAATTGAGGAAGCATTGAGGTGATTTTGTAGGATTTACTGTTTCCTACGTATACGTAAAGTCACCAATCACCATTTACGAGTGGTTTTGATGATCTTTTATTCTCGAGAAAACTATTCGAAAATATACGACTGATAGTTGATACGAGTGCCTAATGCCTATTTGCACTCGTACCTATTAGTTATTACGAGTACTAAATTGATAATGATAATGTTGTGTTGGAAATAAATATAGGTATATAGGTATGTATAGTTATTAATATGGAGTACGTATGTATGTATATACTCATACTATATATACTACTATAAAATATATAATAAAAAACTATAAAATTAAAATTATTAATTTAAAATATTAATAATAAAAATAACAATTATAATTATGCCTGGTGCATATGTTACCATGGGTCTTATGATGGCTGTAAGAGACCAATATACCATTTTTGGTCTTAGTCTCCATGTTTTGCCAAAGAGTCTGTTACAATTCTATAAAGCTAAAGTGGCTTTTGGTATAGAACTATTAATATGTTTGTTCCATTCAAGATGACTTCTAAATATTTGATTTCACTTGAAAAATGAATTTGTGTTCCCTTGTGGGCATCCTTTGATGGCTTTAACAGTCATTGATATATCTCCCAATGTAGCTTCAATTTCTCTTTGATTTAGTGTAGCTTTAATCCATTTGGTTGTTAAAGTTTCGTAGCCTTTATTTTTGGTTGCTCTTTCAATTGATGTGAACGAGGTACTATCAAATGCTCCCTCGATATCTATGAATGCGCTTAGCGCAATCTGTTTTGTATCCATAGTCTTGTTCAGCTTATGAACTAAATTATGGAGAGCAGTTAGTGTTGATTTTCCTGCTTGATAAGCGTGTTGATTCATTCAGAGGCTTTCTTATTAATATGCTGTCTCTGACATGCTGATCAACTATTCTCTTCATTGTTTTGAGGAGGAAAGTGCTTAGACTAATTGGTCTTTAAGGCTTTGGTTGGGTATCTATCTTCTGCCCGCCCTAGGTATAAAAATGATTTTTGTCTTCCTCCATGATTTGGAAATGTATCCCAATCTGAAGCTTGCTTTGAATAATTTCTCCAGCTTTGAAATGATCTGCCTAGCCCCTTTTGCAAGAGTACTGGGTAGATACCATCACCACCTGGTGCTTTGTATGGTTTTAAATAATTTAGAGCCCATAATATTTTTTCTAGCTAGACTATGTTCTCTGCTCGAGACTATATGTGTTCTTAGTAGTAGTTCTAAGGTTTCCTCTTGATCCAGAGTGTATTCTCCATTAGGTTTTTCTAATAATCCTACTCTATTGGAGTGTACTTTTGAAAGAATCCTGGAAGTCTTGCTGTTTGAGGTAGTTCTGTTGTGTTCTTGTGTGTTTTTTTTTTCTTGCACCATTTCAACGTAACTTTCATCATAAAATTCAAAAAAAATGTGTGTGCGATAGGGAACGATACAAATTTTATCATATAAAATTTTAATAGCGTTGGTGCAAGAAACTTTACTGCTCCATGATGAGTTGAAATTGAATCCGATGCCTATATTCTCATTCTGTTTTGACGTTATTTCTTCTTAACAAACAAAATAGTAACAATATGCAAGTACATAAATCATAATATTATTATGTAGTAATATTTTAAAATAATGTATCATACATCGTATATTCGTTTTTCGAATAATAGTTACTTTTTTGAAATGTTATGCATATAAAAATCTAATCTGTCTCTTGTGTTTAGTGATCAGATCTCAATTTCAATTTATAATTTATCAAAAACATTTATATTTTAAGTTATCAGAAACTAATCGGGTACTGCCTCCATAAACACAATACTGACTTCGATTTATAAACCAAGTATAGATGAAAATACTACGTGATATATAAAAATTAAAATAAGTGAGCAGTTATTTTCAGCGCCTATGGTAAGGCCGGCCTTGATGATACTGGAATATCAACTTGTTGAGATGAAATTTTATTGCTTTTTTCAATGATTCCAGAATCTGTGTAAATAGAAAAAAAATAATTTTTTTTATATATTTATTCCTCTATAGTTTGTAAGATTTTATATATATAAGAATTTTAAAATGAAAACATTTACACTTTTAGTGGTAATAAGGCATCTTGATGATAAATCATTATAAAATATAGAAGGAATACTACAAATTGCTGAACATTTTAAGATTTGCCGTATGCTGTCCAATATTTTTTTGAAATTAAATCAAAGATAAAAATTTTAGCTCTGCGAAATAATTAATTTGAAAAAAAAAAGTTATTCTTGAAATTTTGAAAAAATAGAATAAAGATATAAAATGAAGTTATATCGTATAGGTTTAATTTATAAACTTTCAAGTTTTTTCTTTTAGTCAGAAAATTTACAAGTCTTTTAACATTTCACAAGATTTTCAAATTAAACCAACGGTACTGAAAATTATGTGTAAATATAAACCTGTGATCAATAACAGTTAAGCATGTATTGTTATCATTAAATGCTGCTAGAATTATACGAATTCTTAGAATACATCCATTTTCAGCAACTGTTGTTTTTTTAATACATATTGTGTTACTTTATGCTTTCTTTTTTTATGTTTTTAGTTACAAGTAAATAATAAATAGAAAGTCACATATTTTCAAGGATTTCCATTTAACGCATATGTGTAATGTCCAGTTCCACAGTGGAAGGAAGCTTAAGCAGAATTTAACTCTTAACCTAAGCTTAAGCGCTTTTTTCAGTTTCACAGTGGAGGCTTAACTGTTAAACTGAGTTTAACTGTAGTTTAACTTAAGCCATCAGAATTGAGAGCTTTAAGCTTTATTTAGGGTTTAAGTAAAAAATATATGTACATTTATTTTTTCCTCTGAAATTTTTTTTTTAACTTTTTTCAATATTATTCTATCTTTTTTTAATATTATTTATTTTTTTAATCAAATTCTTTTTTAATTTCTGCCTGTCTTTCTGTTTTTTTGAACACAAACATATTTTTATATTTTATATATGTATCTGTACATATGTATTACATTTTATTATTTATATTATATATACATATATATTTTTTTGAATAATGAATAAAATAATGTTGAAATTAATTGAAAACAAAAACAAAAATGGCAAGTTTATATACATTTAAAAAATATTCAATGTGTTCATAAAGAAACTCATATTAAGAAAGAAAAAATAAATAAATTCACATACATATGTACATACAAATTTTTTTTTCGATTTTACAAAAAACGGGTCATTTTGGGAAATTTTATGGAATATGTTCATTTCCTCACCACCTTGCGGTAGAACAAAAGGCGCGTTTTTTTTTTCAAAGAAGTATCCCCTTTAGGCCTATTCCTTTTCAAAGTTTTTTATTTTTTTATCTATTCTATTTCCTCACTAGTGTCATAATCTGTTGAGGTATCATCTGCTATATTTATTACAAAGCGTTCGATTTGTTCTTCTACAATACAGTCCATTGTCCACATATTTTTGTCTATTTTTTCAACGACATGTCGAACGCATCCGGACCAACAATCTTTGTCAATTTTATTTTATTTTTTTTCACTTCTAATAATTTTAAGGCTTTATTATGTGCAGCAATGTGCACTTCGAGTTTTACAATAAATGAAACCAAAATTAATTAAATTAAAAATAACAATGAAAAAATAAAAATACATTGTAATATCTTATGAGATGTATAACATTCATATCAAAGCCAATCTATTGTAATAAGTTGTGACACTGAAGACGTGTCTCCTTATTTTTTTCCGACCGTGGTCACGTTGTATAAATGCTTTAACGGATTTGCGAAAAATAGATGGTAATAAGGAATTTGTTTGTATGAAAAAGATAAAAAAAAATTTTTAATGACGACAAAATTCGATTTGGAAACTGGAACAGTTTTACTAGGTGTACAAAATAAAAAAAAACATTTTTTAAAGTTTGTATTTAACACTATTTCTCTATATTTCTCTAAATACATATAAAACATAGAAAAAGCATTCATATCGCCTTAAAAATTACATTATAAAAAAATCTCTTGTACAGTCACGTATTATTATTTTTTATTTATATGACATATATTGGGTTCAGTCTCTCTTACAGCAATACAGTATAGGACAACGGATTTGAACCAAAACGTTGGATCTGTACTGTTTTTACTACAGATTTTTTTTCGTTAATGTAGTTGTTAGAAATTGTATATGTGTTTGTAAAATGAAGTGTACCAGCTTGTTACATATAGATTGGCTTTGATTCATATCTTGCTATACAGTTTTTTATACTCATATTTTCCAGTTTCCTGTCAACGAAAAATAAGAAATATAAAAGAAGAAACTACAAATAAATTTTTCTGATTTTCTCAATGTGTACAACTCCTAATAACTACAGGGTAGAGCAAAAGTTGCTTCTCACAGACTTTTCGAAATAAAAATGAAAGCTTTTTCAAAAACTTAATGTTATTTTTTTTTTTAACTAAACAATAATACAAACAAAACAGTATATTATATAATTTTTATGCAATCCCTTACTTTTTATACATCTTAAAAATTCTATTTTTAAAACTTTTACACAAATTAAACAAGGCTACATTCGTTATAGCATTCAACTCTTCTGCGACACGGCTGATCAACTGCTCTCTATTTCTAAGTACAGGTTATCTGAGGAAACTGTCTTTTAGCCGATACCACACATTTTCAATTGGATTGAAGTCTGACGTATTTCCTTGGCAGTGCAATCATACATTGAAAAAGGGCTTATACATGCATTCCATGCTGATTAAAACAATAAGAGCTCTTGTTCTATCCTGCGTTAGTATCACATTATCCCTATATGGAAACTGATTCTCATTGGATAAGGACTCTGCAAATCAAGGCAAAATTTTGTCTCCATGAAACAACGATGTGAAAACTGGTTTTCCACGATTTGCTGATTACATTAGTTATCATAATTTTCAGATGATCCGGGTGCAAGCTCCTGGATTATTTTCAGCTGTTTTTCTTGTTTTCTTCTCCTCCATAATTCGTCGTTTGTCTTTTCTTATGGTTTGTTATACCACTTTCCTACTGGATTTTTATAAACTCGTATTTGATTGACTTTTTCGCTAATTGTCATATCTAAAGTATGGATTTTTTGCTTTTTTGAATTCTCTCTGCTTCCATTTGGAGAAAATTTTGTAAGAAAAGGTTTTGGGAAAGTTATTTAAAAAAACCATTTAGGCTTTAAATTACCAATATGTTAAACAACATTATTTTGCTGAACGGATTATTATAAACTTATCTTAGCCCGTATACTAATTAATATTAATTTTTATCTGCGGATGTTATTGTTTAAAAAAACACCAAAGATCAAGACAACTCACTTTTATTTTCTAAAAACAGATGTTGGGAATCTTTGAAAAGTTTTTAAAATTATCTTTACATTTAAGTTTAATGTTTTCTTTCACGAAACTATTCTTGTTGAAAATTATCTATTTAAATCATACATACGATCATTATTTAAAACAATCCGTAAATATTCGAAATTATTGGTTCCTAGATTAAGAAATCGTAAAGGATTTGAAAGAGTGTTATTTTCAAGATAGTGGGGAGAAACTTTTGCGTCACCCTGTAGTATTATAAAAAAGTAATGCACATATAGGTACATACACAAAATACTAACGAATGATAAACATCCTTTTTTCTTTCCTCTTTTCTTTGTAAGAAGAGTGCGTGGGTTGTAGGTATGTAGTAGTAGTAGTAGAAATGAAAAAATGCTAATGTAAAAATTCGAAAAATAAAAAGAACAGAAAAAAACCCTATCAGATGAAAGCGAATATTTTTTGGTGAATATGCGCACTTCTAGGGCGAATTGCTTTGATATTTTTCTATAGAAAATTTCATACAAAAGAATAACGGGGGTCGATTATGAACTCACGCTATCTTTATTTCGCTATCGTTATTGTTAAGAAAAATAAAGTTGGTATTATGATCTTATTTTATGTTACTTTATCATAATATGATGAGAAAAGCTCTCTTTTTTATTTATGAACAAGAAATATAGAATAAAATATTGTTTGTTTAATGAATTTTATATATTATAATTATAATTAATTAAAACTTTTAATACTAATACACTCAAGTTAATAATTAATACCAAAAATCAAAAATTGTAATATTTTACTCTAATTTTAAAAAGTTTATAATGTACATATTAAAGGTTTTAAAGCTTCTCTTTCAGGCAGAGAAAGAGGATTAAAGTTATCCCTAATTAATCTCCTTTCTACACGTGTACTTTTTATCTCTCCGTCCTTATTCTCAAAAAACAATGCCGCAGCAATTGTAAAATCCAAATGAGGATTTAAATTCATATTCCTAAATTAAAGAAAAAATAAATTCTTATTGTTATGAAAAAAAAAATTAAAACTAAAAAGAAACATCCAAACCAAGCATAATTTTTTACTTTTATATTACATAATAATTTATTTTTTATTAAACTTTTTCTATATGTATATTCAACTTTTTCAAATACTTCAATTAATTTAATTTTTTTGTTTATTTTATTCTATTTAATCAATTTGTTTTATTTTATTCATTAATATTTTTATTTTCCCTTTTCCACTTCTCACTGTTTACTTTAATATAAAAGTTTTCATTGAAAATTATGATTTTATTAAAGTGATGAGTAAAAAATAAAGTATGGTAGACTCTCACAAAAGCTATTTAACGTAGAGAGTTCGTAATACCACTTTATTCTATTCACTTTACTTTTATTTTACTTTATCATTATTTATAACGAAAGTTCATTATCCACGTCCTGTTTCCCTTAAAATTCATATTTTTACACCAAAACATGGTAAGCATTTTTTTTTTTTTGTTAAAAAAAAAAAAATATAAAACTTAATACTATACTATAATCCGTTTATAAATCGAAGTCAGTATTGTGCTTATGGAGGCAGTACCCGATTAGTTTCTGATAACTTAAAATATAAATGTTTTTGATAAATTATAAATTGAAATTGAGATCTGATCACCCCACACAAGAGACAGATTTATACAAACGCAATGTAAAAGAATATAGAAAAAGATGCCTATGTTTTTAATTTATTTTAATTTAATTTAATTTAATTTATAAACCGAGTATACATATACATATGTTCATATATGGAATAAAAATATAAATATCTTAGAGCATGAACATATTAGGTGGCTATAATGTAACAACTTCCGCAAACCGGTTTTAAAACCTATTTTTACAACTGTTCAAATTAAATTTTACATCTGAAGGTGGCACGACCAGTTGTAACGAGAGCGTGAATGTATTTCAACCGTTAAGCTAAAATTATTTTAGATGATTCTTATTATACCAAGTTGAAAAAAATTATACCATTATTGTTACAACCAGCGCTAAATAACCACGTATAATGTGTTCACAGTGTTAACATGAAGAAGAAAAATACATGCGAATTCGCTGTCTTCACAATAATTATGTGTCCTTCATTCACAGTTTATTCACCATAGAACAAATGTAGGTACATACATGAAATTTCATTAAAATTTTCTATATCTGTATCATGAATGGAAGTTAAATTCTGATTATTGCCACATCGATTTCTATTGGATGTATAAGACTTGCGTTTCCATTTTTCCATATTTTCCGGTCATCACTATTTATTTATTTTAATTTTTTTTTTTATAATAAAAAGTTCTGATTTTTTAAATTATTAAAAGTAAAGAATCATTTGGATCGTATAAAAAAAATTTAAAATAGTGTAATAATAAAATAATTTATTCATTAATTAAACAAAAAACACTTCTTGGTGTATAATTTTAGCGAAAATTAAAGGATTGATTGTACACAATAAAATATATAATTATCATCAGTTGGTTTTTGAAAACCAATTGAGATTATTTTTTGGGTGAACAGTGTGTAAAACAATTATTTCATTTGCTTTTTGAAATTTTTTTTTTTTTTGATTTTTCGAAATTATTTATAAAAATACAAAAAAAAAAATATCTACAGATTATGTTTTATTTTTTCTTTTTAAAAAATTTACATCAGGAATCAGAATACAAAACTAATATTAAATTAGAAAACAAATTTGTACAGGTTTTGACAATACTTTTTACATACATATGTAAGTATGTACATTGTACATATATATTTGTAAAATGTGTATCAACTATCAGCTAACCTATTTGAAAAGTGTTTGTTCATTAAAAAAATTCAAAGAAATATATTTTTGTTCTCTTCATTTTTAATATTTTTTTGCGTATTCGAATTTGAACTCATATGTTATGTGTTTTCTTGTGTAGAAAATAAAATTACTTTAAAATATAAAAGAAAATTTGTCTTTCTTTGTTTTTTTTCTTAGGTATTGCGAATTTTATCTGAAATATACCAGATACATTTGTATATTTTTTACTTATTCCTTCAAGAAGAGATCTAAAGAAATAAGAACACAAATTTTACGTTTCATTTCATTCGGGTTTTATTAATAAAAAAAACAAAATATATTTTTATAACATTTATATTTTTTAATTTTATTTTCATAATTTTTCTTTGATTCCTAGATAATAGAAACACATTAGTAGAAGATAAGATATGTATGTATATTTAAAAAAAAGAAGTGTATTATAAGAATTATACGTTTGATTGGGTTGTTTCTATTTTTAGGTAATTATATCGATCCTTCAAATTGTTAGAGCAAGTGTTACAAATTGAACTAGTATCTCCCCCATATATAATACATATATGTACATACATTGTATATACTAACATAATACATACATTTTCTTCTTATTTTTAATTATTTGCCTTTTGTTTGTTTTATTTTTATTTTTTTAAATAATTTTGTTTCTTCTTGTGAATTTTCATCTCAAAAAGAAAACTAATTATTCGGCCTTAACAACAGAAAAAAAGACGAAGAAAAACCACAAAAACTAACAAAATTGTTTGAAGAAAACAAATCACATAAGAAAATTAATTACTCATGAAAAGTTCATAATCTAATAACAACTTAGCATAATAATAAGTTTTAATTACAAAAAAAAAATAAAAATAAAATAAAAAGAACAAAAAGTTTGAAATTTTATTGTATTTAAGTAAATGTATAATTTATTGGAAATTTAAAAAAAAAAAAACAAAGTTATTATTCATTAGACTTTAATATAAATGTGTGTTGAATAGAAAATATATATATCTACATAAAAAAAATTGGAAGTCAATCGAACAGAAAACCAAAAAAAAAAAAAAACACAAGAAAAGAATAAGTAGAACGAAGAAAAACAAGAAGTATCAAGACGAAGACGAAAGGAAAACTAAGGGACAACAACAACAACTACGAAAATTTAATAAAATATATAAAGAGAAGAATTAACAACTAGACAATAAATCAAAAAACGTAAGTTTATCATATTTATGTACTAATTTTTATATTTATATAATATTACGCAGGTATTACACATTTTGTATGTACATATACATATACATATATGTATGTATATATTTTTAATTCTGAAACATACGGTATTTGAATCTTTATATCATATATACATTTAATACAAGCAGCATATCTACTTTACATTATTTCTTTGAGAAACGTATGTTTTAAAATATAAAATATGTTAAGTTATAAAGAATTTGAAGGCATACTCAGATTTTCAAGTCGAAACTATTTTAATTTTGAAACTAAAAAATGTTTATGAGTAAGGCCCATCATGTTTATGATACATATTTATTATTTGAATGAAATTCATAAAAAAAATCGATATTCTGTTGTTATGTACATATATAGAATCCTTTTTTTATTTTTCATATAAATTTTTTTTACATATGTATGTACATATGAATAGCTAACTGGTAAAAGGGGATATGTCCAGTTTTCTAACAAAATGACATTTTTGCATATTTTTTATACTCTAGATGGGTAAAATCATATTTTATTGCAAAAAGAAGGCATGTTTCAATGGTTTTAATTTATAAATTAATTACAAAGTTACTGCAGAAATGGAAAAGAACATCCGTTGTTTTTGAAAAAAACGTTTTTTTAATCTCCTGAACATATATCAATATGTGACATAACCCCTTTCTGCAGTTAGCGATTCATGTATGCATTATTATTGTGGTAATGGTTAAATTTCGAACATAAATTTGACATTTGCGTTTCTGTGTTTCAATTAAGAAATTTTTATTTTAATAAGTGGTTTGTTAAAAATTTTAAACGATTGAAAGTAAAAATAAAAATATATAACTATGAAAATAGATATTTTTCAAGCTATAAAAATAAGAATGAGCCTATTAGGTCCATCTAACTCGTCTTCCAAAATATCTACAAAAGAAATTTGTTTTTAAAATATTATAATTACATATTATTAAAAAATTTTCAAAAATATATATGTATGTAAATAATATGAATAGTATAAAATATAAATAATATTAATTACCATTCTTACTCAACATATCGTCCGCCATAACCAAACCAAATCAACCATTGAAAAAGTTTGATCACTGTGGTAACATAACCTTTACTGAAATGGTAAATATTCGAACATGGTAACTGGTTACTTTAGGTAACTACCAAGTACCATGATCGATTTTCGAATTTCCTCAAAAGTAGAAAGCAGTGAAAAATGAAAAGAGAGGAGCAACATTATTAGAAATTAAAATGTACACAGTACACATAGAAAATATGCTTGTAACATATTTTTGTTGTAGTTATTCTTCCTTTTTTTTTTCTTTATAAAAGATGAACATAAAAATAAAGCGAAAAAGGAGAAATGAAAGAAAAAAATCTGCTAAATTATATTTTTTTTTTTCACTCTAATATAGAAAAATAATCTAATAATATATAGTAGAATAAAAATTTTTTTACGATTTTCTAAATAAAGATGTTTTCATCATAATTATCATTATACACCTTATATTTCCTATATCAAATATGTATAATCTAGGTATAGCATATAACGATGTATACTTATTTTTATAAATATTTAAAAAAATTTAAAGATAAAAATGATAAAAGAAAACTTTTTTTTTTTTTAATTTTCATCTAAGTCCTTTAATATTAGAAAAAGTACAGGAAAATATTCACAAATAATTTTTTCTATATTATTGTCAAATTTGGAAATTTTTGCAGAAAAAAACTTATGAAATAATGTTTTTTTAACACATTATCTAGATTTTAAAGAAAATTATATATAAAGAAAAGATACATATATAGTATACTCGTAAGAGGAATATAAATGAAATCTAATGCTGATAAAAAATATACACATTTTTTCTTTGTTCTTTCTACTGTGATACTTTAAAATGTTGAAGACAGAAAGTAATCAATTTTTAAAAAAAAAAATATGTATATACATACATATATCTAGATATAGCTATACGGGGTGTTTTTTTCACGTACAATAATTGGTACCACGATATTCTCCGGACTAATTAAGGATCACAGATGTGCTGAAAGGGTCAAAAATGTACCTGCATTAAAATACATACGATTTATCATGTGCAAAACTTTGTTTGAATAACAATACATACTTTTATGTTTTATTTATTTTTATTCTATCAAACTTAAACTAAACTAAAGATAAAAATAAAAAGATACAGAGATAAAACTACTAAAATCAAACTTATTCTCATAGATTGATAGGTCGTCGAGGACCATTTTCTAAAAAGTGTTTCTGTATGTATGAAGAATCAGTAGAAAATAAAATTCATCACTGTGTTTTGTTGTTTTTAGAAAGGATACGATATGTATACGAGAAATGAGAAATATGTATATGTGTATTGCTGCATATTATTTGGTTTTATTATATTTGTCAATAAAAATGTGAAAACTAAGAAAATTTAAATTAATTCAAGTTGACATTTTGTTCAATTTCCAAAATTCCTCTTCGCCTTTTCTATTTCACCACAAAATTTTTAATCACTGATACAGAAACAGGAGAATTTGACTAGTTGAATTTGAAATAGAAAATACATGTATCGTCACAATTAAAGCGTTTTTATACTCGTAAATCGAAGTCAGTATTGTGCTTATGGAGGCAGTACCCGATGTGTTTTTGATAACTTTACGTATAATTGTTTGTAAGAAATTCTAAAAAATATATCTATGTCAACCCCAAAAAAGGTACTTTTTAACATATGTTAACAAGATGTTTCAAATTGTGCGAAAATCATTTTGAAGTTTTTTTCACAATAAATTTTAAAAAGGGAGTTTCTGTACGAATTTCACATTCCTTAAATTTATCTTTGATAAAAGAGTAACTTAATTTGGAAATATCATAAAAATTTCTGATTTTTAATGAGGTATTTAAATTTTTGTTTTCTAATTTTTTTATTTCTAAGAATGAATCATCCTGCACCTTTAAAGTTTTTTTTGGCAAAAAGAAATACATTCTCCCATTTTATGTTGCCTATCACACAGTGCGAAGGCAATTGATTTATTCAGTTGTCGCCAATCGTCATCATTTTATGGCTAAATTTGGCCATTTTCATTTTATGTTTTCAATATGAATTTGATTTTGAATTTTGGTATGAATTAAATGTATGCATTTATTCATATTTGTTAACTTGTCCTTTTTTATCTATTTTGTTTCATTTATAAACTTGTTTATAATTTTATAACGTTATCGCTATATTCTGAATGTATATTTTTGTTTGTTTTTTTTTTTTTTAGAGTAAGAAAGAAAATTATTGTATTGCATTAAAATTATTGACTTTGTGAAGTAGGTACATACATAACTTATGAGTACAATATAGTGCAATAGAAAAGAATGTTCAATTTAAATATTTTGTTATGTGTTTTGTATCGTTGTTTCTAATTCAAATAATTTTTGTTTCATTAAAGTATTTTTATTATAAAATCGAAGTGTTTCAAGTAAATTGAGAGTGTCAAAAAGTGAAGTGAATTTAGTGCTAATAATATACTCAAGTTGATTGATAATTAAAGTAAAAAACGTGTTTTTTTTCCACCGCAAGATAGCGTGGAAATGAACATATTTTATAAAATTTCCCAAAATTACCTGTTTTTTTTTTTTGTAAAATCGAAAAATAAAAAAAAAAATTAATCTGGCAGTTCTTGGTAATATTTAATTAAAAAATTCTGATCTGATCACCCCACACACGAGACAGATTTATACAAACAATCTGTGAAAGAATATAGAAAGCATGCCTAAGTCTATCTTGCCTGTACTGATTCGATTCTTAAAAATACTATAGGGATATAGGTAATTTTTATCCGATGGCCTATACTTTGTAACTTAAAAATTACTGTTCTAACTAACTATAGGTATAGGAAAAAATAATAAAAGTTGAGGTTTCGTATTATACTAGAAAAACATGCGTAGAAAAAAAGATACTTATACACATGCGTTTTTGTTGTTGTAACAGGTTTCTTCTTTTGTATATGTACACAAAAAAGATCACTACGCCATGTAAACCATGCGCGAAAAAACCTCAACTTTTATTATTTTACCTATACATGAATGTACATTTTTTTCTATAATATTCTGCTTTAATAGATTAATCTTTCCTATTAAAAAAAAAAAAAAATTTCTGAGATTTTTTTCCCTCTTTTTTTTAAATGAATTTAATTTTGTTGTTGTTTTCTTTCTATAAATTTGTACATTGCAGTGAAGAAAAAAAAAGATTATAAATACATAAATTAAGGATATTTAAGTATAGAAAAAGTAATAAATTATGTATGTACATATGTATGTAGGTATATGATAAAAAATAATGATAATGGTTCTAACTACTACACGTACATCAAGATAATTTGAAGGATATCTGAAGTATAAACGTTGTATAATTTTGTCTTTGAACTTAAAATAAGGAGATTCATGTCAATAGCTGAGAAAACTCACATAACATTTCATATCATTAAATCATTTGCAATTATTATCAATTAATTATCTATTACATACGCCCCACCCCACGTTTTTTGTTTTAAGTTTTACAAGTATTTTCAAAACTATTAAAAATTCGCAATCACAAATTTTCAGGATTATCTGTATGTTGTTAAGAACCTGTATGGGGGTAGGAAAAATTATTTTATACATTTTAGTCCGTCTTAAAAACGTGGTATATTAAAAAAAAATCTTTTTATTTAAATAATTATTTTATTTCAAATTTAATTTCACAGTTCATTGGAAATCAAATCTAATTTTATTCCAATATAATTATTGTCCTCTTCTGCAGTTTTGAAATTGAGCAATAAAATATTCTTTTTTCCTGTCTATTATATGTAGGTATAACATGTGTTTTTTTTTATATAATACATAAGTAAGTATGTATTTTTTCTACTGACATTATTTTGCTATCATGTGATAATAAGACATAAAAGCATAACGAACCAAAAAGAAAAAGAGTATAATTTGCATAAAATTAATTCGTTATCAAACAGGTGAAAAAAAAAACTAAGTAAGTGGGCAGGCAGTCAGTGAACAAATTGTTATCACAGAAGACTTATTTTACAATTGACTAAATTGATTAAATATTTTGTACACAAAGTGAAATTGAAAAACAAAAAAACAAAAAACACTAAGGTTTAAGTAAAATATTCAACAACAAAAAATTGTTCTGTTTTAATTTTTGAATTTAATTGAAAAAATTTTATTTTGTTTTAGTTGGCTAACGGAAATAAAATACAAATCAATAAAAATCAAGGTTCTCAAAAAACAGAAAAAATAATTATATTTCATAAGTTTTTGTGCTTCCAAAGCATATAAAAAGAATCAAAATGGTAAATTTTTCTTCCTTTAAAAAAATGTGTATTTCTTGTTGTTCTATCAAAAAAAAAAAATTTCATGTATAAAAAAAGTATATTTTTCTTGTAATGTTTTTCGTCTTTCTGTTTTTGAAATTTGCAATTGTGCTTATTTACTGTAATTTCTATCTTGTCTCGTTGTTTCTTTTTTCATTTGAAAATAACATTTAAAAAAAAAAAGAAGTAAATTAAATTATTATCATTATATTTTTCTATTTTCCAATAATATCTATATGTAATATCTATGAGCCTGAAATTAAACTTCATTATTATTTTCTCTTTTGGTGTTTTTCTTTTTGACTAACTATCCACATAATTATTTGTTCATTTTATATTTAATGTCCTGTTATGCTTAATATCCTTTATTATTATTTATATGCGTATATAAATTCATGTGGTATGATCTACTATCTATTTAACTTATTTACCTTGAACACAGTCTTTAGATTATTTGAATCAAAGTTTATCTATACTGTATCAAGTTGTGACACTGATGATATGCCTCCTTATTTTATTGCGACCTTGGTCCCGTTATTTAAATGTTCTTAACGAATTTGCTAAAAATAGATGGTAATAAGAAATTTGTTTGTAAGAAAAAGATAAAAAAAATTTGAATGGCGACAACATTCGTTATTGAAACTGAAACATTGTTACAGGGTGTACAAAATAAAAAAAAAATTTTAAAGTTTTTGTTTAACACTATTTCTCTATTTTTTAATACTTTTTCAATATTTTTAAATTTATTTTAAAGATCTTCAAATATATTTATTCACAGAAATTCACTTTTTTAAATACATATTTTTTTAACAATTTTAATAAAAAAATTTAGATCACCTAATAATTTTCTAGTTTACAAGATAAGTACATATGAAACTCATTTCGTATCGCCTTTAAAAACACGTTTAAAAAAATGTAAACAAACTAGTTTTTATTTGGTGTGCGAATGTATTTGTGTCATTTCATTTTTAAATTTCTCTATAGTTTATATGGTAATGGCGATCTGACTCATACATAGAAAAAGCATTCGTAGCGCCTTTAAAAATACATTATGGGAAAATCTCATGTACAGTCACGTATTATTATTTTTTATTTTTATGACTTATGTTGGGTTCACTTTCTCTTACAGTAATACGAGTATAGGACAACGGATTTGAATCAAAACGTTGGATTTGTACTGTTTTTACTAATAGATTTTTTCTGTTAATAAGTTGTTAGAAATTGTATATGTGTTTGTAAAATGAAAGTGTCACAACTTGATACAGTATAGATAAACTTTGATAATACCTCCCTTTTTTTTTCATTTTCGTTTTTGTTCAATTTGAATTTATATGGGAAAAAAATGCGAATAAATAAATGAATTATAAAATTTAAATACTAATTTTCTTTTGTTTTTTTTTCTTCTCATTTTCCTTCTTTTTTTTTTCGAAAATTTCATGCTCTCCTAATGAAGATGGCTGGCGGTGGAGATCCAAAGTGGCAAAAAGATGCTGCAGATCAAAATTTTGACTATATGTTTAAATTATTAATTATAGGAAATTCTAGTGTTGGAAAAACAAGTTTTCTATTTCGTTATGCAGATGATTCATTTACATCAGCATTTGTTTCAACAGTTGGTATTGATTTTAAAGTGAAAACAGTATTTCGTCATGATAAAAGGGTTAAATTACAAATATGGGTAAGTGCTATTATTATTTTCTTTACGTTATAAATCTTTGTAAAATATAAATTATATTGTTTAACTTTAAAGACTTTCCTTTAAAAGTTTTAAACAAACAAAAATTCGCTTGTAATAATTTTAAATTTGTCTTATTCGTGATTTCTCGTTCTTCATTGAACTACATACATATGTATGTATTCAAGAACTTCTTTTAAGGATACTTAAGACAAATGGAACACAGCTAATAATAACTTCAAAAATAATAGAATGCTATCTGTGATCTTTCATAAAATAAGTACTTAGGTTTGAGTTTTTTCTTTTTTACAAGAAATCTAGTAGTACGAGGAAATTTGAATCCAGGATGATAAGGAATCGATCCTATCTGAACATAGAACCAATTAGAATGGAACTAAATGCTTGAAATTCAATTCGTTCTATACTGTAAGATGTCTATATTCTTCACAGTAGAGTTTTGTACAATTTCAGATATACATAGTATTTATTTATTTTGAATTTTTCGAAATTAGAATTTTCAATAAATGCAATTGTTTGGAGTGACTCTGACGCTGGGAAGTTGACCCATCTGTTGTTGCTGTGCCTGAGCTTTCTGATGTTTACACGTGACGCACTGGTAAACTACTTGTTTGACCAGTTGTCGACTTCCGAATATTCAAAATTGTTGATTAATAATACTGACCAGCTACTATTGACCAATACTTATTATTCTACTAAGATGATGTGATTTTGGCAAAATACTAAATAGGAGGATGCTGGTTGTTCATAAGTTAAATTTGATTGTTCGAGTCTGCCTCCAGCTCTCACAATTCCTAAACCATCAATAAAAAGTGTTAATGATAATAATTTACTTCTGGTAGGTAACTGCTTCCTTTGATGTAGTAAATTTATTTCAACACTGAAAACTTCCCTTTGTGCTGTACGAATCAATACATATTAGCTGAGCTACTTTAAGTTCTCGAACTGATAACTGTGTTGATCTGCTTTCTCTCATCAGCTCTACTTTATTTCTAAGGAATCTAGCATTATTCAATATATTGTTAAATAAACATATATGCAAATATGCATTTTAATTTAGAAAAGGATGAATAATGTGAGATAAAATTCGACCCTGTAGATGTTGCTAAACATACAAATTTACTTACATACGTGCTTCTAATGACGTCTGCAAAGATTCGTTTATTCTAACTGAATTTTTCCAATTTACCTGTTTCAAAATTTGTGGGCCTTGCCACCAAATGCTCATTGATAATAATTTTTTTTGCATTATTCCTCTCGAAGCACAATCTGCAGAATTTGACTTTGACGTTACATGATGCCATTTGTCAAGTGGAACAATTGTTAAAATTTCAGATGATCTATTTTCAATAAATGTAGACCATCTTTTAGGATGGTCTGTCAACCAAGCTAATACAATGTTGGAATCAGTCTAACCATATATGTACTTCTACCTGTTCAAGTTTAGTGCTTGCTTAAGTTTTGTAACTAATTTGCATGCTAAATAAGCCCCACATAATTCTAAGCGTGGTGGCGATATCTATTTGATTGGAGCTACACGAGTTTTGGATGCAAGTAAATGAATTGAAATGTTGTTTGCATTGTTAATACGAAGATATATACATATTTTTTGACAGTTGAATTTACGTTTACATAGTTGAAGAATCGCAAAGTCGGTGTAAACGTGTAAACACTTTACGTTTTTACATTATCATATGTAGATACAGAATTTCATATGGTATACAAAAACAATTAAAGAATTTATAATGAATATTAAAATTATGGACGTATTCTTCATTATTCTTTATTTCTTTAATTTACTTTACATGCTTCTTCTTTTCACATTTCTCCTCTTGTACTCTTAAATAGACAATCATATCATGATTCATAAGCTTATTCGAAGCCAAATATTCTCCTTATAATATTATTTTTTGCAAACATACGGACATGAAAATTCAAAAATTTGAATTTAACGGCTAAATTAAACTATTGTTTAAATTGTATGCTCTTTGGCTAGGCGCTGTAATATTTCTCTGCACTTGTAACTTGCAAACAACAAAACATTGTAAAATGTTGTGATACATTTCTTATTGGTTGTTTTTTTATTGATAGATTTTGATTTTTTGTATACAAGAATATAATAAATTTGAAAAAATTTAATTGATGAATTTTGGAAATCATTTCTGACACTTTCAGGGTGTGCTCTGCACATTTTACGCTTTAGACCGCACGTCGCTGAATGGTTTGGAAGGGGAATTTCAAATTCCTTATGATTTTAGAGGTTTTTTTTTTAATATAAAGAGAAAATTTTCAGTTTAAATTCAAATAGATATAGATATAGATTATTTTGAAGAGATGAACTTTAAGCAAATCCACACAGTCAAACCTATTATAAGTTCAAAAGAAATTTAAGAGTTCAAAAAAAAATTTTATTAAATGCATTTGTTTTTTTTTCTTGTTTTGATTTTCAGGATACTGCTGGTCAGGAAAGATACAGGACAATCACCACAGCGTACTACAGAGGAGCTATGGGATTTATTTTAATGTACGATATTACGAATGAAGAAAGTTTCAATTCAGTACAAGACTGGTAAGTAAATTAAATAATAAATTATTTCTGATTATTAAAATTTTGAAGAACTTTCAAAATACTTTTGGTCTTTTAAATTACCATTGAGAAAAAAATAATCAAAATGTAATTTAATATTAAAAATAAAACTGTACGTATAAAATTTATTAATTTAATAATATAGGGTCACTCAAATAAAAACATATTCATGGGATAATGCACAAGTTATCCTTGTTGGCAATAAATGTGACATGGAAGATGAACGTGTCATTTCATTTGAACGCGGTAAACAATTAGCTGATCAATTAGGTGTTGAATTTTTTGAGACATCAGCAAAAGAAAATGTTAATGTTAAGGTAAAAAAAAATTAGTGCATTTTCGAAAACGTCAAATCGTTGTTAATTGACGAAATTCAGCATATTAAAGCTTTGGGCTGAATTTTGTCAATTGACGATCATTCGACGTTTTCAAATGAAGCATTATTAATAAATTAAAATTTATTGAATAAAGGGTGTTCCAATAAGAAGGCTTTTGAAAACATTTTTTATTAAAATTATTTCATCGAACGTGGAACATTTTATCGATTAAATGTTTACTCTACCATAGTTTTCAGTTTTCATTTATTCCTTAATGGGACATCCTACTATAAATAATTTTAAAAAAAAGTACAGTTGAAACTTGATTATCCGGGAACTCTATTATGCGGATTGAATTCATCTCTCCTTTTATTTATTTTCTCACTCTATTATCCTTGAAAAACTATTATTCGGGGTAACATTTGTCATTTGATCTTATTACACACATATGTATTTTTCAATCTTTTCTATGTTGTTTTTACTTTATGTATTGTACAAATTGAATACATAATACATGTACTACACATTTAAAAATATAATTTTCTCAAAAAAGATGAAAAAATATGTTCTTATTTTCTTTATTCTGAATACATCCTGTTATCCGGTGTAGGAGGTTTGAGTATTCTTCATCAATGATTAAGTGGTAACTGAGAACAGCAAGCGACATGGCATTCGGTAGCTTAATGGTTTAAGAGCATTACTCCGGCAAAGTAAAGGTTCCCTGGTTTGATTCCCGGCCGAGTCGAATGTCGTTTTTTCATGTTTTTCAGTTACTACACCGGAATTTTCGATTATCCGGTATGAGCTTGGTCCCGACCATCCTGGATAATCGAGTTTCAACGTAGAAAGAAAAACAAATGTTTTTAAGCCAATAAAAGTAACATTTTAAATTTTAATATTTTGTTTTTTTGTTTCTTTTTTTAAAAACTTGTAGTCTGTTTTTGAACGACTTGTTGACATTATTTGTGACAAAATGTCAGAAAGTTTAGATTCAGATCCAACATTGGTAGCTGGTGGTCAAAAAGGACAACGGCTAACAGATCAACCTCAAGGAGCGCCTAATGCAAATTGTAATTGTTAAAATTTATTTTTAAAAGAAAAAGATTATTATACAAACAGTTTAGAAAAATATATAAATATTAAAAAATTTTTTTCCATTTAAAATTACAAAAAAAAAAAAAAAAAAAAAAAAAAAAAAAAAAATGAATAAAACAAAGTAAAAAAATAAATAATTGATTATTAAATTAAAACACATTGCTTCGAAAAATATCTATTTGTTCTTCTTATATAAGTATTAAAAAACAATTAAAAAATTCAAAAATTGGAAAAGAGAAGCTAAAAATAAATTCAAAGAAAAATTAAAACAACAGAAAAAAAAACAGAATTAAATCATTCATTAATTATTTCATTAGGAATTCAAAATAAAGTATAATAAAATATTTTTTGTAAAGTTTTCCTATATGTATAAAAAAATAAGAAACAAAAAAATAAAAATGAAGAAAAAAAAACAATAAACAAACAAAAATAATAACTTCTACTCAATATAATAATTAAATGAAAACAATAAATAATTACATTCAAAAATTTAAGAAAATATATAAGGAAAATAAGAAACGAATAAAAAATATGAATTAATATAAAGATGATTGAGAAAAGGATAAGAAACTTAGCTAAGTGAAAAATAATGTCTATACTTCTTCGTAATTACTTTTTTGATTTTTTTTTGTCTTAAAAACTTATTAATTTTAATTTTTATCAAATTTTCTGTGGGTCGTCTTGCATCTGTTTAAAAATTAATTATTAAATATTTAGATTTTTTTTTTTTTAACCGTTTTTCTATTTTGAATTATTTTGTATATAATGAAAATGCTATGCAATAAACATGTATACAATTCTTTTTACATCTACAACAGTAAATAATATTTGAATCAAAAAATCAAGCCTGAATTAGAAAATTTCGTACAAGGTAGCCAAGAATAAAACAAACAAAAAAATTTATGAAAATCTGATTTTTCTTCTTAAAAATTAATAACAAAATAATAAAGGTAATATGCAGTAAAAAAAAAAATCAACAAAATTATTGAAATACTTAAATTAAAACGAAGAATAAAAGAATGTTTTAGATGGAAAATATATATATGTATGGTACTATATTATAGTAGGCAATAGAATAAAATTTAAAAAAAATTATACATACATACATACATCTATATATATATATATAGGAAGAAAAAATTGAAAAAATAAAATGTTTGGTATGAAATAGACACAAAATGGTATCACAAGAAGAAAATCGAAAGGAGCAAAAATGCATTCATAGTGACAAAAAAAGTGGTTGAGGTATGTATTGTATTTAAATAGTATGTAGATAATTTAGTTCATGCTAAAAAAATTATCAAAACAAAAAACAGAAAAAACAAACATACTCGTATGTGCGCGTAAAATGATAGTACATTAAAAAAAATTAATTAAATACTTACAAAAATTTATTATTATAAATAAAATTAATTATAATTAAAAAAAAAGAAAACAAAAATATCGATTAATTACAATTAATTATTATTATAAACATATGTGTGATATATAATATATTATACAGTATATACATACATACAAATTTAAATTTACATTTTTAAAAATAGAAATTATAATTTATTGAAAATAAAAGAATTAAGAGCTCTCAAAAAACATTTGAATTTATTCAAATGAGTTATAGGAATTATATGATACATACACATACATACATATTTTATAAAGTTTTAGAATTATCATGTATAAAAAAAATTATATTAGACAGAAAAACAGAATGAATTTATTTTAAGATTAATTTAAAATTTGAAATATTCAAATGCACTTTTCTTCTCTTAGAAATTTCATTTGATTATGAACAAAATTAAATTAAAATTTTTATTTTAATTTTAATGGCATGATAAAACTACAACTTTATTTTTTTTTTCTGTCTTCTTTATTATTTTCCATTACAATACATATTTTTAGAAGTGAAATGAACAATAAATATAGAAAAAATCAAGAATCATCAATAATGTAACCATTGTCAATCACTTAGTTTTTATCAATCAATCAATCCTTTTTTTTTGTTTGCAATGACAACAAAAAAAAATAACATACACAAACGTAAAAAATCTAAAATAGATGTGCAAAAATTCCAATTAATTTTTAATTGTTGAATAGTTAAAAAAATAAAACAAAAAATAGATACAAAAATAAGAAATAAATTATTTATTAGGTAATATTATGTACATTGTAAAAAAAAAATAGTTTAACGGAAAAGAAGAAGAAGTATAGTAATTTTTTGCAAATCAATAAGACAATATAATAATTTTTCTCGGTTTCGACACATGTATATGTAATGTGTATGTGTGAATTTAATTCATAAATACCTACCTAAAAATTTTATTATTTCTTTTTTTAAATTTTTATTATTTTTTTTTTTTAAATTTTATACAAGGAGTACCTATATATTTAAAGTATGCATAAAGAAAAGTACCTACTATAGAAAATGAAAACTTTACAGAAAATGGACTGACATAAAAAGAAAATATGTATATAAGAAAAAAAAAAAGCAGTCTGTTGGAAAAATTTATTTGTCATGCAGAATGAACGGAAATTAGGTATCACTTTTTTTCAATGGAAATAAAATGTGATTTACAGGCTAGAAATTTTCTTTTTCAGAACACATCTTTGAACTTTGATTAGAAATTTTCTATTGAAGATAAATTAGTTCATTCACGATGATGTTATTCATTAAATATCTTACACTTTCAATTTTGTGTTAAGCATATGGAAATAATATTAGTAATGTTGTTAATAAACTTTTAATGGTTTTACCTTTTGTGGCCTACCGCATAACTCAATAGCACATGCCAGTTTATCTAAATTTTTTTTTTTTTCTAATGTTTTCTCCCCCTCCTTTTATAACCTACAGAAGTTCAACCACCCTTCTTTACTCACGTAATATTTTCCAACAACTTTTTTCGTTCTTCACACTAGACTAATAAAAGTGTAGTAGGATATCCCTACGCTGTGGTGCATTAATAAAAAAAAAAAGATACTTCGTATTTCGAATTAAGCATTAATGAAATGAAAATCAATTAAAATTACTAAACCTGAAACACATAAACAAAATTTTAAGAATTTTTTATACTAACAGGAAAAAAGAAAACTTGGTGGTATTTTCGGCACCATTTTTACACTTAATTTTACTGTATAATAATTTCATTCGTTTTGTCTTTTATAAATATTATAGATATCCTTTTTCAGAAAACTGTTCTGCACATTGAGCAGTCTTTATAATTTTTGTCATTTATTTAATTTTCGTTCACTCTGTATTTTATTAAATTAAAAAAATAAATTAAACAGAAACCATTAATTATTGTTGTGATTACTTATTACTTTTTAAAAATGTTTCTTTATCATAAATTAATAATGGGTATTCTTGAGTAGTTGTAATCTTTTTCTAATTTTTATTTTTTAATTAATTTTAACTTTTTTTTTTCTTAAATATCTAATACACACCACATTAAATGAAAAAAGAAAAGAGGAAAAAAAAACGTGATTTGTTTTCAAATAATGTCATATTCAATTAATTACCGATATAAAATGTAATTGCGCATAGTTACAAATTAAAATAACAATAAATTAATAAAAAACTCCTTAATCATATACATACATATGTATATAAATTTATAAATACAAAATATTGCGTAAAAATAATGTACATATATGTACATAATTACTAAATTAATTTAAATTAATAAAATTTGTAATACGCGAAAATAAAAATCTTACATATTTCAAAGCTACAGAAAAATGAAAAAGAAAAAAAAAGAAATAGCTACATTTTAAATTTTTCTAAAAATGATAAACAAAAAACAAACCTTTGCTTTCTAAAAATAATATAATTTGCATATCTGCACCAACAAAAAATTTCTAAGCAAATTTAAAAATATGATACTAATAGAGTTTTGAAAAGTAATAAGTACTAAAGTTTTTAAAATGCCGTTGCACCAAACACAATTTGAGTAAGGGATAATATTATTTTGCAAAGTGATAAGTTTAGCAATTTAAAGTTTTTTTTTCTTATTTTGTTGCACCAAAGGTATTTTTTCATTGCTTACCTATAATTAAATTGATAAATTAAGCACAACATTGATAAAAAAAAATTCTCTTTTTTGATTTTTATTAATATCACACACAATATTCATATATAACTATAATGTACGTTTTTATGCTGGAAATGAAAATTGGCCACGAAGCGTATATGATTCTAGAGTGCTTTGAAATTCTCTATTATTTTGAAATTCTATATAGGTATTATAATAGTAATGAATAACAAACTATTTACCAATTCAAACAACTTATCATTTACAACAAGTTATGTTAAGTTTTTGGTGCAATACTTATTATTTTAATTTAGCAAAAATTGATAAGTTTTTACAATTGATAAGTGATTGGAAATTGAAATTTTCTTCGTGCAATACTTATCACATGCAATTATCAAAGAAACATTTTTTGATTAGTTGCTAAGAAATAAGTGATAAATGTTTGGTGCAATAGGACCCTGTATTTAAAATACACAAGAGTTATGAATAAAAAAGAAGAAGGACAAAATAATAAATTGTAATAATTATATTGGGAAAAAAAAAAGTATTTGAAGAAGAATAATTTTGTTATAATAATTGTGTTATGTATTTAATAATTAAATAAAAAAAAGAAAAGGATCTTTAAGATAAAAAAAAAATATATTTACATTTATACCAATTAGGAAAGGAAAACTCAAAAAAAAAAAAAACAAAAATGTAGCAGCTATTATTTATTATTATCATTACCTTAAAAAAAAAAAACTTTAGAAAAGTGAAAAAAAAAACAATAAAAACTATTCAAAAAAAGTAATGAAAAGTAAAGGTTAAGAAAAGTTTTAAAAAAATTATATGAAAAGTTGATGTTAAAAAAATTGAATACATCTTATTTATATGTTAAATTAAAAATACCGCACACATCGAGTTATCTAATTTACTTTTTCAATTGTAGAAGGTGAAAAAAAAAATAATTGGAAAAGTTGGTAATATGTATTCATAATTTCCTATATTTATGGTTTCTTTTCGATTTCCTTCTGTTTAAACATTTTTTAAACAAAAAATGTTGTTGTGAAAAAGTAAATAAGTGAGAAAATAAGAAAAATGAAAAGATGAAATTTAGCATTATTATATTATTAAAGAGTTTGTATATCACTAATAATTAAATAATGTATGTAGATGCAGATACATTGAGAAAAAGAAAATTAGATATTGAATTTAAAAAAAAAAGAAAAAAAGGATAATGAGACTGTTTCGTGAAGCTTGGCTTCGTTATATATGTATATTTTTTTCAAGGACATTAAATGTATTTTTATTTGTTTAAATTATTTATTTTTTTTTTTTTTTAGATTAAAAAATGATTATTTGATTAAATTTTTAGCACTTTTCAAGAAATTAATTACAACATTAAGTTTTTTTGTTTAAATTGAAAAAAAAAAAATGTAATGAAACAGTCTCTTACTGAAGTAATTAAGAAATTAAGTAAATGTGAAAGATTTTAGTGAGTTATTTTAGTAAAAAAAAAAAAAATAAATAATTAGATTGTATAACAAGAAACTTTTACATAAAACCGATAACTGTTTTTTTATTTTTTAAGGTGCTTGCTTAAAATTAATATTAAAAGAAAAAAAATTAATTTTATTTTATTTTACTTGATATTTTTTGATTCTTTTGTTTTTTTTTCATTATAATCAACAGTTAAAGCATAGTACTGTGCTCAGGCAGAATTCAGTTTCCTATTTAAAATACATGTAACAAAAAGGTGACGGAATTCAGTCAAGACATTTTCCGTTCACTTTTTGTTTTGTAGTACTGAGTTCGAGACGGAAAATAAATTTAAATTTTAATTTTCCGTCACTATTGAAACAAAATAAATGTACAAACATTTATTTCGTGTGGTAAATTTGAAAGTTGTTGTCAACAACAAATTTAAAAATTTAAAAATAACAGCTGCTTCATTATTTGTGGATGCTTTTTGATTCATTTTCTACATATTCTACACAAAATTTTTCCGTGTAGAAATAAATAGTAAAAATAGGAAACTGAATTCCGCTCGAGGTGAGTACTATGCTTACAATAGAAATTTTTTGAAAAAATAAAAAAAAGGTTATTTACACTGAAAAAGAAAACAAACCATAAAATTGACTGATTGAAAAAAAGAACCTTAATAGGTAATACCAAAAAATATATAGACAGAAAGAATTCTCATGTAGTATCGACTAAAAATTGTAATTATTAAATTAGACTATAGAACAGTACGGTAAGAGAAGGAAGGAAGTGAAAGCTTTTTTAACTATGCTTTAAAGCGCTTTGAAATTTAAGTTTTGTTTTTAACATGATCAAGATGAATGAAAAATAAAAAAAAAATTTACTCTTGTGTGTTAAATAGAATATAAAAAAAATTTCAAATGGTGAAACATATGTGAATAAAATGAGTCACACCGACACCATCAATTACCTTGTTTATGCGAAGCTTTAATTTGCATTAACTCATGCCGTTTTGACTAAATACGGATGCATAAACCAAATTTTAAAACGCATTGAAACTTTATTTCGTTTTGAGTGAATACACTATAAAATCCGAATTTAAAATTTCAATGCGTTTTTAAAATGTGCATGTACACTTTCTTCGTTTTAAATGAATTGTCATATTTGACCTTTCAAAATGGTGTTGGTAACATACTAAACATCAATATGAATTTTTAGAGTAGTATTAGTTTATTACTCAAAACGTTTTAAGTGAGAATGAAATGTTGTACTACGCATAAACACCAATTAAAATGTATTATCTCAAAACGATGTTCAAAACGTTTTATCGTTAATACGTTTTAATTTTTGTACATAAACAAGGTAATTGTCGTATTCGCATGTATATATGTATTTCTATGCAGAAGTAAAAGCTTTTTTAACAAAACTGAAATATGCTGATGTACATTCAAAGCTATTTCACTAATGGGGTTCCAATGTTGGAACCCCAGAACAAAAATTTTTGTATGAGACATTTTTATACTACATAAGAATTCTTTCTGTCTATATATTTTTTGGTTCTACCAAAAAAATCGACTAAAAATTGTAATTATTAAATTAGTCTATAGAACAGTACGGTAAGAGAAGGAAGGAAGTGAAAGCTTTTTTAACTATGCTTTAAAGCGCTTTGAAATTTAAGTTTTGTTTTTAACATGATCAAGATGAATGAAAAAAAAATTTTTACTCTTGTGTGTTAAATAGAATATAAAAAAAATTTCAAATGGTGAAACATATGTGAATAAAATGAGTCACACCGACACCATCAATTACCTTGTTTATGCGAAGCTTTAATTCGCATTAAATCATGCCGTTTTGACTAAATACGGATGCATAAACCAAATTTTAAAACACATTGAAACTTTATTTCGTTTTGAGTGAATACACTATAAAATCCGAATTTAAAATTTCAATGCGTTTTTAAAATGTGCATGTACACTTTGTTCGTTTTAAGTGAATTGTCATATTTGACCTTTCAAAATGGTGTTGGTAACATTCTAAACATCAATATGAACTTTTAGAGTAGTATTAGTTTATTACTCAAAACGTTTTAAGTGAAAATGAAATGTTGTACTACGCATAAACACCAATTAAAATGTATTATCTCAAAACGATGTTCAAAACGTTTTATCGTTAATACGTTTTAATTTTTGTGCATAAACAAGGTAATTGTCGTATTCGCATGTACATATGTATTTCTATGCAGAAGTAAAAGCTTTTTTAACAAAACTGAAATATGCTGATGTACATTCAAAGCTATTTCACTAATGGGGTTCCAATGTTGGAACCCCAGAACAAAAATTTTTGTATGAGACATTTTTATACTACATAAGAATTCTTTCTGTCTATATATTTTTTGGTAATACACAATTTTTAGAAAAACTCGAATTGTTTTTTTTTTTTTTCGTTTCTTTTCCAATTTTCAAAGTCTCAATATAATTTATCAATTTCTTATGTTTTTTTATTTAAATAAAAAATTTATATAGGAACAAGAAAAAACGTTACATACATGAAAAATAATAATGAAAAACAAAATTTATGAGGCGAATTAAAATAAAAATAAGGAAATTTGTTAAGTAGGTGCACAAAGTAAATAATTAAATTTTATTATTAAAATAATAAAAAAATAAAATAGAAAGAAATAATTATATAAACACATAAATATATAATTAATAAACAAAGCTGTGCAGAAAAAAATTATTAATAGTTGAAAAGAAAATTATAAATAATTAATTATATATAGTTTATAAATACATTTAATATGTATGTATGTAATTGGGGTATTAAAATTGTATTTAAAAAAAAAAATAAATAAATAAAAGAAACGATAATAATAATGATTAAAAATTAAAAAAAAAACAGGATGATAATAAAATATAGGTAAAACTAATTAATGAATAAACAAAAAATTATTGTATTTCATTATTGCTTATTTTTTGTTGTTGTCATTAAATAGTAAATAAAAATAAAAAACAATTGAAACAAAACAAGAACAAAATATTTAAAAAATTAACAACTACAAACAAGAAAATATCAAGCTGAAAAAAAAAAAAATAATAATAAGGAAACATAAAAAAAATTATGATCAAAGTAATTATATTACAGGACAGATTTAAAGATTTTAATAAAACAAAAACAAGAAAAGCAAGGAAATATTAAAAATCAAAAATAAAAAATAAAAACTAAATAAATAAACAGGGGGATTTTTTTTCTCTTTTTGTTATGTTGTAAAATAATACACACACGCATTATATACACATACACACAAATGTAAACATGTATTTTAAAAAAAACACAGAAAAGGAACACAAAAATGAAAATTAATAATAATAATTTTTTCGTTTATAATTCTTTTTTTTTTTTAAATTTGTTAATAATATTTATCTTACTAATTACTAATTAATTAATTAATTAAATTTAAAATACAATTCATTTATAAACTTTTTATTTTTTAGAAGAAATAGCTACTATACAGAATGACTTACTATTCACTATTGTAATGATGATATATATATACATATACATATACAATTATACATACATAAAATTATAGGAAAAATAAAAATGTTCACAAAATTTCAAAAAAAAAAAAAGATTTACAATTGTTTTTATTTATACTTTTTTCTTGGTTTTTTTAAGTATTGTATTATATCCAAAGATCCTCCTTCTAGATAACCAATCAATTTCTCGTAAAATTTCAATAATTTTTCAAATTCATTTTTAAATTTAAATATTTTCTTTGTTAATATATTGAATTTTGTTATGGACTGTGTATATTAAAAACAAACTACGTTGTCGCCTTATTTAAAAGATTTGCATATAACAAAAGTAAAGATATCAAATAAAAGGATAGGAATTCTTTATAGAATATAGAAGGAGTGAAATGGAGTTCCAATAAAATATATTGGAAAATTGTATAAAAGTATAAATAACCGTCTTTGTTAATTTTAATTGAAAACAGTAAAGCAGCTCGTTATTAATGAAATCTGAAAAAGTTATTTGTGTTTTCAATATCAAAACTTTAAAAAAAATGATAGTGAGGCTATATTTTGCAACGGGACTTATAGGCACTTTTTTGTTCGTCCTTCAATTTTTACAACCCGGTTGGTATTCCCCGCAATTAAACTTCAAAAAATTTTCTACCACTAAAGGTCCCTCACATTCCTAGAACAAAGGCTTGCAAATATTCCACTAGTTCTATGAGATATACACACATGGTAAGGGTGAGGCTATATTTTGAAACGGAGTGTACATACTTACATACATATTTCAAAACAAAATTTAAATGAGCTGTCAACAACACTCCCAAATGTCATATGATGAAATGAACATGTTTTATTGGGCACTTAAAGTGAAGCTATTTTGAAAAAGAAGATAAGTGATCTGAGCAAAACTGAAGAGATCAAATCTTACTTCCTCAGTTCTAATAAAACACAGCTATTACAAAAGTTACGTAGAACAGAATACATTTCGAAATTTTTTTTTCATAACAACCCTTTGAAGTTTGAATCTTATGACATCAATCACCCTTTGCACACTTGGTGGTTAAACCGGTTATTGTTGCGCTGGTTGTAACATAATGGTATAATTTTTTCCAACTTGGTTTAATAAGAATCATCCAAAATAATTTTAGCTTCACCGTTGTAATACACTCATACTCTCGTTACAACTGGTCGTGCCACCTTCAGATGTAGTTTGAGCAGTTGTAAAATCAGGTTTAAAACCGGTTTGCGTCCGTTGTTATAACCACCTAATGTGTACAGGCTCAATAAAGGAAATTTGACAATCAGTTGCATTCGATTTGTTTTCGTTTTTTTTTTGCCTTTTGTAATTTAGTAAATTTTAACAACAATATAAAAAAATAGAAAAAGCTTAGTTATTTTCAGTTTCTTTAAGTGTTTTTTGTTTCTCTAATTTTCAAAAAATTTTAATTATTCACAATGAAGAACTCTCAAGTCGGGCCTGAAAAGAGAAGATTCAAATTTAAAACAAAAGAAAATGGGTAAAAAAAATTTGGCTTTTTTTAAATAGTTTTTCTTTCTTGAAATACATTAGATTGGAAATTTTTTTTAGTTTTCTTTCACGAATCGTAAGTTAAAATTAATTAAAATTTGTTTTTTCGCATCAAATTTCAGAAATTTTCTAACAGTTCATAATACAGTTGCTGAAAATGGATGTATTCTAAGAATTCGTATAATTCTAGCAGCATTTAATGATAACAATACATGCTTAACTGTTATTGATCACAGGTTTATATTTACACATAATTTTCAGTATAGTTGGTTTAATTTGAAAATCTTCTGAATTAAATGAGAAAACAAAATTGTACGAATTTAACAATCAAGAAATATTTTTTCAATTAAAGATTGGTCACTTTGTTAAAAAACTTCTAAATTTCCTGAATAAAAAAAAGAACTTGAAGATTTATAAATTAAACCTACGATATACCTTCATTTTATACCTACTCAATTTTTTCAAAATTTCAAGATTAACTTTTTCAAATTAAATATTTTGCAGAGGTGAAATTTTTATTTTTGATTTGATTTCAAAAAAATATTGGACAGCATACGATAAAATCTTAAAATGTTCAGCAATTTGTAGTATTCCTTCTATATTTTATAATGATTTATTATCAAGATGCCTTATTACCACTAAAAGTGGAAATGTTTTCATTTTAAACATAGGTATACGGCTTTTATATCTGAAATCTTATAAAGAGAAATAAATATATAAAAAAAATTATTTTTTTCCATCAACACAGATTCTGGAATCATTGAAAAAAGCAATAACATTTCATCTCATCAAATTCATATTTCAATATCATCAATAAAAACATCAAAAAATGTTCTTGTTTATTCAATAAATGAAGCAATTCTAGTTAATGTGATAACATTAATACCAATATATACTTTAAATTCAACAATAAATCGTTTTTCATTAAAATATGTATCATTTATACCAGAATGTGATAAAATTTTAGCATGTTTTACAAATGATGCAGTTCATATATGGTCTGGTAATAATTTCAATATAATACGAATATTATATCCAATGAAAATTCGTAATCGTTATTTAAAACATCATTCAAATATTGAAATACCAGAATTATATAAAACTGATATATTAATAAATGATATAACAATAAAAGATATAACAAAAGGTATAATAAATTCGATTGCATTCTCATCAGATGGACATTATTGCTGTATAACATTCAATGATAACTATTTAATGATATTATCTGTTGGTGATTATGAAATAATAAAATTAATTAAATTGAAATATATTACATGTAAAGAGATTTTATTTCATTTAATACATTCGGAAATTTATTTATTCATATTAACAACAACATCTGATGTAATTTTAATTGATTGTACAAATTTAAAAATGAAAATTCTAATGCAAGATAATAAATCATATAAATTTGGTATATCAAAAGATGGTCAGATATTTTTCATTATTTTAAAAACTGGTGAAACGAATTTATATAAAACATTTGTAATAATAAATCTGTTAAGATCAGTTAAAGAATGCTCAAAAATTGTTAAAAATGATGAGAGACAATCTAAAAAAATTGGACATAAAAAAAGTTGTAAACCGACAGTTGATGATTATAAAATATTAAATTGTCAGGTAATTTTTATTTTACTATATATTTTTTAATTTATTGCGTGTTTATTGCGAGAAAAGATTAAGGATCTCACTACGTATATGAAAAATTACACAGATTTCATGTATTATAGAGTTACCGGTTCTTCCACTATTCTACTTTTATAATAGAGATTGGAGTTCTCGCTAAAACTTAAAATTTTTTTCTATTATTTTACAAAAAAAAATTTAAAATTATGGAAAGAATTTTTATTGCATCATCCATTCACGCCTACAATAAGTGATTTGTGTATAATCAAACCAGTTTCCAGTATAACTTTGTATATATGTATATAATACATAATTATATACATATTTTTCCATGTACATAAATACGTATGTACCGTCTGTTCACATTTCATTTAATTTTTTTGTCATAGAATATAAATACATATACACATGTAAATTTGAATTTGTTTTCTAAATATTATTGAATGCAGGATAATATGAAAAATTTACCTTAAAAAGGTGATAAAGATATATATTTTTTTCAATTCAAGTAATTAACAACATTAAAATACACATTACAATACATTTTATTTACCTATATTTATAGTACCTATATTTCAAAATGTTACATAAGGTAGTATGATAGATATCAATAATTTATATTAACACCTTGCAGCCGAGAGACTGTGATCAAAGTCCGAAAAAGACATAGTTATTATTCTGTAAAATAGATTTTTTTTTATTTCTACAAAACCGACAGAACAAGTTATATGTGTTTAGGCAATCTTTCTCTTTTAAGTTCTTTCACATAAACATTCGTAACTTATTAAGATGATTAACATTTGCAATAATTATTTAGTATTTAGATGAAAATAAGATATTTTGCCTATACAAAACCTATGTAAAAAAAACCAAAATAAATGGAACTGAAAAAATTTTCTGTTTCGATTTCGTAAGTGGTACTCAGCTGAAAATAAAAAAGAGTTGAAAAACTCTTTCACATATGGTGTTGGCTTGGCTGTCCGTGTTGGAGACCATTTATTTTCATATCCAACCGAAATAAATGAAGTTCCATTTATTTCGTACGAAAAATGAAAATAAATTGATTATTTGACATTTAAACTAGAAAATCGCTAATGCTTGCAAAGTGTTAACATAATAATGTACATACATGCATTATAATATACAGTGGCGGTCGTGAAAATCGCCTCACTTATAATTTCTCGAAACTTTTCTCGATACTATCTTTAAATTTTGGTTTTGCTAGGTGTCTATTTTAGGAAAAGAAAAAACGTTACATATTTTCGTAATACATCTTAATATATAAATTATTTTTAGAAAAATGAAAAATTTTGGGTGATGCGATTTTCATGACCGGTACTGTAAGAATTAGAATTTTTATGTACTTGTACATGCTTATGGAAAAAAGACATGTAGTAGCTAAGAAAAGAAGCAAGACATTCGATCAGACCGGGAATCGAACCACGGACCTTTGCCTTTCCGGGGAAATGTGCTTCCCAATGAGCTATCGGATGCCATGTCGCTCGCTGTTTTTATTACTACTTTTAATCATTGATGAAAAATACTCAAATCTCCTACAGACAAGTTCGAGAAAGAAAGCAGTGACTCTAAGTCTACAAAAAATTTTGTATTTACAAAGCAACAACAAAATGTAAATACGCTATATAGAAAAAAATTCAATTTGGCTACTTGAAAAATTAATTACGGTTATTTTTAAATCTAATGTTCTAAGCGATTCCTTCTTGTCTGTACGCTCTATGAACAGATTTAGAACTAAAAATTTATTTTTTAAGAGCTTTTCTGTTTTGGAATATCTATTGCTATTCTATGATCTTTGGTAGTACTTTGTAGATGATTGTAAGTTGTAAAGATGTCGTTGTGTTTTTTTTTTCTGATCACAAAATTTTCCCCATACATGGTACATCTTTAACCTTTTCTGTATAAATACTAATCTAATGTTATTTTTTCGCTTCTACTCTTAGCTTAAAAATCAAATAACACATGATCGTATGAGATTAATTCTTCAAGAATATGGTGAATATCCAGCTAAATATCGTCATTTAATATGGTCAACACTTTTAGATTTACCAAATAATAAAATAGAATTTATGAAATTAATTAAAAAAGATTTACATCCAATTGTTAAAAATTACGATAAATTATATCCATTAAAGGATCATCTTGCATTACGTAATTTAAAAAAAATTTCATCGTGTATAATACATTGGTGTAAAGTATTTAAATATTGTGATTATTTACCAACATTAATCTTTCCATTTTTGAAAATATTTCCAAATAATTTAATATTAACATTTGAATTAATTTTTTCAATATTACTAAATCAATGTCAATTATGGTTTGAATTTATACCAGCAAAACCATTTAATTATATTGGTATCATTGAAAATCTATTTAATCATTATGATCCAGAATTAATGAAATTTTATACAATAAATTCAATTAAAATAAAACATTATGCATTACCATTAATGGAAACAGCTTTTTCTGAAGTATTAGATAATGAACAATGGATTAAATTATGGGATCATATTATAACAAATCCATCATATTTTTTAATATTTTGTATAATATCATATAATATAACACAACGTAAACAAATTATGGAAATTTGTAATAAAAATACAATTATAATATATTTTCATGAACAAAATATAATAAATATGAAAAAATTTTTAAATAATATTTATAAAATGATGAAAAAATGTCCCAAATTAATACATCCACAACGTTACATAAATGATTTCATAAAATTACCAAAAGAATTTTATCCAAAGTTTGAAAATTATCCAAAAGAATTAATTATAAAGAGTGAAAATGAAATTGATATGATACGTAATAAAAGAGAAATTTTAGATAAGAAAATTCATGAATTACAATGTTCTGAAATGGAAATTATAAAAAATTTAGAAGATGGACTTAAAAATGAAGAACATGAGAAACAAATAAGAGGTTTGCTTTTTTTTTTTTTTTTTTTTTTTTTTTTTTTTTTTTTTTTGAAAGAAAACGCTATTTTAATTTTTCATTCTTTTTTTAGAAATAAGCAAAATTTATGAAAATTCAATTAAACAAGAAAAGGAAAAAACTGATTTTAAAAAGGCACTTCTATCATATCATTTGAAAAGTTTGCGTCAACGTCAAGCTAGAGTTATTCAATTATTAAAAGAGAAGAAACTTGGTAAACAAATGAATCAAAATGAAATCGATGAACTACAGAAAAAAATACACGATACCGTTAGTATTAATTAATTATGATAATTCAAGAAACATTCACACTGACACGATAATGTTCGATTTATTATCATTGGTGTGAATATTTCTCCTTCACCTCAATTCCATGAGCGAAATTACCTTTTTCGGCAAAAAGAAAAGAAAAGATTTTCCAACCAATCAAAACAAAAATAACACATACCTCTCATGATGAGCGTTTATGTTTATCATGCATGAAGACGTCCACCCAAATAACGTAAATCACATGCATATTTTTCCTCATCGTTTGAATGTGGTTTTTACAGCATATTCCAATTACAAAATATTTTAAATGATGTACTTTCACTCATGGACAGGTTCTGTGCAAATCATGACACATAGCAAAATAAACACAATTTTTTTTATTAATTTAATTTCAGGACATTCGTAATGAATTAGACATGATGCTTGCTTATGATAACATGAAAAGTCATGAATTAAATTTACTGGAGAGAGAATATAGTTTAGCATATAAAGATGTTCCTCATTTGAAAGATTATTCCAAAGATGACATTAAAAATTTAGAAGATAAATATAAAAATTTAAATTATGAATTAAAACAAGTGTGTATTATTTAATTTGAATGACGTCTTTTTTTTTAACAGAAAAAAATTATTGTTTTATAGCTAAATTTAAGCCAGGGAAAGCAGCGAAAATCAGAGGATCCAGATGATTTTTACAACGATATTGCAAAAGAAATCGATAAAATCGAAGAAATACTAGAACACACTGTTGGAAAATAATTCACAGGTGAAAATTAAGAAAAAACTTTCATTCATGATGTAAATTGAAAAATTCATATGTTTTTTCTTTCAGAAATCTGATGAAAGAATTAAGAAAACTGAAAAGATAATCTTCAACAAACGATCGAAGACAATATATTGATTAAATTTTTGTTTTTGTGTTGTATTAATTTAAACGGAAAAATAAAACAATATTTCAAATTGAGGCCCTGATTTTGAATCCAATTAGGAATAATTTTCAAATGAAATTAACATGTTATCCCTGCTGTGGTACGTGAGGTGTGAATTATACCGAAGTAAAAGTGATAAGGAATCAACTCCAATCGAAAGTTATTTTTGATGAAGTTTATAATCTGCTCGCCCCGTAAATATCTGAGCTGTATTACATATTTATTTTCAAAATTTTATGCTTAATAAAATAGTATTCACCAACTTTAAGTTCCAGCTCTTAAAAATAAACTTGAGACTTGTAAGTATGGGGCTAAAAAATGTATATACATATCTAGTAAACAAAACGTTAAACGAGATAAACGTTAAAAAGATCGCATTCCTTCTATCATTCCAAAAGTACCTGAATTGATTTATTTAGAATATCGGGACGGTTTTTAGAATAGGCCTTGTTTAATGGCCTTTAGGCCTTCGAGTAGAGCATCCCAAACGAAACTAAACAAAATTAAAACTCATCATAAACGTGAGTTATTACGAAAATACCCAAATTCCTAAAAGAAACAAAGTGATTCTGTAAAATCCTTCCATCTGGATATGTTTGAAGCGAGGCACTTTACTTCATTTTAAGATTTATTCATTCGCTGGCACTTTTCAGAATTCACTCTTAAGACTATTTACTTATACTTTGACCTTTGTGCAGACTACATACGTATTATATCTGATCCACCTATTTTTCTTTTCATAATCTCTACATTTATTTTGTCGTAATTTGTTTTCGTTCACAATTCCTAATTTGAGATTTTTTAGGCTACCTGAGGATTCTTCTCAGACACTTACTTTACCTGAGGAAGAGAGAATAAAAAGAAAAATCTTGAGATTTTGAGATGAACTACTGCACTTTCCAGTTTTAAAATAGTTATCACAAAAACAACTGAAACTGTTAAGACGGAAGGCCTCATTGATAATAATTTTGGAAATTATTAAAACACATCAATTTTTGTTTTTTCATTTCTTATATTTCATACATTTATTTATTCATTTATTTACTTTTTTTTGTATATATATAATATACAATTAATATATTTAAAAAAAATTCTTTTATATAAAATACTTACATAAAATTAATTTATAAAAAATTTAAATAATATTTTATAATTATCTCATAACTGACAAAAGTAAAAGAAGCTAAATCACAATGAAAACTGACAGATTTAAAAAAAAATTCATTTTAATTAAAACAAAAAATACAAATTATAAAATTAAAAATAAAATCATAATCTAATAATCTCACCTAATTTTTAATAAATTTTTACTTGTAAAACATTGAAAATAGAGTATTTTTTTGTTTTGTTCCTTTATTCTCTAACTGTTTTTTATTTTCAAAAATGGAAAAAGGCATAACAATATTCAGTATATATGTATATGTATGATTGTTATATGTATGTATGTATATACATATACGGAAGGAGAGTAAGAGTTATTTGAAAGTCTTATTGTTTTATTTTTCTTTTCTAATAAATACATACACTAAACTGGCAGTTTTTAATTTCACTTTTTAAAGATTAATTTTTTTTTGGCAGTAAATTTTGAAAAAAAGAAAACTATGTTTTTTCAGTTAAAATACGTGAAAAATAAGAAAGAGGTTTGAAAGTTTTTTTTTTAAATAAACTGAAGTGTTTAAATAGTGTTTTTTTTTTCCGTTAAATTAAAAAAACAAAATAATTTTTTTTAAGTTGTTTAAAAAATTTTTTGTTTTCTATTTAATTATTAGAAGAACTTTTTTTTAATGAGAATATGATTAATTTTTTAGTACATAAATTTTTATCTTTTATTATTTTTTTCTTATTGAAATCTTTCGAAGACCCAATTAGTACTGATAGTACCTTTTTGATAACATTTGTGGTACTCACATTCATTTTGTTTTTGTTTTGTTTCTTGTGATTTTCTTCGGCTGAGACATGTATTTTTTTAAATAATTTTTTTTTTTGTATTTACACGTTACAGATTTCGATTCTTGCGAATTGAAATTTTGAAAACATAATTTGGGATTCCACGAATTGAAGGTTAAATAGCTATTTTTGAAAATAATTTAGAACTAAATTATGTGTTTATAATCAAATCGAAATTTGGAACACAGATTTCAAATTCGATGGAAATGGGCTTTCGATGTTAATTTTATTTCGATAGAAATCTGTGAGTGATTTTCTTTATATATCTTTTCTTTTGTAGGTAATTACATTTTTGTATTTTAATGATGTGATCAATTTGATTTTACCTTGTGTTTTTAATTATTTCTACACCTTTTTTTGTTTTTTATTTTAAAAATAATAAAAAAAGCGTAATTTGCGCTAAAAAAAATGTGGATAAAGAATTTCTTTTTCATTTTCACTATGTTTTTAGAAATTTTAATTTTAATTTTTTTTAAATTATATTTTTGTAATAATTAATAATTATGATTAATTTCTTTAATTAATTTATTAAATACACCTACACAATTGATAATAATTACTTAAAAAACTTAATGAGAAATTTGATTAATTATAAGAAGCTCAAATCAATATATCAGTCACTCATTTTATTTCAACTATGTTTTTCAAATTTCTTTATTTATATTTAAATCGTATAACCTAAATATTGAAAAAGTTCAATTTTAGGATAATTGAAGGAAAAAATAAAGAGGAAAAACACTTGAAAATCTTGAATTATAATTCTTGTTATTCTTATGAAGAAGCTATGCCTCTTATTTTTTTCAGTTCGATTTTTTCCATAGGAAAGACGTTGAAAAACAATGAAAATTTACAATGCTTTTTTTTAAACTTACATTCAAGGATAATAAATTAAAAATAACTTTTGTTTTTTATAAATGATTTACTAAAACAAAAATAAAAACGATGACGTGAGAAAAAACATACAATTTATGCACACACAAAAACAAAGATTTCGAAAGCATTTTATTTTTTTTTCTTTTAAAAGCTAAGCTAATCAATAAATTCAAAATGAGTACGTATTCGAAAAAAAAAAGATATTTTTAAAATTACAAAATTAAGTCAAATTAAATTTAAGAAACAAAAGTCTTAAAACAACTCTAAAGCATTTTAAAAAAGCTCGATATTACTTATTTTGAGAAATCGTTTTCAATCAATTAATTTAATTTAGCAATAAAACGAATGTGTTGTAATCAAAATAAATAAATATTATGTTTTAAGTCCGCAAATTTATAAAATTGAGAAGAAAAAAAAAGAACTTCGTATTTGAAATTAAGTATTTGGAATAAAAATTAATGACAAATTACATGCTTCACTTTCTTTGTTGTTGTTTTTTTAAAATAAATTTTGTTGTTATTTATTTTTATTTTAAATTTGTCTTATAGCACTAGGAAATGATTGTGTATTATTTAAATTTACTTCTTAGTTATAATTATTATTCATTCTATTTATTTTCTTTTATCTTTTTATTAAATACAATAGTTATGTATATATATTTTCACGCAATTCTTATATTAAATAGATTATTTTTGAATTACATTATAATTTTTTTATAATTTTCTTTATTAGATCTTTTGTTTAATAATTACCTTAAAAAATATGGATTTTTATTTTTTTTTAATTCCCGTTGAAATCAAATTACACATTTTATGTACCAAGAAAAATGCTGTAAAGAATTTTTCAACATTTACTATGAGTTCATTTTCATTTTTATTCGATTTCTATTAGGTGGAGATACCGTTAACAAGATTTTCGAATAATTCCTAATTCATTTTTAATGTAATGTGATAGTGTATTTTTACAAGCGTGAATAAAATAAATTTGTCTATGTATGACTACATAGTAGACCTCTCTATAATAAGTACACTCTGGTTAAACTGAAATCATTACTTAAAGGTATTTAAGGGTAGGATTATACTTAAGTTGGCTGTAAAACTGGACCTTAAAGTTACTTAAGTAAACATTAGAATTAAAGTTTTGTATTGATGACTTTATGTTTGTGGTGTCTTAAAAAAGCGTATTTTATTTATTTTTTCATAAATGAGCCACGGCGTAAAGATAACTCTTTACTGTACTTCAGATTAGCACAGCGCTGGTGCTGGATGCATGGAAAAATGAATAGAGAGTTAAGTAAGAAGAGAAAGGAAAACACATAAGATATTAAGATGGAAAAGCACATAATTATTTGAAATATCCTTTCTTATTAGGTTTGTTCCCCATACATGATCTGCAGATGGGCTAATTTGTTTAACAATTAATTTTATTCTATGCACATTACTTGCTTATAGACAAATTTATTCTTAATTTTTTTTGCTATATTTTTTGTTTCATATTTTTTTTGTCATTATTTTTGATAAAGTTTTTGATTTACAAATTTTTATTTATTCAATAGAAAATTTTCCTCATTTTTTTTGATTATTAAAATTTCTTGTCCTTTTTTTTAAATATAAAGTAAAATACAAAAAGTTTTCTTAAAATATAATGTTTGTAATTATGTTAATTTCAAAACTTTTTTATTAAAATACATATGTTTTTGATTTTTTTGTTTTAAAGTTAACTATATTTTTTTTTCCCTTCTAATCTTAAAAATAAAATCAAAAAAGAAGAAACAATTTTGAATGAAAATTATGATTTTTATTTCACTTTGTGACCCTAGATAATTTGTATTTTTTTGTCCCTTTATTGCCTTTTTTCTGTTTTCCATTCTCAAAAAATATGTTTTCTTTTCTTCCAATCTTTCAGCACAATTAATAAAGTTTTTCTTCTCTATATAATATAATTTTCTTCTACATTAAAATCATTTTCACTATTCTGCTCTTTTTTTTCGTATAAAACTAAACTTTTTCTTTTTTTTATTATTATTATTTTTGTTTTATATATGTACATTTACATATAACGGGTGCTATTATGAATATCATAATTCGATCGATCGATTTCGATAAAAAATTCGGCGAAAAAATATTTCGATATTATATAAGACAATCGAATCGAAATCGAAAAATAATTGGTTATTGTAAAGTAATTGTCATTTTGTTGTCATTTTTTCAGCAAAATTTCAATATTTTTTAAAATACATAAAAAGAAAGTTAACTAATAAAAGCTTCTTGGTATTTTTTTTTTCAAACAGAATAAAGGATACAGAGAAGTTTATAGTGTAAAGAAAATAAAAAAATTAAAAATTAATTTTTTAAAAAAAAAAAAACAAAAATGGCTCATGTTCACAAAAAAAAGCTTTTGTCATCATGAAAAAATATTTACATACCTATATTAATTTTTTTATTTTTTATTAATTTATAATAGAACATTTTATTGACACTTTATAATATAATATTAATAAATACATTTTTACAAACAATCAGCAATCAAACATTAATTAACTCTAATGTAAAAATTCGTACATATCAAAAGTCATTGAATTTTACATAATACATAATTTTCGAAAATCGAAATTCGATCGATCGAATGAAATGAAATTTATTCATAATATTCATATAATAGCACCCAATGTTTTTTTTTAATTTAAAATTATCCACAGTCATATCAATAAATACTTGTACATGAGGAATTTTTTTTGTAACTTTTCTTTGGAAAAAAATTTGTATTTATTGCAATTTTGTTTTAAAGGATACTTTTGACTAGTTCACTTTTTCTTTTTTGTTTGGTTTCCAGTTAAAAATGTTCAAGCTCCTCCTAAATAAGAGTTACAGGATGTATAGTATTCTTTTATCCTGTAACTGAATTTAAAATACATATACATAAATATGTTAAGCTGAAAAACAGACGGTAAAAAGTTGCTTGATAGATAGGAAAATGTTTCGAAATAGAAAAGTTTTCAAAATGAAATATTTGAAAGTAAAATTTACCATGTACGAATTATATTTGACACGACTGTAATATTTTCATTTATTAATGCTTAGTATGTTTTTTTATATTTACAAAAATTAAAATAATTCTACATATACATAAAAATATCAAATACAAATTACAATTATATAATATTATGTATATATTTACTAAATGTGTGTAAAACAGACTTTATTTATTCCAGTTTTTTGTGTCTTTTATTTATTATTATTTATGTTCCTTTTTTTCTCAATTAATTCAAATTTCTTATTTAGGTCTTTTGTAAAACACATACTATATGTACATACTTACATATTTTCTATTTTTTATTATATTTTCCTTAATTGTTTTCTTTGTGAAATGTAAAAAATAATGGAAATCTTTTCTTAATAGCACACATTGTATATGTGCTTTTTATTATGAAATGAAATGGTTAAAAAGTGAACTCAAAATCATACCGCCGTTTCGGCATCGTCAATAGCCTTCCTATAGGAATTTATTCGAATAAAATAAAGAGAAAAAAAATATGTTTTAATAATTTTTTTTTAAAAAATATCTTATCTTAAAACAAAAAATTTTTTTTAAATGTTTGCATTATTTTTACTTCACATGCAAAGTTTGTGCAAATTAGGTAAAAAACTAAAAAGTATAAAAAAAGTAAGTTAAAATATGCACTTTCTGAATACAATACAATTTTATATTTTAGAACAAAAAAAGTAGGTGAAATAAAATAAAGTTTTTTTTCTTTTCACATTTCAGTGAGGTAATTAGCTTTTAAATTTTGTTTTTTTATTATTTTTTAATGTAAAATTATTTTACCCTGTCATTATTTAAATTTATATAAATTATAAATAATGCAAATTAATTTTAAATACCATACAGATACAAATAATACCTGTTGTCTTATATTAGTTAAATGTATGTATTTTCCACACTATTAAATAGGTAAAGTTTTAATATGCATACATGCATAATGTATGAAAAATTTAAAATTCTATTTTAATGTTATGTGTCAAACGAAACTTTTCAATACAATTAATAAAAATAGTGCAATAGTGATAGTATACGAGTCCATGAAGGATCTCGAAAATCAGATAAAATTAGTCTACTATCTATCAAAGACCAAGATAACTTATATGACTTGTTCATGTAATGATTCATTTTTCAAAATGTGCTAAGTGGAAAATTTAATTTTCCGTTGACATTTAAAGTGAAAAGTTCAATTTGACACACTGTCTAATATTGGGAATTTTAAATTGTGGTTGTGTATTTTGTATATTAATTTTTGAATAATATTTTTAAGAAAGGACTATTTATGCAGATTTAACATATTCATGCAATAATTAATTTTAAATTTTTTATGTTTTATTTATTTATTTTTTCTAAATAAATAAATTATTTACTGCTTTTTTCACTAATAAAAAGAATATTAAATACACTCTATGACTGATTAATTTATGGCAAAAAAGGATTAAAAAAAAATTTAATTTATTTAATTTAAAACTTTACGTTTTTCTCATTTTTTTTTTAACATTTAAACTATATGAGGTGAATACATGTTTTTTTTTTAATATATAAGGATGTAATGTACATATATGTACATATATATAATATATAATAGTTACATCCTCACAGGTGAAATTACCTTTCCAATGAAAATTTCGCTGACATAAATTAGAACAATCAGTCAAATAATTTATTCCCATGAAATCTTTTTCACACGATTTTTTCATATCAGCATATTCAAATTTTATTTCTTAATACTTATTTAAAGTAACATAGAACCAATAAGTATAACTTTCACATCTTTTAATAAATCTATTAAGAAAGTGAGAACGTTTTTGAAAGATTAGGTTAGAGAATTTAGTCAATCGGAAGTAGTGTCTCAAGTCGTTAGGCTCAATTTTAAAGAATAAAAGTATTCAAAAGAATAAAAGTACATGTTTTGTAAAGTAATTAAAAACAAAATAAAGTCTTAAAAATTTTAAAGAATAAAAGTGTTTTATTTTCCATACAACAAATATTTTTATTTTTTTTTATTTTCGCTTTGACACATTTTAGTACATGTATGATATATAAAATTTAAAAATTTTCTTCATATACATACATATGTACTTTATTTTTGTTCTTCTTTTTCTTTTGGTGTAGAAGAACTTGAACTGTTAAAAAGGAAGTAGGTACTAATAAAATAATTGTGATATTGAGGAAATTCGAAAATTCATCGTAGGTAAGCACCATTTTTGTGCTGTTACTATATGGTTAGATAACCAATGTGGTAACTGGTAAGTGTGGTTATTTACCACTATTATGGTTATTGTGGTAATGGATAAATTTCGAACATAAATTTAATATTTGCGTTTCTGTATTTCAATTATTTTTTTTTATTTTAATAAGTGGTTGTTAAAAATTTTTTAAACGGTTGAAAGTAAAATTAAAAATATATAACTATGAAAATAGATATTTTCAAGCTATAAAATTAAGGATGAGCCTATTAGGTCCATCTAACTCGTCTTCCAAAATATCTACAAAAGAAATTTGTTTTTAATATATTATAATTACATAATGGTTTAAAAAAATATACGAGTATTAATAATGTGAATAGTATAAAATATAAATACATAATATTAATTACCATTATTACTCAACATATCGTCTGCTATAACCAAATCAACCATTGAAAAAGTTTGAAATGGTAACTGGTTACTTTAGGTAACTGATAAATTCTCGAACATGGTAGATATACTTTTGATTATTGTGGTAACTAAGTACCATGATTAATTTTCGAATTTCCTTATTGTGTGTTTTAAAGGTGTATAAGGAATAAGAATTAAGGTATGGAGTATGTAAATATATGTATATACATATGTATGTAAATAAGTGTGCATTGTATATATTTTGTTTTTTCTTACATAAGTGAAAGTGAGTGTTGATTTGGGTAATTGTGGCAGTATAATGTGGTTGTGAGTGTGTTTTAATATTAAAAATTGTTATTTTGTTATTTTTTTTATTTTAAATTTAAAGTATAAGTATGTATAGGTATATGTATTTTTACTTCTGTTTTTGGTGCTGTTATTTGTATTGTTACCAGCAGAATCGTGTGGTTCTCCAAGATATCTGGCTCTTTGAAAAGGTTTCACAATATATCTCGCACACAATGCCATCTATTTTATGAATAATGATGAATTTTTTTTGCATTTTTTATTTTTTTTCTATCTTTTTTAAATAAATTTTTTCAGTATATACATAATGTTTATAAAATTAAAATTAAAATGAAATAAATTAGTCTGGAAATAAAATTGTTCGTGATGAGGAATATTAAATATATATAGGAAGATCCAGTGATAGTTGAAACATGGATGATTTTTTTAAAAATTGATATTTCAGATATTTATCCAAGAAGGTTATTGAATTTTTCATTTATTCACAATTTATTTTGGAATTTAAATGGGTAGATACTTGGAAACTGTATAGTAAACATTTTAATCTTTTATGAACCATTATATACTAAAAAAGAAAAAAACTATACGAATAACATATTATTTATCAATCTTTTTTTAAATAGAAACAAAAACTACTGCTTCAATCATCTCTGATCTCTTTTTGTGAGAATAAGTGAAGATGTACAAGAAATAAAATCAAACATAATAAAAACACATTTATAGATAAAAATAAAGGAAGAAAAAACACAAATAATAAAATCAAATCCTTTTAAATCAAACCCAAGCATATTTAAAATAAATCAATAAATTTACCTCAGATCTATTTAATATTCCGTAAAATTGCAATTTTTTCATGTATTTTTTTATAAATATTTTGTTTTTTTTTTAAGTAAAATTTTGTTTTTTTGTTTGTTTTATATTTTTTTATATCAGATTTATTAAGTCCCACGTGAAAGATAGGTGATTTTGTGAGAGAAAAATAAATAGAAAAAAAACCAAATTAGATTTTTTTAAATCGTTCCCAACACCATCTGTTATTAAAAAAAGAATAATTTTATTATTTTTTTATAATCTATTTTTATCTTTAAAAAAACAAAAATTATTACATAAATCAATAAAAATCATAAATGTAAAGTAATTTTGTAAATTCCAATTTTTTCATTAAAATTTAAAAGTTAACAGACAAGAAAATTTAGATTGCCTTAGGGCAATGAAAGTGAAATTCTCTAAGTGAATACAAAAAAGTTAGATGAACGTAAATTTTTTTTATATTAAAAATTTTCACACTTACTCGCTTGTATCTGTAATTCGTGTTAATGGTGCTAATGGTTGCATTGGTGCTATTGTTGTTGTAGGCGGTGATGATGCCCTTGATCCATGTCTTGATGATACACGACTTGATACACCACCACCAGGATTGTTAACATCATTTATAATATGACGATGTGTATTTCTAGTTAATGATGATGTTATTAAATGATCCTCCTCAGCAGTATACGGAAAATGATAACCATTTTTATCAGAATTTTCAGACATACGATCCGAATGATAATCTAATGTACGTTGATGATTTTGTTTATAATCGTTTTTTAACATTGAATGAACACTATGAACGGAATCTGTATATAATGCAGCTGGTGATTTTAATGAATAATGACTGTCACGTGGACTATAAATATCTGGTGTAATTCTTTCTTTGGACAAATATGGTGAATCAGTCTTTGTACCTAGTGTACCTAATGTTCGTTGTTTATATATTGAATCTTTTAAATATGGGTTATCATGATACGTACGTATATGACTGATAACTTGTGTACTACCATAATCTTTTTCACTACCATGTTGTGATGTTTTAAATGTTCCAGTTGTTGCTGTTGTTGGATGAAATGAACCATAATTCTCTTGAAAATCTTTTCTACGTGTACCATGAATACTTTCTCTTTCAACATCATAACTATTATCATTACAAACATTTTGAATATTTTCTAAAATTGATGGTGGCATATTGATTTTATTCTGATGTTGATGTAAGTATGATGTATCAGTTAAATCTGGATTTGGTAATGGATTTGGTGAACTTGTTTTGTATGAATGAACTTCATTATCTGAGCCAGTATCTTGTGACCATCGTCCAACATTTGTTGCTGATGGTAAATATGCTTCTGGTAATTGACTTGACCAACGTGAAGCATAAACTGGTTTATTAACACTGGGAAATAATTGTGGACTTTGAACGACATTAAGTTCTGGTGGTGTTGTTGCTTGAACATGTTCAGTTATATTTGGTAAATACGATTGTGTTGCTGTAACACCGGTACTTCGATGTGAACTAGAACGTCCAACGCGTGATTCATCATCATCACTTGAATGACTGCTTGCAAGCTCAAGACTACGTCCATCCGTTTCTGATCCTGAATCAGAATCTTTCCTATGACGACGATGTTTCTCTGTAGTTAAAAAAAAAGGAAAAAACATAAATAAAATTTAGATATTCGAAAAGTTATCCTAAATTTACCTTCTCTACGAGTTTCAAAACCTCTCATGTAACTAGGAGCTTCACTTGCTGAATTATAATTTGATGTTGAAGTCGATGTATGGCGAAGTTGTGCATCACTCCTGCAAAAATATTTAAAAAAAAAAATATAACCTACTCTAATAAATTTTCAAAATGTTGTTTTAACAAACCTATAAGGACTTGAACTTGTTTTTGCAGTACTTCTTGATGTTGTACTTGAAGCACTTATTCCAATATTTCGACGTGTTGTATTATAATTACTAGCTAAAAAGTTATTACCCCTGTTGGTCCCATTGACATTATGTGAACTGCTACTAACTACTAATGATGAGTCCAAAAGAGGAACTTTACGTCCCATACATCTTAAAAATGTTCGATGTAAATTTTCACGTACTCGTTTATTGATAATGCAATAGCCAATCAAACAAAATATTGCATGAACAACAACAACTGCTGAAAACAATATGCTTAATAAAGGTGAATTATCAGATGCAGCCAATACAGCCAACACCCAAATAACTCCCATTAGTGGTAGAGATACAACAGATAACCAAAGTAATGTACGTAAATTACCAAAACCAAGGACATGATCTTTCAATGTGAAAGCTGCTTTAACAGACACAAATAATATAAGAAGGTTAATAACTGACATTCCTGCAATGGGACCAACTAGCCACCATACAACTGGTTCATACACAGATAGCCAGCAGCTAAAATAAAACAAAAAAGGAAGGAAAAAAATTAAAATGATAAATAAATTTTAAGAAAATTTAAAATAAGTAAAACTTACAATAAACTATTCCCATACTCGTGTGCTCGTACACCAACTGAAAGACCAACAATAATAGCTGGAGCGCCATATCCCATTGAAAAATAAAATCCCATTGGACCATGATTAATGTCTCGCATTTCTGTTAACATTCGATATAAATGCACACAATCTACGGTTGTCCATGCAAATGCAGCCAACCAAGTGTAATGCAAACAAATTGCAATTAATTTACAAGGAAATTCACTTTCAACTAAATTCCTTCTTGAATACATTCCAATAAAGAATAGTAATTCAGCAAAAAATACGCATAATATTAAATTTTGGTGAATTGTATTTGAATTTGTTTGCATTCCCCTAAGTAAAGCCAGTGCAATTAAAACGCTAATCAACAAGGGAAGTGATACTAAAAATGCAGAAAATGATGTAATCTGAACTAGAAGTGAAGGCTCTGGTATATCTTCAGGATCTATAACATCTAAAAGTACAGCATAATTTGAAATATGAGAGCATGAGCAATTTATTGTAATTGGTTGATCATCAGGAAGAATTTCATAATCTGGAATTCCTGTTTGACAACCTAATCGTGTCCATGAATTTGTAAATGTATTCCAACGAATGCATTGTGGATTTGATTTTTGGCTAAATCTTGTTGCATCGATGTCAACCCAAATTTGTAATTTAATTGGTTGTGAAAGATGTGGAGAACCAAGTGATCTGTAAAAAATTTGTTTTTCAGTTATTATACCTTCTGATACTGATTCAGCATCATTATTATTATTGTTTAAATCCCTTCGTCGTCTTCGTTTTTTATTTGAACGTTCTTTATGATAAGTAGCTTCGTTCTCACCATTATTATTTGTATTATCAGATTTTTTATTATCATAATTCATTTCTACTTTTTCACCATCAGAATTTTCAAATTCGATTTCATCACTGAAACGTACTTGAATTTCTGGATCTTTATCAAACTCTTTTGGTACATCTAAATCATGTGCCATTATTTTGATATCTTCATGTACTTCATCGTCATGTTCATTACCGGATTTATTGTTAGTTACTTCAAAAATTCTTATTTGTTCACTCGTTGTTGTTTTTTGTGTTTTCTTTATTACAACATCAGAAATTAGTGGTTCTTGATCATTTGTACTTGGTACTAAAATTGCTAATGATAAAACTGGACTTGCTATTTGTATATCAACACCCCATCTTCGTGTTATTGTTTCATCATAATTATTTGGAAACATTGAACCGACATCTTTATATTGTGCATAACTGATAATTGCACGATAATCATTTGGTCCAACACTAACTTCATTCTTTTCTGGTGGTAATATACCCAACATATCGAGAGGAATTAAAATTTTACTATGCTTATCAAATTTTGTTTTATCCAAAAGATAGTTATTATATTTTGGAATTGATATAACTGGTTTTTGTTTAGGTGTATGCTGAAGGAATGAGCTTGTATCTGGTAATACAACACTTTCTGTTGTAAATTGATTTGGTTTCAATAATTTTGTACGATGATAATCACTTAACTGTTCAGGTGCATAACCAAATAATGATTCAACTGTTACAATATCTAAACCAAATACCATATTTTTATGAACAATTTCAAATGGATTCGTGTATGTATCGTGTTGTGATTTTGCAAGAACAATCATGTACTTATTAAAAGCATCGACAAGATCATGAGGTCCTCTTTGAACTAAATCCATTATTGTATTCCATTCTGTATAATATTTTTTATCAAATATTGTTCCTGCACTACAAATTAAATTTTTTATAAAATATTTATCTTGGCTATGTGATAAATTTAATCCTTTTTGCATAATTTCATAATTAATCAATTCATGTAAAACACCTTCGGTAATTAAAAGATCAGCACCATACAGTTTATCATGTATAAATTTTACTTCATCAGAAAGATATTCCATTTCAAAACTATCTGCTGTCCATAGACTTTTTGGTCCATCATTCATTAGAAATGATGATTCTAATTTAAATTTACGATTTATTTTATTATCAATTTGTATTGTATCTTTTGAACTTCCAGATACAATTTCACATGCTAAACGAAGATTTTCTGCCATTTTTACTGAGACAAATGAATTTAATTGTAATTCCATTCTTTCTAATTGTGATAATTGTTTTCTTAATTCAATAAATGGTTCAGATGTACAATTAAACATGTCAGGATGACTCCATCCACCAGATTTGATATCACATATGCGAGATCCTTTTCCACGAGCTGGAGAAGGACAGTTTTCTATTGCTGTTTTACCCAATGAAGTTCTAGGCCACCAAATGCCAGCCGAAAAAGATCTTGGACATGAATCGTATACAACTTCACATCCTGTTAAAGTGACTTCTGCATACGGATTAGAACATGAATCACATCTGCGGCCTATAACACCATCTCGACACTCGCATTGTCCCGTCAAATGATTACACGTACTGCTGAATGAACCTATTGAATAACAGTCACATGGTAAACAAGCTGTTTCATTCGGCGGTTGATAGTGATTATCTTTACAATAGCATTGTCCAGTAGTTTTGTTACAATCCGGATGATATCCTTGTTTTGAATTGCAATTACATGGTCCGCAACCATGTTCTCCCCACCAACCTCCTGGACAAGGTCTTTCAACTGTAATTTCACAATATTCTCCCAAATTTACAGTGGTATTACATTCGCAACGATAACTTTTTGGTTCATTAATATCAGCTCGACAAACACCCGCAGCACATGGTTGTACAGTACAAACTGGTGCACACTCTGAACCAACATATCCTAAAAGACATTCACAATGAGCTTCATCCCAACTTGTAACACATGACGAATGTATAGGACATGTTTCAGGACATTGAGCTCTTGATATGCAACCATCTTCAACATTTTCACGAATCGTGGGACGATTTAAAACAGATTGCATTCCACCAACTCGTACATCTTGTATACAGCCTTCATAATGGGTATAATCACCAACATTTCCTAAAGAACCATCTGGGCTTCCAATAACAATTTTTCCAACATATAGACCTTGCACCTTTTGAGACATGGGTACAACGCCCATTCGTTGACCATAATCAACAGAAAGTTGAATTTCAGAACCAAGCCATTTTATTTCGATTCGATGCCATTCTCCGTCTGCAAGGTCAGTTCCTGGCAGATACATTGGCTCATTATCGTAAACGTAACACAAAACTCCATTTTTTAATGAAACTACTGCTGAACTGTTTTGACCAACTTGAATTTGTATAAGAAAAGCATCACTTTGTCTGGTTCTAATTGAAAGTGCCGTCAGCCAAGGAAGTTGAATTGGACGAAGTAAAGGATTAAAACTTAGTACACCGTCTCCAGAAAATCTCCAAGGTGGAGAAACTGCTTCTTGACATGCACTACCTGTAAATCCTTCAGGGCATTCACATGTATGTGATCCCCAACCTTCTTTACAACTGCCACCATTGAAACATGGTTCTGATGCACATGACAATGCTTTTTGTGGACAACCCGATATTGTTCCATTATCTGCCACAAAAGAATTTAAATCAACATATCGATTATCGATTTTAAAATCAGAAATGCATCCTATAAATTCTTGAGTTTCTACTGGAAAATGTGCTGGTATTCTTGGTAAACCTCCAATTTGAAGAGGTCCAGTTAAATCAAGAAATCTATGGCACGTTTCAGTCAGTGATGTACATTTTTTATCTAAGACAAGAGTCGTTTGATTGGCACAACTCCATTTCGATCCTAAACTACCTGATAATGCTAAAGCAACATCACATTCATCCAAAACAAGTGTTACAGTTCGATTTAAATAAATTATTTCAACAGAATGCCAGTTTCCATCTGATACTCTTTCTTTGTTTTCAACTTTTACTGATTTTGTTGAGTCACCCAAAGAAAATGAAAATGAAATATGACCACTAAGAATTTCAAGAGCAATAAAATCATGAAGCTCATTATAACGACCGTTATAAAGAAGTAAACCATTCTCATAAACTGTAGCAAACTTTAATTTGATGTTAAACCTGTGACGTTGTCGTAAACTTTCAAATGTTAAAAATGAATTTCGTGAAAATGATCTTGATTTTAGTTCACATGTTGCGGTATATGGTGGTGGCTGTACATTAATAATACCATTTTGTATACATGAGTAGCTACCATCACAAATATCTGTCATACAAGGTTTTAGTTTTTTAATTTCAGTTTCACAATTAACACCTGTATAAGCTGGTTCACAAATACATGTGTAACCACCTTCTTTTCGCTTACATTGTCCACCATTTAAACAAGGATTTGAATAACATAAATCCACTTCAGTATCACACAGATAATGTTCTTGACTACCAGTGAAACCCTCAGGACATTCACAGGCAAATGTATTCACAGGATAAATCGGTCTAAAAAGAATTGTGTCACTGTGAATAAAACATGATGCATTTCCAAATTTCAAAACTGTTAAGCACTGTTCAAAATTTAAACAAGGTTCTCGAACGCATAAATTATCATCAAAAGGAAGTACTTCAACTGTGGCTAAACGAGCTAATATTGCGCGATTCAAATATACTTTTTCTTGTAGATATTGTGGCGTGTAATATTCTTCGTGTGATACATCATGCCGTTTTGCTGAAAAGCTTACATTCAATATTCTTGCATTTACATCGGTGTCATCTTGTATCGAAAATAAAAATATATTCTCTTTAGGGCACGGTATTATGGCAGCTAATCCATCCAAAAAGAAATTTAAAAGTGGCGATAAAAATGCTTCTTCAGTCATTTCATTCAGTCTTACTGTTACCGAATTAAAAAGCATATCTTCGGTAATTAATCGAACAAAAAATTGCATTATAGATTTTGCTTCATTTATTCCATCTGTTACAGATACTTCCATTGTTGCAAATTTTGGAACGTTCGTATTCAATTGAGGACTTAAAGTAAGTCCACCGGTGCTTGTATTTAATTTTATTAAATTTGCATTATTACCGGACAAAATTTTATATGTTAATTTATCTGTAACGTCTGCATCGAATGCTGGAATTCTACCAACTTCACCATTAGGAAAATGATCCCGGAAATTATTGAATATAAATTGAAAATCTTTCAAAACTGGAGCATTGTCATTTACATCTGTTACAAGAATTTCAACATGAACATCATTACGAAGTGGAGGACTTGCAGCTCTAATGATTAATTCAAAACGTTTTCTTGAAGATTCGTAATCAAGTTCAGTCATAGTTAGCAATTGAGCTCGTTCAGATCCAGGTCTTGTTACCAAAGAAAATGAATTTGAATCATCACCTCCAATTATAGAGTATTGAACAATAGCATTTACACCTTCATCTGGGTCATGAGCATGTATTTCACCGACAACAGAACCCACTGGAGAATTTTCTGGAACATACAATGTAATTTTATCAGATGGAAATGTTGGTGGAGAATCATTTACATCCTCTAGTCGAACTTGTACTTCTACTGAACTACTTAACGATGGGGAGCCTCTATCAACTGCAATTGCTGTTAAATGATATACTGCAACACTTTCTCGGTCTAAAACTTTATTAGATCTGATAGTGCCAGAAGTTGGATCAACTACAAATGATCCATCTTCAACATCTTTTTGACTTAACATGTATTTTATGCGACCATTTAATCCAGTATCAAGATCTGTTGCTGAAATCTGAATTACTGACGTTCCAGTTAATGTATCTTCAGGAATAGAAGCTTGATATAAAGGAATTTTAAATGTTGGTGCATTATCATTCACATCGGTGATACTGATTTCAACGTCTGTTGTGTCACTCAAAGAAGGATGCCCTCCATCTTTTGCAGTGACAGTGAGCAAGTACCCGTCTTTAGCTTCTCTATCTAGCAAAGAATTTGTTACAATTGCACCAGTTTGAGGATTAATCGAAAATGGATCATTTGCACTAAGTCCATTTACAGACTCATCATTGAGTGAATAAGTAATTTGAGCATTTATTCCAACATCAGCGTCTGTCGCAGATACAACCAATACTGTCGTTCCAATTGGAGCATCTTCAAACACTGCAGTACTGTAAGGAGCATTTTCAAATATTGGTGCAAAATTATTGGCATCTGTAATATTAATATTAACAGTGGCTGTATCTGTTCTTCCACCAGAATCCGTGGCAGTGACTGTTAAAAGAAATCTCTTTTCTTGTTTGTAATCTAAAGGTTGTGCGACAGTGATCAATCCGCGGCCATTTTGTGAAGTAATAGCAAATCGTCCTCTCGTATTGCCTGCAGTTATTTCATAATGTAATCTAGAATCTTCATCAGGATCGGTAGCAGTCACTGTTATGACTGGGGTTCCAGGCGATTGGTCTTCACCAACAGCAGCTTCATAATATTTTGGTCTGAAAGTTGGATCGTTATCATTAACATCCTGCACTGTGATTATGACTGATGAACTAGCTGATTTTAGTGGAATTCCACCGTCAACGGCAACAACTTGAAATGCATAACGTGATTGTTCTTCACGATCGAGTTGTTTTACAGTTTGTATCCACCCAGTTCTTGGATCAATGGCAACTGGAAAATTATCATCACGCTCAAGAATGCTATAAGTAATTTCTGCATTTGACCCTTCATCAGAATCATAAGCCTGTACTCGAATTATATTATAGCCTATCGGTACACTTTCTAGGACAGATTCTTGAAATTGTGATGTGTAAAAGCGAGGTGCATTATCGTTTGCGTCAAGAACATTTACTAAAAGTTGTGTTGTATTACTTCTTGATGGACTACCTCCGTCTTGTGCTCGTATTACAAGTCGATAGCTTCTTACACTTTCGTAATCCAGAGGTTTAACTAAAGATACTTCTCCACTCATTGAATCAATCGAAAATTGTGACTGTGTATTACCACCAATAATTGCGTATCTTATAGCTGCATTGTTACCACGATCAGCATCTGTCGCTTTGATGTGAGCAATTATATTATTATCACCCCAATGATCTTCATTTACTTGCACTGAGTATGTTCTTTCACTAAATTGTGGATAATTATCATTATCATCAAGAACTTTAACAACAACAGTGGCTGTTGCAGATTTTCTTTCACTTTGTGGTGTTGCCATGTCTGTAGCAGTTACCAATAATGTGTAAACTTCTGATGCTTCTCTATCTAAAGCACTTCTTGTTGATATCACTCCAGATCTGCCATCAATCCTAAAAGTATTTGCATCCTGTTCATGTGTAGTCAATCCTCCACCAGTAACACTTTCTATATTATATTCAATTTCAGCATTCTTTCCGACATCCTGGTCTGTTGCACGAAGAGTTATAACCGTTGATCCTACAGTAGCACTTTCTCTGATACTTGCTTCAAATTGTTCAGCTTCAAATGTTGGACTATGATCATTGCAATCCAAGACATTAACTTGTAAAGTTGTTGTCCCAGAGCGAGGTGGAAAGCTATCATCAGTTGCTACAACACGAAAATAATGTTGATCCATAAGTTCACGATCTAAGCTAGCTGATGTTGTTACTACACCAGTTCTAGAGTCAACTTTAAACATCGATTGAGAACGTGAATCAAGTAATGATACCATTGAATATACAACTGGTGAATCTTCTGGATCTCGAGCACGAACAGTTGTTACTATTGCACCCATTGGCTGTTCTTCTAGTACTGAAGCAACATATAAAGCTTGCTCAAAATATGGACTTTGATTACGTAATTCTCTGCGTACACGTTTTGCAATATCTGTATCATTAAATTCTTGATGATGATAAACAATTTTCAATCTATGATCAGAATCTACAATATCATTTCGATTACATCGAATATTATATGTAACAATTACTTTCCAAATTCTTTCATAAATGCATACATCTTTACTAGCAACTAAATCACGATTTTTTGTCTCAATTTTAAATCTTTCATCACTGACATCAAGAAAATTAACACGACAATATTGGCATATAGTTTTTGGCAAAAATGCATTTAAACTATTTATAAGTTGTGATTTTTTTAAACATATTTTATTCCATTTATCTGTTGTATGAATTGCATATGATGCATACGTTTCAGATATCCATTGTTTTGCATCTGTTATTTTTCTATGTATTCTTTGACTAATATTTTCTGATTTTATTGATTCTCTACGTTTTCTACTTAAAATTTTGTGACGTATATCATTTGATTGACGATTAACAAATAAAATATCACCATCACGAAAATTCGTATAATCAGTTTCAATAAATAAAGAATTTTTTGATAAAAGTATCATTGGATGACGACTATTAATTGATAAATGATGATTGTTTTGTTCTTGCTGTTGTTGTTGTTGATGAAGATGATGATGAAAAAGTTCATAATCAATTTCTTGATTCCATTTTTCATCGTATAATGATAAATTATGATCATTATCATTTTCTTCATTATAATCATAAATTTTGATACTTCTTTCCCCATCATCATCATTATTATAATGATTATTATTTGTTACATTTATGTTACGTTTTTTTCTACGTCTTCTTTTATAGAATGAATATTCATCCTCTTCAAAAAAACGTGAATACATTTCTGTACGATGATCATCATTACAATTTTTTCCAGCAATAAATATTCTTAATGGTAAACTATAATAATCGATACTTCTTAAACGGTTTGATGTTGAATCAACATAAAATGTAAATAAATTTGGATAAAAAATTCCATCACATTTTAATAATTTTTTCAAATGTATTTGTCCATCTTTTGAATCAACATTAATTAAATAATGTACAAAATTAGCTGATTTATGTACATTTATTTTATAATTACGTTCAGAACCTAATTTATATACAGATGCATTAAATATAACTGTACCAGGTTGTAAATTTTCATTAACAATAATGAGGTATGATTTTGATTGAACAATTATCAAACTTGTTATTATAATTATAAATTGAATTATTGTCGGTAACCTTTTTCGGCCGGAAAAAACCTCCGGCATTTTTATTATAATATTTCAAAAATGATAAAAAATTATTTACTATTTTTTATTTTTCAGTTCACTCGCGCGGAAGTGTGTGTGTGTAAATTTATCTTTTCAAAACTATGAAGTGTTTCGAAATGTTGAATTATAAAATATCATCTGAAAATAAAATAAGAAAAACGAGATTTTTTTATTAAAATACAAAAAATTACTTCAAGAGCTAAAATAAAAAACAAAACAACTTTTTTCCTAAAATATAAATCCTAAAAGTGAAAAATTAATTTCAATTAAATATTATCATCATCATTATTTTATTAATTTAATAAAAATATTTAGGTATACCTACGTCAATTTTAATAATATGATGCATATGCTTTTAGAAATTAAGTGGTTGATTTTTAATACACTATTTTTTTTTCTGTCTAGAAACAATAATAATAATCATTGTACAGTTTCCTTTCAATATATTTTTTAATTTATTCTATTATACACCTATTTTCTACTCATTTACATTCACAGACGACAGGTTACCCCAAATATCATACTATATAGTATGTATAGTAAAATGTATGGATGACATACATATGTACATATGTATATATTTTTTTTAAATGCACCTTTACTCCAATCCAATACCTTCTCAGACTTATTAATTACAGCTGGTTGAATCTAACGGAATGTATAATATTAGGTTTCCCTTTTTTTCCAAAAATAAAACAAGTATAGGGTGAGCCATCATCATACATAATTGACAGAATATCCTTTTTTTCTATTGAAACTAAAAATAATTTTAAAACGCCAACATAATTCTATTCGGATATAAAAATTATGATAAATCGTAATTTTTTTTTTTTTTTGATACATTATTATTGAAGGGAAATTAAAATATCCTATTTAATCTTTGTAATACATTTCATCCGTTTTAAATTTCTATATACATTAAGAATATACTTTTGTTGTTTACAAAACACACAACGGAGTAAAAATACAAACTTTTGAAAAGTTGTATGTAAAAAGTTAATGTACAAAAAATGAGTAATTTATAATTTTTGATAAATAACAAAAAAAAAACTAAATAATAGAGACCTAAAACAAGAAAATATTTTTTCAATTAGTAAAATAAGTTTACTGTGTTCTATAAAGATCAACTGCATATCTAGGAACATGTATAGAGAATGTGAAATATGCAAAATAAATTTAACGTGTGTACATACATACATACATATATACATATGTGTACATAGTAAATACAGAAAAGATTACCCTGTAAAACATATTTACTCGTAAAATATACTTACATATGTGTATTTTTATTTCATTGTATATTTTTTTTTATTGAAGTATGAATTGTTACGGTCTTAATCAGATTTCAGACATCGTAAAATTGCATTAATGTGCAAAATTATTTCTATACATATACTCGTATATACATACATATATATATGCCTTTTTTTCTTCTTATCATAATACACTTGCTATTTAGTTCCATATATATAGCTCCTTGCTAATCCTTGTAGAACGAAAATTTTTATAAAATTTTCTGCATATGTACATAAATATACATATACATACATAATATAGATTTTACATTATCGTCATCTTCGTCATTTAACACTTCGTTCTGTTTTAAATTTTACATACGCGCATCAATTATAGAGTAACAAAATGTTACATTTTTTGACTCCTTAGAAAAGTATGTTTCTGTTAGACTAGAGAGCTAATTTTGACATATGAGCTTTTGAGTTTTGCGTCCTGAGTCCGCAATTTGGAATTGGGCTTTAATCATAATTTTTATCATGAATTTGCACATACATTGGTACACTTAATCTCAGAGAGTTAATTTATTCAAAAACAAACTATGTATGTTCTTTTTGATTTTTAGTTAAAAAAAGTTTACATTATAGATATATGAAGCTTTCTAGAATTCTAGAAATTCAAATCCTTTAAACAGAAATTGATACTTTTTTTTAAATTTTTTATTAAGAAAATATCTTTTTGCTTTCCAATATTAAAAATTTGCTTGTAATTCATAACAGAAATAATATTTTGTTAATTTTAATGTTGTTTATATATATCTGTTTTCAAAAAAATGTCTTCGCCTTTATTTCAATTTCTTCAATTTCTTTTCGAATCCCTGAGCAATTAAATTTATGTACGAGTATATACACAAAAAAAAAACATAACAAAAAGAAGAAAAAAAACGACATTATAATATCAAAAATTTCAATTAAATTTCATAATTCAGTCTGCTTTGTTGCCATTTCTGTAGATATACATATGTATGTACGAGTACATCATGCATTTACAGGTACGATACATTTTAAATAATTGCAATATTCTTGATATGTTTTTTGTTTTTTTTCTTTTTTTACATAAAATTCATAATAATTCAACATTTACAGTGTGTAACATCGAAAAATGTATGAGATAGAGTATTTAAAAATTTTTCATTATTCTTTTTTCGAATTTTAAAATTTTATATTTTTTTATAGCTCCAACACACAGGAACTATGTAGAATAAATTTTTTTGTTTTTATTTAAATAGTTGTTTTCACATAAAATGCATGATTTATAATGTATGATGGTTATAAAAAAACCGTCATTATTGTAGTAGACTAAGAAAAGAAAAACGACATTCAATCAGACTGGGAATCGAACCACAGACCTTTGCTTTTCCGGGGCAATGTCCTTACCATTGAACTATTGGATGCCATGTTGCTCGTTGCTCTTAGCTCCTACTTAATCATTGATGAAGAATACTTAAATCTCCTACATTATTTTTCTTAGCAAAAAAAAAAACCTAACTTATGCTGTTATGATACTTACTTTTTTTAAATCTTAATCTTCAAATTTTAAGTATCGTGTGAATGAAAGAAAAAAAACTAGAAAATTTCACATGGTAATGGAAGAGTAAAACATATGTCACATTTAAAGTTGAAGTGGGGAAAAAATCATCTTAAACTGTACGAAATTAAGATTATAACAGGTTAAGTAGATGAAAAACACATTCTTTTTTCTTAATTTAATCTTATAGCAACAATTTTTGACAAGTACCTATCTATGTTTATTAGTTGCTAGTCTATATCTTATCTCCGAGAAGAAATCTACATAGATGAAAAAAACTTTAATATATATATTTTTATCTTAATTGTACTATAACTATATCAAAACAACCTAACTTTACAAATGTCAAACAATCAATTTATTTTCATTTTCCGTACGAAATAAATGGAACTTCATTTATTTCGGTTGGATATGAAAATAAATGGTCTCCAACACGGACAGCCAAGCCAACACCATATGTGAAAGAGTTTTTCAACTCTTTTATTTTCAGCTGAGTATCACTTACGAAATCGAAACAGAAAATTTTTTCGGTTTCGGTTTTTTACATAGGTTTTGTATAGGCAAAATATCTTATTTATATCTTATCTGAGTATTACGCTTCACTCCAAAGCAACTGTCTCATTCACCCATTTCTTAAATAAGATATGGAAATTAAGATTTAAAAAAAGTAAGTATCATAACATCATAAGAAAAATAAAAAAACTTGGACTTGAACATCATCACAACAACCCAACATTCTGTCCCAAATAATGTCCTCTGAAGCCGCCGAAGTGTAAAGCAAAATTATTGATTTTCTCTTACTATTTTGTTGATGGTGTGTGTTGTGTATTTTGTCGTAGCTAGAAAAATGCATGAGGGTTTCATCGTCATTATCATCATCATCATCATTTCATTTCATTTCATTCGGTAGCTCTGATGGGTAACATTTGTTGTTCATGTTGTATGTTATATCGTACGTATACCCGGTAAATAAATGCTACTAAAAAAAAACTTTACGTTTTCTAGGTGTATTTGATGTGCGATATGTGTAATATACTTGCATTTATGGAGATATATTTACATATATAAAGATACATATCATAGAAAGTATAGGTATAGATATATGTATACCATTTTTTATTTCATCCTCCCCCAAAAATAATAAAATGACTGTTTTGTGTAAAAAAACGTGTTTCGTATATATTATACTATTACACATCCTTCTTCCCTTTTTTCGTGATTCAAAAACTTTAAATTTTCGTATTTTTTTGCTATGTACACCCTTAGTCATACACAATTGTTATAAATGGCACACAACATTACAAACACATACTTAGTACGTATGTGTATACAACATAACAGAACGCAGAGGTAGTCAATTATATTTGTTTTTCTTATTCTTCTTTTTACTGTTATTTTATCCTTGTTACCTTGTTTTTTTCTCCATATAATTTTGAATCTAATGTGAAAGTTACATCCAATGAAGATAATACCTTTTAATTCAATAGAAGAAAAATCTAAGAACCCCTTTTTCTGTTTTTTGAAATGAACGTCACTGAAATTTTATAGTGTTTGTCTTTTTTTTTTTTTCCATAACCATCATAACCATCATCATATAAAAGTTATCATCAAAGTTTATCTATATTGTATCAAGTTGTGACACTGATGACGTGTCTCCTTATTTTTTTGCGACCTTGGTCCCGTTATTTAAATGTTCTTAACGAATTTGCTAAAAATAGATGGTAATAAGAAATTTGTTTGTAAGAAAAAGATAAAAAAAATTTGAATGGCGACAACATTCGTTATTGAAACTGAAACATTGTTACAGGGTGTACAAAATAAAAAAAATTTTTAAAGTTTTTGTTTAACACTATTTCTCTATTTTTTAATACTTTTTCAATATTTTTAAATTTATTTTAAAGATCTTCAAATATATTTATTCACAGTAATTCACTTTTTTAAATACATATTTTTCTAACAATTTTAATAAAAAAATTTAGATCACCTAATAATTTTCTAGTTTACAAGATAAGTACATATGAAACTCATTTCGTATCGCCTTTAAAAACACGTTTAAAAAAATGTAAACAAACTAGTTTTTATTTGGTGTGCGAATGTATTTGTGTCATTTCATTTTTAAATTTCCCTATAGTTTATATGGTAATGGCGATCTGACTCATACATAGAAAAAGCATTCGTATCGCTTTTAAAATGTTTATAAAATGAAGTGTCACAACTTGTTATAATAGATAAACTTTGGTTATCATCACCCTGATTATATAGTATAGTTGTGACTGTATATATCGAATTTTGAGAAGCACGAGGGTTATAACTTATAAGTATTAGCACAATATAAAATAATACGAAGAATAAGTGCCTGGAAGTTAGAAATAATAAACAACAGCAGGGAATCCTGAATTTGATAAAAAAGAAATAAAAATGAAAATAAAGAATAAAGTTTTTGATTAAAGTGTTGCCGTATTTCTTTATTTTTATAATTTTTGAAATATTAGTATGCATGTTAAATTTTTTCAGTATTTGAGGATGTTTAAAAAGGGTTTGAAGGAAAAAATTTAAAACCTTATAATTTCTTTGTACGCTAACTTTGATGCTTCTAGTCAACTGATTTGAATACATAACATAGTAGTTTTTGTTTTTCAGAAAAGAAAAAATATTTTTGGGAAATTTAAAAAAAATGTATCGCTGAAAGAAAATCAAGGAAAAAAATGTATATACGAAAATTCTGTAATGCAAGTATTAAAGCGTTGTCGTTCTTTTCCAAAAGGCAGTCTCAGTAGAAAATCTTCAAAAATATCTGCCAAAGGAAATGTATCTGCTAAATACTACAATATTTTTTTCAAGATCTCATTAAAGCAAAAAATTTAATTTTAATGTTTTTAATAATATTTAAAGATTTTAAGTTGGGTTTATAGTGGAAAATATTTTTCATTTTAAAGTTATATACATATAATAAAAATTATTATTTTTTTTTTTTTGTTTATTATATAAAGGAATAAAAACACTTCTTAAACCTATAAAGGTTAAATTAATTTTGTTAATCAATTAAATGTACTAATAAAATCAAATAATAATTTGTGGAAAATTAAAAAACAAGTGTTTTTATTCCTTTATATACTAAAAAAAAAAAAGAAAAAAAAAAAATTATTTTTCATACATATACATATAACTTTATAATTAATTTTAATGTTTTTTAATTAAAATTTAACAGTCGTTCAAATATTCTTAATTGAATGTAAGAAAATAATATTAAAAATGTAAATTAAATTGTAACTAAACCTACCAAATTTTTACGCAATTTCAAACAAATAGATACATAAGTTAACAAAACAAGGTATGGAAAAAACGAAAAGAATCTTTCAAATTTTTGTAAGCAAAATAACAAAAATAATTTTTCATGGGAAGTCCTGAAAAATGTTTAGGAAATATTTTTCTCGATCTATGAAAATTCATATAATAATATTTAAAATTCTAAATAAAATTATTCTCAAAGGAAAAAGTTTCTACAAAAAAAATTTACTTGAAAAATTTAAAATTGAATTGATATCAAAGGCAAAGAGGAAATAAAAATAGAGCTTATGACAAAAAAATTTGATGTTTTTGTTGAATGGTTTTTTTGTTTTCCTTATTCTGAAAACTTTAGAATTATGGATATTATTACTACTATAATCAGAGCTCATACATAGATTGACAATTGCCATGGTAATTGTGTACATGATGTATTTTTAAAGGATAAAAAGTTTTAAAATTTGTATTATAATTTCCTGTATTCCACAGGAAATTAATTTATTAAAGAGATTAAATTATTATTTAAAAATTTCAAATCTGATGTTGTTGATGTTGCTGGTTATTCGGTTTCCAATTAACTTATTTTCATTTTGTTAAATACTCAATGAATATTGGTTTTAGAGTAATATCATGATAACAATGTAATATAGATTTAAAAAAAACATGTTATATCGAAATTTAGGAAATTCGTAGATACTTTCACTTGATGACAATAAATGAAGTTTAATTAAATTAATGAAGTTAAATATTTTTGAATATCTTATGCATCGATTATTTGTGTTTTACACCTTTAAAAATAATAAATACAATTTGATTTTAATTTATTAAATAATACAAAATTCATTGATAATGAGAAGAAAATTTTAAAATTTTAATTGAATTTCATTTATTTTTTGTTAATTTAATTATAATTTTTCGTTTTTTATTGCTTTTTCAATTACAAAAGATTATTATTCCTAGAATGCAAATTAGTTATAGATTCTTGGAGAAAAATTCAAAATACAACTTTTTTTTACAAATATTTCTACTAGTTTTTAGTAGATTTTTCCATTTCATTCATATTCATATAGGGCCTTGTACATGAGTCATTATATTTTCGAAAGTTATTAAGAAATCTTAAATTTAAAAAAAAAATGAATTCAGAATGAACCTCAATTTTAAAAATAACATATTGTATGAGAAATTTTTAGATTTTAATAAGTAAATTCACAGTGAAAACGCCTCATTCAAAATACTTAATTAACACATCTTGAATTTTTTTTCTATCTTTCATTCAGTGAATGGAAATAAGAAATCACTAGCATTTAAAAATTCTTTGCAGAAAGAAAACATTATTTTTTTGCTTATCTCGTTATAAATTTATTAGATACAAGATACAAATAATAAATTTATTCAGTCAAGTAAGCATATAAATACTTTAATTAATTAATTAATATTGTATGATTTGTGCTGTTTTTTTCTTCTAAAGACATCAGCAAAAACAAACAATATTGCATGCGATATGTAGGATGTTCGAGTACATAGTATAAAAATCAAAAAACGTAACAATTTTATCTTCTTTATTTTTTCACACACTACAGAAGATAGATTTGTTTTTTTTGCTTTGCAAATTTATACTTTTTCATTTATTCTTGTAATTTATAATTTACAGAAGAGAAAAATTGTACTCTTAAGTAAATTTAGATAGAAAAGAAGAAGAAAAATATATCTACAATTTGTTTGAATATTTTCAGCAAAATTGAATTATTCTTTGTTTAATTTTTTTATATTTTCACAATACTCGTATATCAAAATTCACGAAGAGTACAAATTAGAATTTTATTATGGTATCTGAATTGTTAAACAACAAACACAAATAGCATATATATCAAAGAAATTTTCTTCCCATTTCAATAGAAAAAAAAAGAAATAAAAGAATCGAATGCAAAAAGCGTAATTGAATTAACTAAATATATTTTCTAATTTTTTCTAGCTTTCAATTTTGTTGGATATTTCATTTGGTGTTTTACTATAATTTTGTCATTATATTTTTTTTATGTAGATAATTGTTTTTCTTTCTTTTTATTGAATTTGTAAATTGTATTACTTTTATTACAAGTTTCCTGTAGTAAGCAATATAAAATGTCCTTTCTCTTATTTTGAATATAATGTAAGTGTAGATGAATTATCATGACGTTTCACGTACTATGTTCTTTGTTCTTTCTCACGTACTAAATATCAAACTTACGTGGAAGAGTCATGTCAACAACAAGGTCTCTCGAGCACTGTATGCCTTTTGGCAGTGTCGGAGGGTCTTTGGAAAGACATGGGGTCTAAGGCCGTCAATGACATACTGGTTGTATGTGACAATCATTAGACGCATTATAACATACGCGTCAGTGTTCTTTTGGAGACGGACTGAGGTTAACACATCTGTGTTCGATACTGAATGGACTACAGAAGGAAATATGCATTGGGATCACTGGTGCCTTAAGCTCAGCTCCAGGTGCTGCCCTCAACGCGATATTAAATTTGATACCACTGGATCTGAATATTCAAGAGGTAACGATGCAGTCAGTCAAACAGACTTGTGGAAAAGTGCAACTTTTTCAACATGCCCTGGAATGACATGACTTTAGATGTCACGTTCGGTAGAAAATATGATGTAGTGTATCCCACGAGGAAAGAGTGGTCAAATACTACTGCTGTTCTAAGTGGGACCTCGGATTTTTTCTACACGTATGGATTCAAAACCGGAAACGGTGTTGGTTCGGGGTAGTATTTGAACTGCGGTATCAAATACTCCTATACGCTAAGTGGTATAACTTCTGTCTTTCAAGCGGAGATTTACGCCACACAACATTGACAACAGATAGTAAGGAAGGACTCTCTGCATTTGCAGTGATAGCCAAGCTGCGCTGCAAGCTCTGGAGAGTCCAATCACGACATCCAAAACTGTCCAGAAATGTAAAAAAAAACTTATAACCATTAGTAAACACAATGGACTCAAGCTTTTGTGGGTTCCACGTCACCATGGTATAGAGATCAATGAATACTCTTACGTTCTTGCGAAGGAAGGTTCATTCAACTCTGTATGGGGACCCGTAACCAACGATAGGTATCAATTGCACACCGATCAGTGGATAGATCACCAAACACATGACAAAACTCCATGTGGAGAGATGGTTTGCCCTATCTGGTTTGCAGTTTTACGAAACGTTTTGTGAAAAAGCCTGAGGAAAGGACTGCTAGATTTCCCCTAAACCTTATAGTAGGAGGGACTGTCAGGCTCTCGTTGTGTTCACATCAACACATGTAACCATAACTTGGCGGCCATGAAAGTGGTCAAATATCCAACGTGCGAGACCTGTCTGGAGGAGGCGGAAACAACAGAGTACCATCTCTGCTGCTGCCCTTCTTAGATGGAATTCTGATGCAATAACAATGGAAGACAGAATGGAAGAACAAGATTTTACTAGAAACGGGGTACTAAGAACAACACTCTCCTGTCTGAGCCTCCCCACCCTCACAAACAAACAACTAACTATGTCCTTCCTATTGTAGGCATTTTAAATATTTATTCTTATTGTGATATAATTTATCACATCCATGATTTCGAGTGTACCATATTTAAATGGTCTAATTAATATGTTTCCAACAGTCTAAAAATTAACAAAGTCATGAGACTAAAAAATATAATTAGAACAGTTCACTTTGGTTTGAGCCGTACTAGAAACAAATTAAATATAATTTTTTTTTAAAATAAAGTGATTGATAAACTTGTTTTTTATTTAATTAAATTAGCAGGAAAAATTATAAGTGTCCTTTAAAAGTCCCTATACCATTTTTTTGTGTTATAATGGTAAACATTACACAATCTTGAATATCCTTTTTAATTCAAATAACTTCTTTTAAAGGTTCTTTAAAACTTTTTTTTTTTTGTTTTAAGAATAGTTAAAGTAGTTTTAAGAAAAATGTTAAGATTTGGTTTTGTTTTTTTAATTGTTTTTGTTCATTCTCTTAAATTCGATAAGATCCAATAAATAATAATAGCGTTTGATTATCTTGTACTTTTTTGTTTGTTTTTTTTTTTTGAAAAGATTGAAACAAATCTTACAGAAAATTATTTTCAATTTTAAAAAGTTCTGATTTATGGTTTTTTTTAGAGTGAAAAGAAAAACAAAGGAAAAAACATTTAATAAAATAGGAAAATTTTCAAGTGAATTGAGTTCTGAGTGTTCTGAGAATATAATCAAAGAACAAGTTAGAACTTCCCTATTCGTTTTTAAAAATTGCACATTTTTCTGAACAATGCAATTCATAAGAGAAAAAGTTCAAAATAATTTTTTATTTAATTCAAAAATGTAATGGTAATGTGCTAATATGAGTATGTGCAATCCATTAAAAGTGCAATGACATTAAACAGAAAGTTAATTGTCACATGTTCCTATTATTATTATTTTTTTAGCTTGCTCATTGTTCGTTTATTATGCTGTTGTTGTAATAACTTAATTATATTTTCAAGAATGCACCCTTTTTTAATAGGAGTATATATTTTTTTCGCGCCTACTATTCCTCAAGGGAACAAAGCGCCTCAAGTATTACTTGAGGTTTCTTTGACAATTTTTCTATCTTACATGCACCTACAATTTAAAGTGGAATGCGAACCACTAAACTCGTTGGTAGAGAACGAATTTATTCGTATGACAGGGATGGTACTGATATTTTTTGTATTTGGTTTTGTGGTCGTGGATTCGATCTCGAAACCTTCAACATCAGAAGCCATCACTCTACCGCTTCGGCCACTGCCCGCCCTTATAGGAGTACGAGTATATATTTTATTTTTATTCTATTCCATTTTATATTTTCCCTTTTTTGTATTGTTTTTATTTTATTAACAACTTTTGTTTTTTTTCTCTTGTGTTCGTTTTACCTTCGATAATTTTGTTTTTTATGCATTAAAAAACCTTTATTATTATTTTACCTATTTACATTTAAGGTGGTAAAAAAATACTCATTAAACTAGTTAAACCCGCAAATACATATACATATGTATATTCTATCATTCTAAAGAGAATCTAGTTTTATTACTATCAACATGATTTGCTGTTTACCCTTATTGTTTTATTAAATATATAACTTTCCTTTTTTCGCGATTTGAATCTTCTTATTATACATACGTAACGTACATGGTACATACACCTAAAATATGTATGTATGTATTATCTATTAAAAACGAAGTAAAAGATAGTACTAGATATGTATTACATAAATAAGTATAGGATTTATGTACATATTATAATAATTTTGATCAGAATTTATCTAGCAAAATATTTAAAAAAATTTATTTTTATATAGTACATACATACCTATGTACATATACATAGTATGAATATTAAAATTTAAGTTTTGGAGCTGTATAATTTATCTTTTATTAAATATCAAACGTCATTTTACTTAAACCATTTAAACGTTGCGCTTGTTTTTCTTGGACCGGGTTAAACCATGTAAAACCGGTTTTTTTACGTTCTACAAAGGGTAAAAAAGTGACCGTATAAACCCAGTCTTGGTTTTTAAATAATACCTATGTATTTTTTTTTTTTTTTCAAAATAGCAGAATTAGGTAAGTTAGGTTTTTTAATTACTCAATCTGCTGTTGAACAAGCAGAATTAATGAATATAATGAGAGAATAATACACAATTTAATAATTATTTTGACAAAATTACAACTGAAAATTATTTACATTATTATTTTCAAGACTTTTATAGTTTTTAACTCAAAAAAAAAATCTTATAGTAAATTTTCAACAAACATAGTAAAACATAATTTAGAAAATATTTCTTAATAAAATATTCTAATATGTAATTCTCTATATATTGTAAAAAATTTAATTAATTGATATGGTTTCAAATACAAATATGTAGGCACTCGTATCTTTTCGAATGGTTTTTGTTCGAATATTTACGTATGCGAGTCTCGAGTATGAACCATACATCAAAACCACTCGTAAATATTGAGTTTACGGTATACGTAAAGTAACGAGTGATTCGAGAATAGGCCCCAGATAGTGTTAATGTTCCTGTCCTCTCGGCTGTCCTATGAATACAACAGCATATTATACAGAATATATGCTATACATATACTATACATGTAGTTACTTGTAGAACAACAGATAGCACAATCATATGTAAGGTATGATTATACATAAAAGTATATGTACATACTACAAAAATGTATCTTAAGATTTTTATTAATTTTTAAAAAATATTATATGCGTAAATATATATTTTACCTACCTTGCATCAGAAGTTTTTCTTCTTTTTCCTTTTTGTTTCAAATTGGAATTTACTCAGGTAAAATAGTTGCAAGCACATGAAACAATATACAGCAGATGGATGAAAAGTTTGTTATATGATATTATTATTGTGATATTTTTATTTTTTTTTTTTTAAAAAAAAAAGATACATAACCACGATACTCAATGTTGGAATCGTTGAATCAACTTCTTGACTTTGCTAGCAGCTCAACAGCTCCCAACTTTCAAGTAAATTTAATAGCGGTTCAATTCAGGAGTTTTAAAAATGTAAGTATGTACCTATATCTTGTATGTATACATACATACATAAAAGTTATGCAGGCAAATGTATAAATGCTGTTGTTATTTTTTTTTATAATTTCAATGTTTGCAGGTAAGGAAAATTATAGTCAAAGAAAACAAGAAATTCACTTTAAAATACCTTTTACATTTGTATTAATTGTATTAATGGAACATAGTGTATAGAAAAATAGTAGCATCATCGTATTAACACATTCCTACATATATGTAATGTAATTTAAATACAAATAGATAATGATTTTTATATATTTTTTTTTTTTTTTTTTTTTTTTTTTTAATTTTTTGTAAGTACTAGATACTCTCTATTTTATATATTACATCACGATACATACATATGTATGTATATCATATTCATGATGTTCCTTCTCATGTTCATTCATATTTCTTGATGTACGTATGTTATATTTGAAAATTTTAATTTGAACTTTTGGGATACAAAGCTAAGATTTCTTGCACATCATTATTATAGTTGTTGTTGTTGTTGTTGTTGTAGTAGTAGATTTTTATAACACAAACACAAATTTGTTATAACATTGCTTTGGTATTATAAAAGTATTATCATAATTCGATCGATCTAATTTCAATCAAAAATTGACGAAAAAATATTTTGATTATGTAAGGCAATCGAATCGAAATCGAAAAATTATTGGTTATTGTGAACTAATTGTCATTTTGATGTCATTTTTTCAGTTAAAGTTCAAATTTTTTAAAAATAATAGGAAAGTTGACTAACAAATCTTGTTGGTATTTTTTTTCTTCTAACAAATAAAAGATACAAAAGAGTTTATAGTGTAATTAAAAAATTAAAAACTAACTTTTTTTAAAAAAAAAAAAAACAAAAATGGCTCATGTTTACAAAAATAAGAAATCTGTCATTATGAAAAAATAATTAAAATTTCCTATTATAAATTATTAAAAAATAAAAAAATTATAGAACAAAATGAATAAAAATAATTATTTTATACTCAGAAGAATTCAATTCAATTCAAACCAATGTGTAAAACCTGACTTGATTCGATTTTATAACTGTTTAGGTATATGTACACGAAAGATAATCGCTCTTTTATTTTCTTTTCTTTACGCGTTCTTTTTTTCCACGATGGTCCTCAATATTTAGAGTCACCACAATTGTTTTTTTTTTTTATGTTTTCTCTATTATGTTAATTACATACATATCGCACTTAATGAAGTCTTTTAAAACGAAATCAATTCAAATTTAAAAAAAGATTAAATAATTATTATGTTTTATTAATTGTTAGAGTTTAAATGGCTTAAAAATCCATGCATATAAATATCTTCAGTAAATATTTGCAGAAAAAAAATCAAAATAATTTTTTAAAAAATTTCAGTTCACATTAAAAATTTTATTAAATCCAATTTATTTACTTATTTTCTTTTTCTGTTATAAATTCACAAAAATTAATAAAAAAAAGATTTGTTAGATATCGTTTTAAATTTGTTCTATTCGTGATTTTTTATTATTCTTTTTTTTATTATACAAAATTAACCAACAAAACTCAATCATTGAACTTACAACAAGGACATTCGATAACGTAATGTTGTAACTCTCTTCTGGTAACTGACTGTTGAATTGAATACATAAACGAAATGAAAGATACTTTACTACTAATAAGCGACTAGTGAATAAATGAAATATTATGGTATTATAAAAATGAGTGAATCAAGTGTATCCACAGTATTCTCTCGTATTATGTGGGGTTTTTTTTGTTGTTCGTTTTTAAAGATGTAGATACAAATCGATTCAAATACAAACTATACTCGGTTAATAAATCGAAGTCAGTACAGGCAACTTAGGCATACTTTTCTATATTCTTTTACATTGCGTTTGTATAAATCTGTCTCTTGTGTGGGGTGATCAGATCTCAATTTTAATTTATAATTTATAAAAAACATTTATATGTAAAGTTAGCAGAAACTAATCGGGAACTGCTTCCATAAGCACAATACTGACTTCGATTTATAAACCGAGTTTATAGAAATTGATACAAGTTGAAATGTTCAGGTTTTACAAAGTTTTAGATCTTTTTCATTAGAAAAAAATAAACAGGTTTTAATAATTTTTACAAAATTTATTCAAAAAAGTAGATTATTTTTCTGTTTGGTCAGAAATTAAGTGAACAATTTACGTAAAAATATTGAGGATATAGTGTTCGATTCAAAGCCTTAGTTATCTTAAATTTTCAACTGGAAGATATTTTTTCAGGATTAAAAGGAAATTTAATTGTTTAAAAACAAAAACAAAATATAGCCACCTAAATAAAACAAAATTAGTGAAATTGTATAATTGGAAAACAAAATAAAATTTAATCATTTCATGTAATCGATTTTTCTTTTATCTGGGGGCCTATTCTCGAAATCACTCGTAACTTTACGTATACCGTAAACTCAATATTCACGAGTGGTTTTGATGTATGGTTCATACTCGAGACTCGCATACGTAAATATTCGAACAAAAACCATTCGAAAAGATACGAGTGCCTACATATTTGTATTTGAAACCATATCAATTAATTAAATTTTTTACAATATATAGAGAATTACATATTAGAATATTTTATTAAGAAATATTTTCTAAATTATGTTTTACTATGTTTGTTGAAAATTTACTATAAGATTTTTTTTTTGAGTTAAAAACTATAAAAGTCTTGAAAATAATAATTATGTAAATAATTTTCAGTTGTAGTTTTGTCAAAATAATTATTAAATTGTGTATTATTCTCTCATTATATTCATTAATTCTGCTTGTTCAACAGCAGATTGAGTAATTAAAAAACCTAACTTACCTAATTCTGCTATTTTGAAAAAAAAAATACATAGGTATTATTTAAAAACCAAGATTGGGTTTATACGGTCACTTTTTTACCCTTTGTAGAACGTAAAAAAACCGGTTTTACATGGTTTAACCCGGTCCAAGAAAAACAAGCGCAACGTTTAAATGGTTTAAGTAAAATGACGTTTGATATTTAATAAAAGATAAATTATACAGCTCCAAAACTTAAATTTTGATATTCATACTATGTATATGTACATAGGTATGTATGTACTATATAAAAATAAAGGAAAGTTATATATTTAATAAAACAATAAGGGTAAACAGCAAATCATAAGTCGCCGACACAAAACATCTAAAATCTCCATTTTGTTTTCTGATGTTAGGCAGACATACGTCTTGCCATCGATGTCCTTCCATCTATGTCTACGAGATATAAGCCGTCCATATGAGACATATTAGCTGCGTTCCATTTGTCTTAAGTATCTGATAATTCTCAGTTCAGTTTGGTCTAGTTTGTCTTCTTCTTCTTTGACCGGGTTTATACGGTCACTTTTTTACCCCTTGTAGAACGTAAAAAACTGGTTTTACAAGGAAAAGAAGTCGGGAGTATGTGGTTGGGAAGTTTGCTTTTTTCTTTGTAAAACCGGTTTTTTTACGTTCTACAAAGGGTAAAAAAGTGCCTGTAGAAACCCGGTCTTTAAGTGAGAAAAAATATGACAAATGGAACGTCTCAAATTAATAAAAGGTTACAGTTACACAATCGAAAAACACTTATTGTTTTACATATTCTGATATAATAATAACAGTTTCTTTTTATATTGTGCGTATGTGATATCAGCTAATTTAATAATTTTCGTTTTCTTTTTCTACATAACCTTAAGTGAGGCAACTGAGAAAAGATTTATTTTCTCATTTGACTCAATTCATTCTTAGTTTAACATTAACATTAACACACCTGACATCTGTCGACGAATAGAATCTAAATTCGGAAATGGAACGTATATCTCACTGAGAAACTGAGAATACGTAATACAAATGGAACACAGTAGTGGTGTGCAAAACGGTACATTTTAGGTTACCGGTTCCGTTCGGATCTTTTAAGTAAAATACTCGGTATTTGGTACTCGTTACTCGGTACATTTTGAATAGAATTGTTTATATTAGATACTTTTATAAAAAAAAAACAAGTTTTTTTATAGGTAATTTAGTCTTTTATTTCTTTTAAAATATATACTTAAAATTAAAAAACAATTCATTTTCATTTTACATTTGAAAAAATATACAAAAAGTTCAAAAATTAACATGTATTAATATTTGAAATTTGACAGTTGACAGTAGTTATCGTTACGTGTTATACTCAAGTGATGACAGTAAGTTGATTTGTCTGTGCACATGGTTGTACATATAGATTTTACTTAGATACATTTACCATGTTTACTAGCAAAATCATGAACAGATCGAAAAACACGGACAAAAATATATTGAAAAATATTGTTATTTTCGTGAAAAAACCTTTACATCATAGATAATTCTTTTCTTTTTTATTTTTCGCTTTTTCCAACATAAAATTTATTTTCAACTGAGTACTACGCTTTAAATAAAATAGTAATTTCAAAACGATTTATTAAACTAAAAATATACCGAGTAACGACATTTTTCAGGCTTTAGATTCGGTACCCAATCGGATCCAGCAAGTAACGAGGCAGTACCGAATCGGATAGTACTATCCGCACACCACTAGAACACAGCTATTATTCATTTATTCTATGTCGAGAAATAAGTCTTGACATAAAAAAGTGTGATGTAGATCGCGTATTAAGTTTTAAGTCATTGTTTTAACATTTTGGCATTGGCAATTGGACATTTTGGCATAAATCCAATATATAACATATTTTGTGATTTCGTTTATTATTGGAAGTTTTTTTTAAAGTGTTAAATAAAGAGAAAAAGAAAACATTTATTTTGTGATAATTTTTCGAAAAACTGAAAATCTGATGAAAATATTAGTTTGAAGTTTTCTCAATAATTGAAAATAATTTTAAAACAAAAGAAAGAAAAAAAAAATTTTAATTATTTTAAAATTTAAATAAGGAAGAAATATTTTTCCAAGAAATAAAGGTAAATTTTTTTTTTTTTTTATGGAGAATGTATTTTTATCGTTTTAATATTTTTTCTACAGTAAAACTATTTTGAATGCATTTTATAAGATTTTGTATACAATTTTCTTTTAGTGTCGACAGATCGTAAGATATTTCATCATCCTAAAATTTTATTTTTGATTGATTTAGTTTAAGTGAATGTTTAAAAAAGAAAAGAAAATAAATATGTAATTGAGGAAAAACAAAAATAAAAGTAAAATTTTGCCAACAAATATAAATTATATAAAATTAAAAAAACCAGCTGATTAGTTACAATTTTTTGTAAACTTTAATTTTGTTTTCTTTTTCTTAAAATTTTGTATAGTAAATAAGTCTTGGCTACAAATAAAATAAAATTAAAAATTGTTTACTAATCGATGACGTGTAAATTATACTTTGTTTTTGTTTTTTGATAGGTATAAAATATTATTCTCTTTTCTTTTATTTAAAGAAATATACATAAAAATACCACATCAGCGACTATAGTTTAATTACAACAAAAACAATATTAATAATTTATTTTACTCTCAATATGTTTTAGATTTGTACATACATGTACATATGTATGTGAGTATTGCACAATTTTATGGAATAATTAATAATCAAGAGAATTAATTTACTTACAAACTATTAATTCGTTGAAAATGTAATAGATTACATTTTTTATTTTATTTTGAAATTGAAAGTGTAAACTGCATTATAATTGCGAATGCACAAAACATACATGCATATGAAAAGATACATGTACATATATATTTTTCTTAAATTTAATTCAGTGAAAAAATAAGGAAATTAAAACAATTAAATATTTATAAATATTAAAAATATAAAAATAAAAAAAATTAAATATGGACCAGACAACAATAAAAAGTCCAAAAAAATCCTTATTTGATGATAAAAAAATATTTCCTGAGCCAACAACATTGCCAAAGACACCAGAGAGTCCAACAGTTGATTATTCTAGCATTAGAAAGAAAACAGTTTTAGTAAGTCCAACAGCTGAACAATTTGATTTATTGAAAAAACGTCTTGAACAACGGATATATGATTGTCGAGGAGAAACAATTTATGAAATTGGAATTGGTGAAGGTAAATTACAAATACATATGTACATACTTTCATACAATTTTTTTTTAAGAAAAAAAAAAAAAAAACTAAAATTTCATCATTAAATTAGATGGAAGTGACAGTGGATTAGATCCAGAAGAATATGATGCATCTGTTGCAACACTTAAATCATTAGCAGCAACAATTGATGCCGATACAGTATTACTTCGTCAACGTAAAGGTGAAAAAGGTTTAACTGGACAATATCTTGTTAGAAGGCGTGTTGAACAATCAGATTTTATGGAAATTAGGTATGTCCACTAACAAATTCAAATTAATTTTAAATTTAGAAATTGAAAAAAGAAAAATAACAAACAAAAAACTTCAAACATTGAAAATTATGTGGAATAATTTCTGTATTCGACCAACATAAAAATTTTCAATTTCTGAAGAAAACTCATTGAGAATAAAAAACGAAAAATAAGTAAAATTAAAAGTAAATCATTGGTATTTTCAAATTAAATTGTAAAAAAAAGGGTCGCTGTGGTAGGTAATGTCGATGCTGGTAAATCGACATTATTAGGAGTATTAACACATGATGAACTTGATAATGGCCGTGGTCATGCAAGACAAAGACTGTTTCGTCACAAACATGAAGTGGAAAGCGGGAGAACCAGTTCTGTGGGCAATGATATTTTGGGTGATAATAATTTAAAAAAATTATTGCCTTATTTCTTTTAAAATTTTCACAATGATTTCACTTAATCGAACAGGTTTTGATAGTATTGGAAATGTTGTTAATAAATCAGATCATGGTACATTGGACTGGGTAAAAATATGTGAGAAATCTGCAAAAGTAATAACATTTATTGATTTAGCGGGACATGAACGTTATTTAAAAACAACAGTTTTTGGTATGACAGGTCACGCTCCAGATTTTGGAATGTTAATGGTTAGTAGAAATTAACATAAAATTCATCATTACTTCGTTTTTAATATAAAATTTATTTATGCTACGATTTAGATTGGTGCAAATGCTGGTATTGTTGGTATGACAAAAGAACATTTAGGATTGGCATTAGCATTATCTGTACCGGTATTTGTTGTTGTAACAAAAATTGATATGTGCCCTCCGAATATATTACAAGATAACTTAAAATTATTATTTAAAATATTAAAATCACAAGGTTGTCGTAAAGTTCCTGTCATGATTAAAACATCTGATGAAGTTGTATTGAGTGCAACAAATTTTGTATCAGAACGTTTATGTCCAATATTTCAAGTATCAAATGTAACTGGTGAAAATTTAGATTTATTAAAAATGTTTTTAAATTTACTAACAACACGAATGCATGGACAAGATGATCAACCAGCTGAATTTCAAATTGATGACACATATTCTGTACCTGGAGTTGGAACTGTTGTTTCTGGTACATGTTTACAAGGTCTAATAAAATTGAATGATGTATTATTATTAGGACCAGATCCACTTGGACAGTTTATACCAATTGCTGTGAAAAGTATACATAGGAAGCGTATGAATGTTAAGGAAGTACGTGGCGGACAAACTGCCAGTTTTGCATTGAAAAAAATTAAAAGATCTCAAATACGAAAAGGTATGGTTATGGTAAGTCCAGAATTAAAACCACAAGCTTGCTGGGAATTTGAAGGTGAAATTCTTGTATTACATCATCCGACAACTATATCATCACGTTATCAAGCTATGGTACATTGTGGTAGTATTCGTCAAACAGCATCAATAATGTCCATGTCTAAGGATTGTTTACGGACGGGTGATAAGGCATTGGTACGTTTTAGATTCATTAAACATCCTGAATATATACGGCCGGGTCAACGTATGGTATTCCGTGAGGGACGAACAAAAGCTGTTGGTAATGTAATAAAACCGTTAACAAATTCTGTAGCGATACAAAGCCGTCCGAAACCAACAAAAATGCAAGCACGTGCTGGTAATCAACAAAATCAAAATCCTAATGCGCAATCAATGACATCTGTTACTACAAACCAAAATAAAAATTATGATAATGCAGCAAATAAAGATAGTGTTTTAGAAGTAAGCGTTGATAAAAGAAATTATCATCACCATCATCATCACAATCATCATCCACACCAAACTCCATCATCTCGAGTAGGTGGAGGAGGAGGTGGTGGTGGGGGCGGCTTTGTGAGAGGAATTAATAGAAGGATTCCCAATAAAAGAGTACCTAATATCGGAAGTAGTACCAGTAGTAGTAATAGTAGTACCAATACTTCTGCCGGACAAATTGGCCAGTCACAACAACAACAACAACAACAACAGCAGCAGCAAACTAAGGTTCAATAAATAAAATAACTCTAGTAGACATACACGAGCAATTATATTAGGGCTGTTCAAAGAGAAGCATATTCCACTTTATTCATTGAAACGTTCTAAAATATATGTCTTATTAGTCAAAATTTCATTTTTGTGTGTTAGAAAAACCTCATACTTTGTGAAAATATTTCAAAAAGATGGTCCAATAAACTCGTGGAATTGCTCCAAATACTAAAATTATCTCAAATTAAAAAAAACAGTAAATAAGAAAAACAAAGTGAAAAATTATTAAAAAAAGTAAAAAATAACCAGTTTTTACTACCACATATTAGAAATAAATATTATGAGGACATTTTTCTTTATTTTTTTTTTTTTCTTCTATCTTTTAGAAAGAAAGGACTTTTACCCCATTTATTAATTAAATACATTAATGTGTATGTGTATGTTAAGAAAAAGTTTAAAAACTATGTAACGTGCATCGTATAACGATGTAATGAATTTTATTAGGAAATAAGAAATAAAGTGAAATAATTATTTAAATGTAAAAAAAGTGAATAGAATCACAAAATTTAAAAAAAAAGTTTTTGAGGAGTAAAAAAAACAAAACATATCTCTACACTTTTTTTTAACAACAAACAATAACACAAAATTATATATGTAGTTTGTTCCGTAATAAAGTACAATACAAACTAACTTAAGTTGTCTAGAATAGACCAAAATTCATTTTGAATGATCGACAAAAAATCATGTTTTGGACTTATTTATAATTGATCTTGATGAAGCCAGAGAAACCCTTAAACAGGCACTGGTTTCATCAAAAGCATAAAACTATGAAGTAAGGGCAGCACCAAAGACTTTATAGGTCGAAGTGCAATAATAGCCCCTAATTATCTATCTATTTATCTATCAAGAACTTCCATTATATACTAGATTTCCTCTAGAAACTTTCAGAATCTAGAATAATTTGTAAAAAAGGAAAAAAAAATTGAAATTCTTGTGCTTTATTGCAGAAACAAACAAACACTTTACCAATATGAATTGATTCTTTTTTTTTTTATTTAAAGAAATTTATCTTATTTTTTGTACTTTTACAAATAATTTTAATTTTTTTTTTAAATTTTTAGTGAATAAAAAGAATATTTTTAACAATTTGACTAAAAAATTTTTCTTTGTGTTCAGGACAAAGATTGTAAACGTTTAAAAAGGACAACAAAAGGATATTTGTTAAATATTGGTTTCTGCGACAAAAGTATTTGCGAATTTAAATTTTCACTATATATACATATAGTTTCTTTTTTCTTCTTTTCCTTTTAGTACAAAGATATGAAAAATCTTTTTTTTTTTTTTTTTTGACAAGCATATTCCTTTTTTAGATGAAAGAAATAAAACTTAAAAAAGCACGAATTATAGCTTTTCGAATACGAAGGCAAATTTTCTATATTTTGAGTATTAAAATATTCGCCAAAGAATAATTTTTTGTTGTTGCGAAAAATAATTTGTGATGGATTAGATAACGTCACCTGAATGCTTGTTTGGGACATACGCCATTTTTGCGATTTCGAGAGAAACGGCTTTTAAGTTCAACTTCATATTTCTTCAAAACTTCTGATAGTTTTTCAAATTTTTATATTTCCTTCCTGAAAAAGTAAAATACAAGTTCAGTACTTTTCACTAATCTTCTCGACACTATTTTTCAAAAGAAAAATGATAGTTCGAGGAAACTCAGAGATTTCTTGCTTTTGCATAGTAATTAGTGAAAGCAAAATGGTCCACCTCCGTTGAAATTTAAAAAAATATTTTTGCACGTGTAACAAATATGCATAACAAAATCGTACTTATACTTACACACCTACTAAACTAGCATAAAAATTTGCTAAAAAAGCTGGATGTGGAACAAATTCTCGTTTCAGGAAGTATTTCAAAAACCACGAAAGCTAAGAGAAAACTGTGATATTCGGAAAGTACGTACGAAAAAACATGGACTTTTGCAGAAAAATGGCGTATGTCCCAAACTAGCAATCAGGTGACGAATTAAGAAAATATGTATGTTTTTTAATTTACATATTTTCTAATTTAATAACGAAGTAATCTTTTTTTTCCTTTTGTTTTTATTAATGAAAAAATTAAAAATAAAAGCAAGCTTAAAATGTTCAATTTCGAAACTATCTTTGTTCTCTTTTAGAATTATTTTTTATTTTTTACTTTTCAGACACATTAAGTGATATAATTTTTTGTGGATTATGTAAGTATTAAAGTTTTTTTGTACTTTTCTCTCTTTTAAGTCCTGTTGTCTTCTTTTCACATTTCTCCTCTTGAAATCTTATACAGCCAATCATATCATGAGCTTATTCGAAGCAAAATTATTCCCCTTTTTATATTATTTTTGCAAACATACAGACATGAAAATTCAAAAATTTGAATTTAACGGCTACAATAAACCTCTATATACTTGATGCTTTTTGACTTGTTTTAAGTACCTGATAGTTCTCAGTTTCTCAATGAGATGTACGTTCTATTTGCGAGTTTAGATTCTATTCGTCGACAGATGTCAGGTTTGTTAAACTAAGAATGAATTGAGTCAAATGAGAAAATAAATCTTTTCTCAGTTGCCTCACTTAAGGTTATGTAGAAAAAGAAAACAAAAACTATGAAATCAAAAGAAACAGGATAGAATAGAAGCATATTAAAAACCGGCGCGGCTCTGCGACGATATGACGAGAGATGCAAGGATGCAACCAGCTGAATTTGACATTTAACGACCAAAGAGAAAAATATTAAATAATTAAAATAATACAATACAATTTGGTTCAAATTGAGAGGAAACTTCAAAAACTTGAACTTTTACAATCGTTACTCAATATTATCTTAAAAAGAGAAATAATTGTTTGAATTTTTTTTTACATATAATAAGAAAAAACAGAAAACAACTTTTCTAGATGAAATAAACAGAATATGAGAAAAATTTGCAAGATAAAAATTTTAAAAATGAATTCGAAGTATAAATTTACAAATTTTAATAACGCGAAAAAAATTCAAATAAATGTTTTCTAAGATAACAAAGTAAGGCATTGTACTCAGCTCGGGAGGAATTCAGTTTCCTATTTTTACTATTTATCTCTACATGGAAAAATTTTGTGTACAATATTTTTGAATTTTCACATTTGTTGTACAACTACTGTCAAATTTATCACACGGAATAAATAGCTGTGTTCCTTTTGTCTTAAGTATTTGATAGTTCTCAGTTCAGCCATATTTGGTCTAGTTTGTCTTCTTCTTCTTCAAGTGAGAAAAAAGATGACAAATGGAACGTCTCAAATTAATAAAAGGTTACAATTACACAACAGTTTCTTACTATACTGTGTGTATGTGATATCAGCTGATTTCATAATTTTCGTTTTCTTTTTCTACATAACCTTAAGTGAGGCAACAAGTATCAGATACTTGAGACAAATGGAACACAGCTAATTTTACAATAATTTCCACTGCCATCTAGCGGCTATACAATGATATATATAAGTTCCACAAGTTCCAACATAAAATTTTCAGAATTTCCTAGTTTATAGCATAAAAACTATAATTATAAAATTATAAACGAGAAAAATATAATATATACATGCAAACGTTGATACACGTATAGTAAACATGTGTTTCTTCTTTTTTATTCTTCAATCTACAATTTGCATCATAAAAATTAGAATCCGCCATATTGTCTTTTACGCTACACGCTCATAAACAAAAATTTGAATTATCTGGTTTGTACGACATGAAATTGGAAGTAAACCAAAATCCATATTAAAAGTGGATTACGTATAAACTTGTAAAATGACAGGTTTACCTGAAGATAGTTAAGCTACAAAGTACAAGTATGAATTGACTGATAAAGAAAAAAAAATTAAGTGAAGCTTAAATAATGTGCTAGGTTTAACTTAAACTTAGCTTAAGCTTCGACTGTGGAACTGGGCATTAATATTTGTATTATAGTTCTTACACCGGGTTTATACGGTCACTTTTTTACCCTTTGTAGAACCGGTTTTACATGCGAAAGAAGTAGGAAGTATGTGGTGGGAAGTCCTACTTTTTCCATGTAAAACCGCTTTTTTTACGTTCTACAAAGGGTAAAAACGTGGCGTATAAACCTGGTCTTTTTATTATTGTCAACATTATTATTATTTAATTATCCACAAGCATTCAGACGGGAGAGTCCATTGTACTCAATACTCCTTCCCGACTTCCCGACTATAGTAATTAGTAAAGTCTTAGTTTTCTAAGAAATCTTGCCTAGGGGTTGAGAACAGATGTCTTCATTACATCAGAATCCTACGTATGCATTCTTATTTCTTGTCAGTATTTTTACACGATTCTTCTTAATAACCGTATTCTTGATATTTTTGGCCAGGGGAGTAGTGCGGTTATTTTTTAATCAAACTGATTTTAATTTAAGACATATACAAGACTGTAAAAAAAATTTTTGCCGCATTTAAAATTCAAATACATACTTACATTGAAAAATTTGTATATGAACAATGAATTAAGAAAGAAGGAAGAATGGTGTAAAAGTAAAAATGTCAACAATACGGTCGTGGGGAAGAATCGTGTAAAAATACTCTATCACAGTAAAAGTCGAGTAACTACAGAGGCCTTTTTTCATCAATGACTGACATTTTAAAGCCACTTGGTCTTAAATAAAAATTATGAAAAAAATTAAAAACTTACTTTTTTGCGTTTCACATCGAAAAGATTAGTTTTTATTCACATTAATTTTTCAAATTCACAAGTATTTAATGAAATGACAATAAATAATAATTGCATGCATTATATTGATTGAATAACATATGCTATGCATTTAACATCGAAGAATAGGTATTTTTCTCAACATCCCAATGTGAAAATGAATTAATTTAAATTTGTTTTCTCCTACTATCCTTAGTGAGGTTTTTTTCTTTTTAATTCATCTTTAACACCTTCAATTTCTTGTTTGATATTATTTTTAAATGATTGAATAAAAGATCTGAAAAAAAGAAGAAGTAAATGGTGACTTCAAAAATTCTTAGTGTTTAAAAAAAATTAAAGTGTTACTTACCGAAATTTTTCAGGTGTTAAATCACGTAAACCCTGTTCATCAACTAATGTTTTTGATCTATAAAATAAATCAACAACAAGACGTGCAACTCTTCTGACTGGATAACTTTCTGACAATTTATGAACTAATTGTTCATTATTAGCTAAATAACGTAATATAATACGTAACATCATTTTTTTTTTAAATTTATAGTTTTTAATATTTTGTAGATAGAATATAATAATTTCACATATAATTTAAAATTTATTATAATGTAATGACCAATGTGTAATTTTTAATTATTTTACTTATTATTTTCGGTTGTTGATGTTATTAACGTTGATGATTCTTCTTTCTTATCCTCTACTTTTTCTTGATTATTATCAATTGTTGTTGTTGGTAATCGCATATCAAGATTTTTATATTTTTTAATAAGTTCTTTTTTCAATTTTAATTGTTTTTTAAGTTGTTCAAACTCCCGAATTTGTTCATCTTTATTATTATCGATGCCCGGTAGTTTTCTGACCTTTTCGCGAAGACAATCGAGATGAGCCTTTAATTGGAGCACCTGTTAGGTTGTAGTTGAAAAAAAAAAAATATATATTTGTATACAATTTTTCAAAGCAAAAAGTTATTTTATTAAATTACTATAAATTAAGTACTGTGTATTCTATAAAAATTTAATTTATTAATAGAGAATTTTACCTTCTGAGCACACTCCAATGATTCCCTTTGTTTTGCTGAACTATCTGAAGGATCTCTTTCAACACTAAAAAAAAGCAAAGGTCAATAAATGAAAATTAGCGAAAATTTTTATGTTTTTCGTTTTAAATTAATAACACTTCTCTTCTCTTATATAATTAAATTGAAATTTTATTTATAATTTACCATCGGACAATGTCATGAACAATTGGAATAATATTGACGTCAATTTTATTGACTGTAAATTGTTTGAGTTTTGGCGGAGACGGTGGGGGTAATACTAATATAGGATTTTCATTTGTTGTTGCTGGTTTTTCTAGAAAAGATTTTAAAAAAAACTTAATTTCTTTCAATTTTCCGAAACAAGAACAAAATAAAACAAAAACATAAAATAAAAGAAAAATGTAATGAAAACAATTTTAAATAGTATCAGAAAACCTTTTGCATCAAAGCTTTTTAGTTTTTTATTTTGATGATTCACTGAATTAACTGAATTTGGATGATCCATTTCCATTTTCTTTGATATTTTATGAGTTTATAATTTCTCGTACCTTTTTTATATGTATAATTATCCTTTTATTTACAAATTTTAATAGAAAATTTATGACTTTTTTTTGAAAAATACAAAAATTTTAAATAGATCAATACACGTACCTAATATTATATTGGAATATTTTCAACAATTACCAAGTTCGTCTCGTAGGCAAGGCAACACATAAATCTTGCCATCGATATCTTTCCATTTATTTATTGGTTTATAGCGTAAGTAAAAAATACTTCAAATTAAAACCGAATTATGAATTAAATTGGGAATAAGGTATAGACGAGTCAAATTTGGAATTGGGATTAAAATAATAAATGCAAACGTTGATACACGTATAGTATATATGTTTTTCTTTTTTATTCTTCAATCTACAATTTGCATCATACAAATTCAGAATCCGCCATATTGCATTTTACGCTACACATACATATACCAAAATTTGGATTAAACCCAAATTAATAGGTTTAAATTTAAACCGAAATCAGAAATAGCGTGTTTATACAAAATGAAATTAAAAGTAACCCAAATACATATTAAAAGTGGATTACGTATAAACTGCTATACAATTTTTTCATTTCTCATCGAGATCTAATCTACCCAGAGCTGCCAATTTAGCCGTTTTCCAGCTAAATTTAGCCGAAAACAAAATGATTTAGACGGATTTCTTTTTTCTTTCCGGCTAGACATTTTTAGCCGCGGCTAGAATGACTTTTAGCCGCGGCTGAAATATATGTACATATGTATATAAAATTTTTAATTATTAAAAATATTTCGAAAATATAACTTGCCATTTCGAGTGTTTAAAAATTCAAGTATTGAGTCGATATTAATCACATTGCTTTTTCCATCCCATGAATTAATAAATTTATTTTTATTTGAATTTGCTTTTTTTTCATAGGAAAACCTTTTGCTTTCTTTACACTTTTTTTCTTTTTATATAGAAGACAAACACCGTAAGTTAAAAAATTCAACACTAGAGCAACATTATACATAGTCCGATTTAACATAATATACGTTTAGCCTATTTTTTAGCCGGAAATAGAGAAAAAAATTGTTAGCTGTTTTTTTAGCCTTTTTGAAGTATTTTTTCTCCGGCTAAACCGGCCAAATTTGGCCGGTTTCTGAAATATTTGTTGGCAGCTCTGAATCTACCACCATGTTCAGTTTTGCTTGGCACACGAACTGTGAAACACCTTGTATAATATTTTTTTTTTCAATGTTTTTGTTGTGTTGGTGTAGTGTTGTTTTTGTGTAGTGATTTTTCTGTGTTGCTTGTTTTGTTGTTGTAAAAAAAAAAGAATTTAAGTGTGTTCTTTGTTGTTTTTGTTTTGTGTTTGTTTCCTCTTATTGTCCTTTTTCCTTCTTTTTGTTCCTTTTTATTATTTCATTTATTTTATTTATTTATTTCTTTTTTAGGATTGAGCTATATTTAATAGGGGCCTCTGGTTTGGGCACTGATTTATTAAAATTCGGTGTTCAATTGGAAGTTACTTTTATTTATAGCGTGTTATCTACAAATTTAAATTTATTTATCTAACTATTTGATAATCTGTTTATTAATGATCTTTTCTTTTCAGGAAAATAAGACGACAGGATGCTGTATTGGTCCTGATTAGAAGGTAATTTATTTTCAACATAATTTTAATGAAGTTTACTGATGAGATTTTTATTTTGTCTATTTTAGATTTTTCAACATTCCAACACTATTAGGTGTTTGAAAGAAAACGCAATGTTTTATCACTTCAAAAAATATTTATTTTATTAACAACTATTAACTATAATTAAATTCAAATTAAGAAGTCAAATTAAAAAATAATAATTAAACCATTAAATGAAAATAAAGCTCTTGTTCCTTCTTATGGTCAATTCCCTTTAAAAGAGGAGGAGACTTCTAACTTGGTCAATTTCTATTCATAGTCTATTGCTTTGATATTGGTCAGCCATTTTGAATTTGTTCAATTTACTGGTAATTGGTACATTTTTTGTTGTTTTTAAAAGTTTTTTTGGTTTTATTTTATTTATTTATTTAATTCATTTGAAACAATAATAAAACAGATTTAAAAATCCTATTACATTATTACCGTTTAGCTTAATCATTAATACAAATAAAAAAAATCCAAATTGATTATAATATAGTGATCGATATTCAATTACTTATTTTTAGGCTATATCCTTTAAAATAAAACATTAAATGTTTAAATTTAACACTATAATACAAATTTGGAAAAAATTTCAGTTTAAATATTACTAATTATTGATATGAAATTTTACTACATTTATTTATTTTACATTATTTCATTGTTATCATTTTTTTTTTAAAATAAAATGTTAACAATTCTTAATGGCAAAAAATTAAGTTTTTTAATCAACTAAATCAATCTTCTGATAGTACTAATTATAGAAGACTTAAAGGATTCAGGTTTGAGGTGGTAGATGTCAACGAAATTAAATAGGTTATTATGAGTCTGTTGAATTCTTGCAATTGGAGATTTTAGGTAAAGGTTAGTACGATGTGTTTTCATCTCAAAAGTGATGTATTTTGTGTCAGACAAGCGACTGAGCAAAACAGTCAATGTGTGGCAAAGAATATGCATCCTTCTTTGTTACAGCATTGACTTTTCGCGAGTCTAAACACAAATGATTCTTGCCTCGCTTCCATACCAAAACTACGGGAGAGTTCCACGCGCTATTAGATTTTTAGATAATTCCCATAGCGAGCATGCGATCTAACTCGTCGTACATTAATTTTGGAATTGCAGGCGAAACAGGATAGTGACCGAGAACAGAAAATGATGGAAACTTTGACTTTACTACATTCAATTTACGTTGTTGTTCCGCGGTGAGAGTGTGTATTTTCGGACCTTGAACACTTTCGTTGTGGAGTTCTGAAATACATTTTGGTAATAAATCAAACTTTTGCCAAAAGTCTATCCCGAGATACAAGGTTTGCGCTAAAGTCGGCACGATATAGAGTCGAGGTGGCCTACAAACTCCATTGTAAGCGACTTCAACTTCTATTACGCCATCAACCCTTTGCGCACTTCCATCAGCTGTATGTATAGGTGTTGCAGAGGTAGACCTCTTGGCACCTATTTGTTTCAAAATTTCATCATCATTTTAACCTAGATAGCTGTTCTCGCATGTGGACGCGGATCTTTAAAAAGACAAAAACTGTTCAGGGTTTGAATAGTATTCTCTCGCGGAGGATTTGGTACTTAGGCTGCCTCTACATTAGACTTTATTTTATGTCTAATTTATTGTTTGATAATGGATATAGAGCTAATAGAGTGAAAATATTTAAGTAAAACTTTTTTTAAAACAGAGACAATACAAATTAGTGAATTTTAAAAAATTTTAATAAAATTAAAAAAATCAGTAAAGTGTAAAAATCCTCTAAAAATTCACACAACAATGAAATGTCAGAAAGACATGAAATTTTCACCATTAACACACTCGACATATAAATCACGATTTGAGTTACGACATAGACATAAAATTAAGTCTGACTTAGAGGCATTCTTACTATATATTTTTTTTTCAACTTTCTCAAGAATAAGTTTTTACACACATCTATGCGTAATGTATATTCATGTATTACTTTATTCATATAAATATTGCGTTAGACTATGTTTAATTGACATCAGTTCATTAAATTTTATTTACAAAAGTGAATATCAAGTAGTTTATACCAACTAGGTACCTAATTATAAAAATTACAAAGTGCTAAAAAATAAAAAAAGAAAATAATTTTTCAAATTAAAAATGTGTGAAAAGTTTCAATAAAATAAAACAAAATCAAAAATTTTGGTGAACTCTGTTCAACAATAAGCTCCTAGTTAATTTTATTATACCTATTGTTTTTATTTTTTGCAAAATAATGAATTTTTTTAATTTTTCTAAAAAACTTGTACCTATTATAGAAATTGCATATGTATTTTTATTTTTCTTTTGTTGTTGTTGTTTCGTTAATTTTTTCATTTTTTAATTTTGATGCCAAATATAATTTCTTGTAATTACATTCTGGATCATAAATTTGTTCTAAACGTTCCCACATTTCTGGTTCATTATCAATTAAATAATGTGTTACTTTCTCTGAGCCAATTTTTTGTTTTTTAGTACATTTTGCACAACTTGAATTTATCGCATCTGGTAGGATATCTATTTTAAATAATTATGAAAAAAAAAAATTAATAAAAATTGTAATTAAAAATATAAATAATTGAAAATATTAATACCTCGAAGTGTTCCAGCATCTGGTGTACATGGGCCTTCAAATTCAAGACATTCAACGTAATTTTTTAAAAGTCGTTCATTTTGTATAACTTTATCAATATCTACTTCATCATATTTTGTTGTATATGTTGAAGTTTCTACTTCAATTTTTTTACCTTTTTCATTTTGAAGTTCACAAGTTGCAACTAAAAATATGCAACTAATTAAAAATTGTAAAATTTTAAAATCCATACTGAATTGATTATTGCTTGATACTGAATTTGCTTCAAAATTTCTTTTATATACGAAATTCATTTTAAATGAATGAAAAAATAAACGATTTTAATAATATAATTGATTTGCATGCACTTTGTAATTTTCTATTCAAAAAAGTTAATTCTATGCACGTGCATGCATTCAATCAATCAAATGTTATTAAATCTTGTATTTTTTATTATTATTATTATTTTAACCTTGAATGTACTTACATAAATATAATACGACACAAGATACAATATATGTATGTTATTTTTCAGTCTATTTTATAGTATTATTCATGTAGTTTGAATTTTAAAATAACGCTTAACAATTTGCGGAAAATAAAAAATTCAAAAACAAAATTCTGATTGACCGCTCAAATCAAATTAAAAATCCAATATAAAAATGAAAAATATATTCAATATAAACATGATTTAAAATTTTAAAATTTCAAAAATTTCAAAAAAATTAGAATTTTTAACGTAATATATATAACGTATTCTTTACATTCGTCGGCCATCTTTCCTCATCTTTCTTCACTTTTTCAACCAAACGGATTTCTATTTAACAAGGTGAAGCTACTAACACATATACAAAAGACTGTAAAAAAAAAATTTTTTTGCTGCATTTAAAATACATTGAAAATTTTGTGTATGAACAATGAATTGAGAAGAAAGAAGGAAAAAACGTGTAAAAGTACTGGGGAGTCAATTCTTGAAATCACTCGTAACTTTACGTATACGTATCTTTACGAGTACTTTGTTTCGAATGGTTTATGTTAGATCTATTCTTGAGATCATTCATACTTTTTCACCATTCGAATAGGATTATGAGTGTGGTGAAAATTTTAAAGTTCAAACTGGTTTAATTATTAGATAATTTAGATGATTAAGATGAGAATTAATGAATTATGAGAGAAATATGTCATATATTGTAGTGATGATTTAAGATTTAATAATTATTTTGAGATTTCCGAAGAGGAGTTTGTAAAATTATTCAAATTAAAAAAATGTATGGTGGATGAAATTATTGAAAAATTATGCAAAAGAAATTTTATGAAAATTACAACTGAAAATTATTTACATAATTATTTTTTTCAAGACTTTTATATTTTCTAACTCAAAAAAATAATAATCATAGTAAAATATAATTTAGGAAATATTCTTCATAAAATATTCTAATAATTCTCTATATATTGTAACAAGTATTTAAAATTATATTTAGTTAGGCTAAAAATTTGTATTTTTATTATTAATATTTTAATTTTATAGTTTTTTATTATAATATACATACATATATAGTATGAGTAAATTCATACGTACATTATATAAAATAACTATATATACCTCTATAATATTTATTTTGAACAGAATCAACTTAGTACTCGTAATAGTTACGAGTGGAAATAGCCACTCGTATCTTTTCGAATGATTTTCTTTCGAATATTTAGGTATGCGAATGTCGAGAATAAACTATACATCAAAACCACTCGTAAATGGTGAGTTTACGTATACGTAAAGTTACGAGTGGTTTCGAGAATAGGGTATCTGTCGCCATTTGATTAATTGCTAGACGATTGAAGATCTGGCCCTATGATTGTTAATCATAATATTTTGTATGAAATGAATGAAATGCGTAAAAAATTAATAATTATTATATAATTATTATTCTAATAATTATTATTCATATTATTATTATTATCATTATTATTATTATTATTATTATTATTATTATTATTATTATTATTATTAATAATATTATTATTATTAATATTATTAATATTATTACTCAAGGATCAATCAAGGATTTTTTAATTAATTCGATCGAAATGAAAAAAATGTGTTAGAAAGAAGTAAAAGTTCTGTTTAAAATCAATTATTAAATGTTATACAATTTTCGCTTTTGTTTAATCAAATGTTTTAATTATATCGTTAAATTAAAATGATAGAAACTTTCTCTATAATTTAGTGTATGGTTATTTTTCTCGAAAAATAACAATAAAAAAATATAAAAATACGGGGAAATTAAGAAGTACCTTTGTAAATTGTAACTACATTTACATATATATCATTATGTAAAAAACCATAGAACTTCTAATTTTCCTTTTCTGGATATTGAACTAATTTAATTTGAATTTTTATAATATAATTGTATCTTAATTTTTTATAATAATCAACAATTCACAAGCAGATATTACTTATTATATACTTATACACATATATACATATGTACATATATTTGTACATCGATATATATATGTTCGTACTAATGTTTACTTATAACAACATACATATGTATAAATTTCAACTCATGTATTTTTTTTTTCTTGATTTTTTCCAGTTTATATTTGCACAAATTTATTTACTAATATGCTTATATCCTATGTGCTTATATATTATATGCTTATTTGTTTCTGCTATAATTGATTAAATAAGTATTTATTTTTTATGTTGTGATTTGATATTTTACTTATTTTTATTTTCATTTTTTGTTAATAAAATTTGTAAAAAGAATAAATTTTAAAAATATGGCGGACAAGATAAACTTAATATCAATAAAAATTTTTTTGTTTGTTTTTTTAATTTTTTATATAATATATTTCATGTCACCTTTCATTATTTTATAATTTTCACAATTTCTTTTAATAACAGTCTAATCTGTTTTCACAATTTAATAGTTACAAATTATAATTACAATAAAAATTAAAGTATATTTACATATATTTTATTATAAAATGAATTATGTACATACTTACAAAATCACTGATTGAATTAATGATAAAATTATTATTTTTTATGTGTATATACAATATGTAGGTATGTATGTACATATTTGATATTTATATACATATATATAATTTACGTTATACCTAAATATGTACATATATAAGTATCTATGTATACGCCAGAAATTTCGTATTGCTGATGATTTTTATATATTGTATTCAATATTGTTATAATTAAACATTTACTTTATTTTATTTGTATTTTGAATTTTTCCCATGGCAGTATATGTTCATTATTTATAAATTCTTATTATTTAATAACAACTTTTCATTAATCAATTACTTTATTTATTTATTAATTTTCTTATTACTCCTATTAGTTTAAAATGCATAAAATAATAATGTTTAGGTTCTTCGTGAAATTCTGTTCTTTAAAATTTGGTCAGAAAATATAAATCCCTTATTTAAGGAGAAGTTTGAACTCTTATACTAGTAATATTAAATATTGAATTAATTGTACAAATAGTAATGAATGAATTTGTTTTTGTTATATTTATTTTTCTAAGAAGCTTTTCTCAACAAAATGTGTTAATAAGGTTTAGAGTAAGCTGAAATCTTCACCGTTATTTTCTGAATGATGATGAACATTTTTATAACGAAAAGTGTAAAATAATTCTATGCACAAATAATTTTAATCATTTCTGTTCATATGGAGTATTAGAATCAAAAATTGATCTTTGGAATATTTGATAGAAAATGAGACAACTATATATTGAAATAGCTATTTTAAATCTTCCACGATTTCACCTATTTGCTAGTTGCAAAACTTAGTCATTCTATTTCAAAAATGCATCATTTCATTAAAAGTTTATAATCCAAACATACCAATTCCTTTAGACAACATATCGTTGCAAAGTTATGCCTTTTCCCATAACATAAGATACATTTTGTTTCAAAATTTGGCCTTTTCCATCACGTTACAACACGGGAAGCTGATTTTGTCATTTAATATTGTGGAGTTCTTTGCGAGCAAGTGGTTTAATATTATTAGTCAGTACATTCGTTTAAAATAAATTAATAGAAAGTATAAAATTCAAGTTATTTATATTAAACCTAATCTCTATAAAATTTATCTTCAAAAAAAATATGGGATCTACAGGAAAACTTTGCCGGGTATCTGAGAATCAGCAAGGAAGAAAAAGTAAAGTAAAAGTAATTGGAAACGGGAGCAAGGAAAACGGTATTATTTTTTTGTTTGAATTTTTTTTTTAAAGTGATATTTTAAAGGCATCGTCCAAATAAATTCGGTAAAATATTCCAATGTTGCTCTATGTCCAGTCGTGATGATCTTGAGTTTCATAAGTGTTATTTTTCACATATAACAAAAACTGCACAAGACAGCTTCATCCTATCATTCATTAAAGTTAATCTTCCAGAAATAACTGATCGTTGACCAAAAAATGGACCAAAAAAACAGATTCACACACTAAGAAGCAAGAAACTGTAGCAACAGCAAAGCAAAAAGATTAATAATAACACACCAGTTTCATGCTTTAATTCGCGGAGAAGTCACCTACAGGTCTGACTTAGGTATTACTATAAATGTTAAAAAAAAACAGGAATGTCAACTGCGTCTGTTCAGCTTGTGCCATTAGTTTGTGGAATCAAGATGACAAGAAAAACTTAGAGACGTTGATCTTCTTTTGCAAAAGCATTACGGTAGCGGTTGGCCAGAGCAAAATTATGAAGAGCTATTATTTTATAAGGCCATGTCTTCAAACGAAGATGATCTTGAAAAAATTTCTATGTGAACACATGCTAAGATATCAACGTAATTGTTTAACTTAAAATTTCTAAAACTCAAAGTATTTTATATATATTTGATTTTTCTATATTTTTGTAAGGCGACTATTAGCCAATTTTTTTAATTTTATTTTTTGTTATTTTATATTTTTTATTCTTTCAAATAAAGTCAAATTTGTATTTAAATTTAACAATAAAATTCAATTTAAAAATTAATGCTATTTTTTAAAAGCGTTTTTATTCCACAGCAATAGTTTCAAAACTCCGCTTTTCCAACAAAACTATCAAAACTATGTATATCATACTCCAAATTTCAAGTTTTTTTGAGTCTATATTTTTCCATTATTTACCCGTGGTTTTAACTCTATTTTCTTAAATCTAAAACATAGGAATTGAATTTTTATCAAAAAAGGTCTTCTATTAACGATAAAACAGTTTTTGGAATTTTCTGGAAAAATGTTTAACAGGACAATTTTCGATTCTAATGCTCACAATAATGTATTGTATAAGAAATAGGTATGTTATCTTCTCTATATACTGCTTGATAAGTTACATTTTCACTTGTAAATGTATTTTTTTTTTTTTTTTTTTTAAACTATATTTTCGCCTTTTAATCCTTCGGGGATTTTATCAGGCACTTAAAATCTTATACATATGTATTATCAGTTTACCTTATACTATGTTAATGTATACGTACTTATTTTCATTCTTATTACTATTACTTAAATTGTTTGGTTGTATTATAATTATTATTTCTATCATTTTTTTTTTTTATTTATTATTTTTTATTATTACAATTTTTTTATTTTTCTTATATTTCTTATATTTTATTATAGGTTGTAGTAAAATTCCTCAATATTAAAAAATAACTTTAAAATGTAAAATAAATAAATATAAACAAATATTCAGGAATATTTATGCTTTTGAAGATGAATGAATTTTTAAACATAGGATTTGTTTTTTTATTTTCGATCACATGTTTTTTATTAGAAAAAAAAAAGTAAAAATTATTTGGAAATATCTACACACATTTTTATATACATATGTATGTACATATGTACATATTTGTATTTTTTATAATTTGTTTTTATTGACGGAATTGATAATAATATAATATAATCAATAAGTAGTATAAAATAATCATAAATTTTAACAAAAAAAATTAAAATTGGGATAGTTTTCAAGAATTTTATCTATAAAAATACATACTTAGGGGATTCGTTTCACGTTCTTCAGTTGTCGTAGTTCATTTTCATACATTTGCAAACTATGGAAGTTTTGAAAACTGCGAAGGTAAAATGCTTCGAAGTTTCTAACTTTTTTCTTTCGTATTTTCGTAGTTTATATTTGAGTAATATCAATTGAAGTACGAAAAATTTTTTAAACAAAGTGACAGATAAAAAAACAAATTTGAAAAAGTGAACCACGAAGAAATTTAAAATGGTTGATCGTATCAACTGAACTACGCAATTTCAAAACTGAAAAATTACTACGAATTGGAAAGTGAAATGAATCCCCTAACTATCTTTGTTTCTTTTCAAATTAAAATTTCAATTTTTACTTTATTTTTCTTCTTGTGTATAATTTTTTGATTTACAAATATACCTTTTATTTTTTATGCATTTATTATTTTAATTTTTAAATTTATTTTTTGAACAACAAATAGTGAAAATATTCAATTGTTATGAGTTTTAATTTCATTTATTAAACAGTCTTTTTTTTGTTTTATAATTTTTAGATTCTGATAATTATGTATGTATATGAACCTTTGTATGTCACATATTATTGTTTGCATTGATTATTATGGTCTTTGTGTGCACTAAACTAAATAATTTATTTCAGTATGTGTCTAATTTCATTAATTGTTGATTTTTCTCTTATTATCGCTGTAATGATATAATTAATTTTAATTTTTGTGCTTAGCACAAACACAATTTTTTAAATTTTTTGCATTTATTTTGAACTTGTTCAATGAGAAAGATAATATTTTTTGTGGAGTTAATATTCAATTACTTATGAATGTCTCTTTCTGTTATTATTGTAGGTACCAAAATTATTTTATTAATGTTTTCTTCGGAATGTTTTGTAAAGATTACTTTAGACTACTTGATTTGTCAAATACGACTTGATTTGATTTTTGTCGAAAATGCTGTCTGATGGTGTAATGACATACATGTCTAATTTAACATGTCGATTCGTGTAGAATTTATATCTTGAAATTAGAAATTGCTCTAATTTCGTTTGGTTTGTGTTTTCAAACAATTTAAAAGAAGTTCATAATTTTTTGATTTTATATAAGTTAAATTTTTAACAAAGAAAAAGAGGTACGAATCGTTTTTGTTTCCATTTATTTATATATTTATAATTAAAAATTCTTATGGTAAATATGATAAATAAAACAGAAATAGATATGTATTTGAATACATCTTGTAGCAAGAAATTAAAGTATTCAATATTTTGATGATGTTTCTCTTCATATTTTGCATTTATTTTGTTTTATTTTATTTTAGGATATGGATATGTTTTTCAATTCGTGGTTTCAGTTTTTCAAGAAGATTGTAAAACGACTTCATAGACATTCTACAACAGTTTTTAAAACTTAGAGTATCCTCATACCTTAACTCCTTTCAGACTAAGTGGATTACATCTCGTTCTACTTCTCTTCTTAAAAGCCATGATCTGCACCACAGTAACCTTATCCTCGTTTTTTTTTTTGGTAATACTTCTTCCTTTATTTAAAACTGAAATGATTTTAATTAAATTTAAAAGCAGCAGCTTCGAATTTTTAGCGTCCATTTTGCACGTACATATACCTGGAGTCTGTTTGCAAATGGGGATATGTCCAAAACAATTATTTTTTAGTTATTCATATCATTTTACAGCTCTTATGAAGCGGTTTTAGCACTGATCTATTTTTAAATGTCTTCTTAAACAAATAACGGCAATAAAATCATTCAAAAGAAACAAAAAACTTTTAACAAAACTCATACATTCACCACAAAATCGTATTTCCCATCTTGTGAAAAATCAATCTCTTAGGACTTATCCCCATTTGCAAACAGACTCCAGAGTCAATGTTTGACAAATCAAATAGTGTGAATACATACAAACAGATGAACAGATAAATACAAACATAAAGATATTTGTCATAGCAAATCAAAAGATACGTCATTCTCGAAGCATAAATCATATTCGACAAATCAATTAGTCTAAAATAATCTTACGCAAATTTCACAATTTTCAACTTTTACTTCGTTTTGTATATGATGTATGTTATGTTGTATAATCTGCTTATGTTACATATAGCTCAAAGCTTATTAAATTTGTTTCAATATTTTTCTTATTTTATATTATTTTTATAAAGTATTTTCAAAACTCATAATGTTACTTAATAGCAATTATTTAAAGTGTATAATAACAACATATATGTATATAACATATATGTTTATATAATATGTATATAACTGTATCATAATCCACCAACTTAAAAAAAGCTCTTAAGAAAACCGGCGGGTCCAGCCTGTGTTGTAAATTTTTTGTTGTTTGTTACAACGAAAGAAATTGAAAGAAGAGAAACAAATTTGTTAATTATTTAAAATAAAAAAAGAATCATAAAAATGCAAATTTTGTATAACTGAAATAGTCAAAACAGTTAAATTAGTTTCTTTCTTAGGAATTTTTTTAAATAACTACAAAACTATGTATGTATGTAGTAATTTTATTTTTTTTTTTTTTTTCTTGGAAATAAGAATATAAAATATCATACATTATAATGTAGATAAATCCATTAAAAACATGTTTAAAAGATTTTGTGTATACCTATATAAAATTTTTGTAGACGAAAATAAAGATTCAAACTATACTCTGTTCACAAAGTTTTTTCATTACAGGTCTTATGGAAGAGTTCATTATTTTTTATCCAGTGTCGTTACATTTAATAGTAGTATACTAAGCTACTCATACTCCAATCTATTATATGTGCAATGAGACGCTGGAAAATAGAAAAAAACAATACATAACAGCCATCTTCCTGTTGTCGCCAGTAACACAGTTGTACCGTTGTACGGCGACTAATTATTTTTCTTGTATTTCAATTCTCTGGATGAACAAAAATTAACAAAATGAATTATGAAGAAAGATAAAAATTATGAAAAAATTCATGTGCACACACGCTAATAAGCTAAAAGTTGATTGATTGAATAATCGAGAATCAAGATGTGTGTATAAAAAGTAGAATGAATAATAAATAATCGCAAATTAGTGTTGTTGTATAATAATTATATTACTTTATAGTAGTACTGTTCTTAAAAATAAAAAATTAAATTTTATTATTATAATTTACTGCATTTATTTATACATTTAAAAGTATACATGTGATATACATATGTAACATGTAATTACAATAAATTATGTTTTATTTGAAAAAATGTTTCTACATATTTTTTTACATATTATTATAAATTTATATATACATATGTATAGACATATTCCTTTGCAATAGAAAAACATTTTGTAATAAATACTCACTCTATAGAAAAAAGTTTTTTTGTTTTTACATACACATATACCTGAATAAAATGAATAATGGGCAAATTTTTTAGATACTCGACCTTGAATCTTCAAATAATTAAAATTATTAATTTTTAATAATAATTGAATTTAAAAAAAAAAAATATTATAATTTTCCTTTATTAGAAAACAATTTTTACGAAAAGTTCATCTGATTTTAGATACAAAATTTGAACGAAAATCAGAAACACATTTATGTAATTACTCAAAGAAGAAACAAGACAAAATATGTCCATAAGACCTGTACTGAAAAAACTTTGTGAACAGAGTATAGATATTATGTATTAGAAATGTTACTCTAAGAGAAAATTAATTTTTGTATTTTCAATTAGAAGTTGATCTTTGTCACACATCCTTGGCTTTAAAAGTTTAAATGACTAAAAAAACATGGTAAATACAATATAAAAAATATAATATTATTTTTGAAATAAATTTAAATATTATAATACGACGTTCTAGAATAAAATTTATCGGAATTCTCAAAAGTTTTTTAAAGAAAAAGTGGCTTGTTTCAAAAGTTTAAAATGTTTTTTTTGGTAATATAACAAAAGTTTCAAACTATATTATATGTGCATATACATACATACATCAAAAAGTATTAAATACAATAGAGGTTTAATGTAGCCGTTAATTTCAAATTTTTGAACTTACATGTCTGTTTGTTTGGAAAAATAATATTATGAGGAGAATATTTGCTTCGTATAATTCATGATATGATAGTCTACAGAGGAGTTCAGGAGGAGAAATTTGAAAAGAAGAAGCATGTAAAGTAAATTGAAGAAATAAAGAATAATGAAGAACACGCCCATAATTTTAATATTCATCTTATAATGTGATAATAATTGTTTTTGTATACCATATTTCATATGATATTTTTTATTTTGTATTGATTCTGATTGTATACATTTTTGGATATTTATATTTTGTTTCGAAAAACAAAAATAATACAATTGCATAATAATACAAAATATTTTTCATATTGCATTTTATAATTCTTAGGGTACATATTTGAAAAAAACAATAGAAATGAAATTTTTGATGAACATCACAATTTAAAAATGAAAAACCGTAAATATTAAACTAAATCTATCGGAAAAATTAATAGTTATATGAAAAAACGTTTGTAAAATATTGAAGACATAATTATCACTTTTTTATAAATACTTTTTTTTTTTTTACTACACAAAAATGAAAAATGTAGAAATTTTTGTTTTACATGTATGCTAATTAGCACTTAACACTTTAAGCTTCAAAGAAGGAGTGATTATATTGAACTGTGTGCCCGGTTTTTATATTCTGCTGCAGTTTTATGATCCTTGGAAAAATTTGAATTTTGGCCAGCCTTGGTATGTTTGAATGTTCTGGATTTTCGAAAGAGCTTGAGATTAAACCTCTATTGTATAGATTATGCTTTTTGTTAAACCTCTATTGTATATTTATGCTTTTTTCATACATACTATATACCTACATATAATTATATAATATGTATGTTCAATAAAAGAAAATAAATAAATTTGATTACTTACGTCTTGCTGGTGTATTTGTGCTTGTTTAAGTCTTACTTGGGTATTTTTGAGGGCTCTAAATTAATAAGAAAATTAAACAGTTTTGTTTAAATTGAATAAATTTTTTTTAAAATAAATTATATAGATTATTTTTTAGTTATCTATAACATACTGTTGTAAATCCATGATTGTTTTTTCTTTTGCATTTTGTTCTTCTTGTGACATTTGTACCAATTGTAAAAGCCGTTCGGTTTCTGCTGCTGATTTTTTTGCCTCTTCGTTTGCATTCTCTAATTCTTTTGTAACTCTTTTTATACAAGGGGTAAAATATTATGTATATGTTTATTTTAAACATTCTGTCTTTTAAATTAAGTAAATAATAAATTTTAAATCAAAATCCTATGGATATACTTACGCTTCTAAATGCCTTTGTGTATCCATCAACTTTTTATTTAATTCTCCAGCTGCCGCTGCAGTTCCTCCAGCCTGTGAATATACAATAGTAATAATAAGTGTCATACCTGTTATAGTAGATATCATTAATCAAATTAAACCTTTTGTAAAGATTTTTCTAATTGATCCATTTGTTCTTTTCGTTTTCTCAATTGTTGATCAAAATCAATCATCCTCTTCTCTTTCTCTTCAAGATCCTTTCGTTTTGCTTCGATAGCTTTTCGTTGATCTTCAATAATTTTCCTTTCACTTTCAATTGCTTTCGCCTGTGCTTCAAGTTGTTTTTTTGCGTCTTCAATTTGTTTCATATATGCTTCCATTTGTTTTCGTTGGGTTTCGTCTTGTGGTTTAGCCACATTATTTTGTTGTTCTGTTGCCAGTTTCTTATTTGCCTCATTTAAATCAAGCTAATTTAGCACACAATTGAATAAATGGATTATACATATATATTTATAAATGTTAGGAAAATTACCTGACTCTTCTCTAATTCTTGAACTAACAACTCAAGTTGTTGCTGGAATCGATCTCTTTCAACTTGAGCTGCTTGTAAATCTTTTTCTAATTTTTCTATTTTCTGAGGATTTGGTTGTGCGTTTTGTTTCTGCATACTTGCAATTTGCAGTAATTGTTGTTGTACTTGTTTTTCCATAACCTGAAATTTATTGTCAACCAAATTAATAAATTTAAAAGTAATTTAAATGTCAGAGAAAAGTTATTATAGAAGAAAACAACAATCACACATTTGTATGCTAGTATATATGTATTTGAAATACCTGAACTCTTTTATGTAATTCTGCGCCAGCTTTTTCAGCTTGATCAGCTCGATTTTGTTCTTCTTCAACAATCTTTCGCCATTGTTCAAGCTCTTCACTTTTGGCACCAGTTTCTTGTAATCTCTGTTTGAGCATTTGAACTTCTTGTTGTAATTGTTGTACTTGTTGGGTATTTTGTTGTTGTCCTTGTTGACCATTTCTAACACGACGATTTTCTTCTCGTTGTTTTTGCAATTCTTGTTCGGTGGCAGTGAGCTCTTTTTGGAAATTCATTAACATATCTTGACTCTTTTCTAATTGTAAAACTAATTGATCTCTTTCTATTGTTAACTGTTTACACTCAGTCTCGAGTTTTGTTAAATTCTTTTCTAATTGAGTATTTTGACCTGTGTTCTTTTCTACAACTTTCAAAGATTGTCTAAGACTTTCTTTTTCTGCTTCAGCTCGTTCAAGTCTTTCATGAACACGACTTAATTCAGCTGACATTCTTTCGAATTCAATTCTTGTTGATTCATTTGTTTCTTGCTGTTTGGCAAGATGGATTTGTGCTTTTTCTAGTTCTTTGGCTAAACGACCGGCCTCAAGTTCAGTAGAATCCCGTGATTGTAACGCATTATCCAAACGTTCTTTGAGTCTTTCGAGTTCTTGCTTATCATTTGGATTTTGAATACTAGGACTAATAGCCGCTGAACTTTGTTTGAGACGTTCGACTTCTTTCTGAAGTTTTTCATGTTTATCACGAACTTTTTCACACTCAATATGAGCACGTTCCAGTTCATTCCGTTGTTTTTCTTGACTGGATAGAAGCTTTGAAATTTCAGTTTTAGAGAGTTCGAGTTGTAAATTTGCTTCGTGTAACTTTGATTCCAAATTTTGGATTTCAATTTCTCTTTGTTCATATTTCTCTCTGCATTTTTCGTATGATTCAGTTTCATACTGAGATTTTCCGCGTATCGACTCCAATTCCATAAGAGCTTTGTCCAAACGATCGCGTAATCGTTCATTCTCTTCTTTAACTCTTCGAGTTTCCCTACCAAAAGTATCAGTTTCTTGCAATCTTCTAAGCTCAATTTGACTTTTTTCATATCGATCACGCATTTTATCTAGTTCAAGACTATACCTTGCGGCTTCTTCTTGAACAGCATCTAATGATGCATTCGATTTAGCCTGAGTTGTATGAGCTCTTTCTAATTCATAATTCAATCTTTCGATTTCTGTTTGCAAGTTTTCTTTTTCCCCTTGTGCGCGTCTTATTTCTGTTTGTAATTTATCTAGTCGATCACGTTGTATATCAAGTTCTTCACGGGATTTTTCTTCAAGTTCTTTCGATCTTGATAATTGTAAGGCTGCACGATCACATGCTTCCTGTAATCTTGTGCTTTCTTCTTGTAATTTTCTCAAATCTTCTCGTGCTTTTGTTGCAGCCAAAGCTGATCGTTCTGCTTCAACCTCAAGCCTGGCACGATCTGCTTCAGCTGCATCACAACGTGATTGCAATCTGTAAATTTCATTTTGCGCTCTGTCATATTTTTCTAGCATCTTTTCAAATTCTTTATTCGATGTGTCTTTTTCATCAATTAGCTTTTGACTAGCATATAAAGCTTTATCAAGTTTTTCTTTAAGTATTTCTATTTCAGTAATGGCATCGTCTCTTTCCATCTGAAAAAGACTTGATATGTTCAGGAATTCTTAAACCTCAACTATATATGTATATGTAAATATAATAAAGTACCTGTAACTTTTGATGCAAGCTATGAGCTTTCTCCCACCTCTCTTTAATAACATCCAATTCAGTTTGTATCGCTTCCTTTTCTCGTTGTGCTTTCATCATTATTGTTTGTGAAGTTTCAGCTCTTTCCTTAATAGTTTCTAATTCATCCGAAAGTTGGTCTCTTTCTTTCTGTATACGAGCAAGTGACATCTATATAATTTAGGATGAAAATACAACACAAACACGACAACAAGGACTGCAATAATATACTTGTGTTTTTTCCAATTTCTCACGCATCCTATCTGCATCAATACCAAGTCCTTCGCGTTCCTTTTGCATACGTGCCGCTTGTCCTAATGCCTTATCTAATTGTGATTGTAAGTTTTCATATTCATACGCTTGCTTCTCTTTTTCTAATTGTAATCGTCTGACTTCAGCAGTACTTTTATCTAGGCGCTCCTGAAGGTGGTCGACTTCATTTTGCACTTTATCTAATGAATTTTGAAGTTTTTCCTGCTGCAGTTGCGCTTTGCCAAGAGTTGCTTGGGTCCTTTCAAGTTCTTCCTTCGTTTTTTCAAGTTCGGCTATAGCCTTAAAATTGAAAAAATTGAGTTTTTCTAATAAATTAATTCGTCGCTGCAATTAATAATTGTTTTATGTGACATTTTAGTGTTTTATTAATGATAATAATAATAGTAATAATAATAATAATAGTAATAATAATAATAATAATGATAATAATAATGATTCCTTGCAATACCCTGAAAACGAGGACATTCCAAAGTAAGGCTTAAGTAAACAATTCCGTTATACAAAAGTTCAGCCTGAAAAACATTTGTGAGAATTTTTCACATAACGGAAAAATATTTAAAAAATAGTGTGAAATAAGTTTGGGGATCTGGTTTCAAATGCGTCATGTAAGGAATTGTAATGCTTTGTTGTTCTTGTATTCTTATTGATCAATTTTTAAAATATAGAGCTGACAGAATCAGTGAACTTTCCATGTTTAAGAAAATGTCTTTTGGAAAAACAAGATAGAAAAAATGAAATGCTTTTTCGACTATAATTTGAAATACAATGAAAATAATAATTTTTGTGTAATATTATTATTTATTTTAGTTTTATTATTTTTACTTATTATCGTTGTTCAAAATCATTAAAATCGCATACAACAAATAATTAGTTTTATGTTACATTTTTGGTTGTATGTGTAAGTTTATATAGAAGTATTCAACATTTTCTTGTATGTGTAAAATTACGTTTTTCTTAAATGCCCAATATGTAAATCAAGGTTTCGATAATTTCCTTTTAATTTTGCATAAGCATCAAAGATCTACTTAAGTAAATTCAGGGTAAAAATGGAGCAATTTTACTAAATGGGAAAAAAGTAATTTTTTAAACTTTAAATATAAATTTTTTCGAAAATATGAAATATAACATAAAACAATAATTTATTGCATTCATGAACTTTAGCTTTCCTTTACATGAATTTAAAAAAAAAATTCAAAATACCTTATCTCTTTCGCTATGTATCCTAGATACACCACCTTGAGCTCTTTCAAGTTCTTGTCTTAAACTTTCCTGTTCACCTTGTGCATTTTCTAACTTTGCTTTCAATCGATACACTTCACCTTGACTTTTTTCTAATTTTTCTTGTAGTGCTGCAGCTTCAGTTCTAGCACGTTCCGCATCAGACTAAAATTGTTCGCATTTTACTTTTCTCAATTATCTCATAATCAATAAATTTTAAAAATTAAAGCTAAACAAAATTAAGATTGGATAAATAAAAAACTTGATTTCAATTACAAGTTACTTTATTTAAATCAAAAGAATTTTTTTTTTAATTTTCACTTTAACTTTCACTTACACTATTTTAATTTTTATTAATAGTTTATTTTTGTAATACATGCGCTTTTACTTTTGTTTGATTTTTTTTAAAATTATTAATAACACAATTATTTCTAAAAGATAAAATTAAATTATTGATTTCAGTTTAACTTTCACTGTTATCGCTCACGAGGTTCAAACTTATATTTTTTTTATTAATTTTTTTTGCATAAGTAAAAATCCATATTTATTTTTATGTACTTTTTTTGTGAATTTTGAGAAAAAATATTGTAGGTACTTATTATTTTAATATTTATAATAAATTGTAAAGAATAAAAAAGTCGATAAATAAAATTAATCTAGGTTTACCTGCGTGACACGTAATTCAGCCTGAGTCCTTCTTAATTCGGCTGATGCTTTGTCAGCTCTTTCTTGTGCTTTATCAAGTTCTTGTGAGGTTGATAAAGTGGTTCGTCCAAAAGTTGTCTAATTTTATAAAACACTGTATAATTTAAAATAAAATTTAAAAATTCCAAATACAAATAGTGTACCTGTGATCTTTCTAAATCATGTCTCAATCTTTCGTTTTCCATTTCTAACCGTGCTATCTTTTGTTTTGTTGCTTCCCAATCAGCACTGCTACGCCCAACTTCACTAGTTGCCTTATCAAGCTCAGCTTTAGATTTACCTAATTCTGATTGTGATGATTCTAATTTAGATTCTAAACGATCTTTTTCAGCTAATGCCCTATCAAGACGTGTATTTAATTTTTCAACTTCACTTTCTAATGATCTTAATTTTATTTTATAATCAGCAATTTCACGTTCATGTAATTCACGTTCTTCTTGTTTTTCTTGTTCTGCACGATCCCGTTGTTCACGTAACTGGTTCATTTGTTTTTCTTTATCACCAATTGCTTCTTCTAAACTAGTCAATGCTCCTTCAGAATTGTTATGATGTGCTTGCATAGCTGATAAACGGGCACGTGCCATATCAACTTGGTTATCCTTTTCTTTAAGTAAATCTTCCAAATTTTCAATCTATATAATTTTTCATTTGTATTTTATTTTATAAGTAAAAAATGAAAATAATAAATAAAGTAAAATAGAAAAGTCATCTAGATTTATTTTTTTTAGTACGTGATGAAATGGAAACTTTTACCTTTCGTTGTAATACATTTATTTTTCTTTCTTTTATGTCCATATGATCTTTAAGTTCAGTAAGCTCATTTGAGAGACGGTTACGTTCCTGAACGGCCTGTAATGCTGCTTGAGTTTTTTTTTCAATTAAACGATTTTTCTCTTCTAATCGAGCACGTAATTCTTCAACATCTGTTTGAAGCATATTATAATGTTCTTCTTTTGCACATAAAGATTCCTTAAGTACAGCTATATGTCTTTGATAATCCTATTTATACATGATTTCACAAAGTTTTTAGTTTCATTTCTATTTTCATTGGAAAAAAAATTATTCACAAAACAAGCAAATTTTTTTTAAAAAGGCAAAAATTAACTTGAAAAAAACTTTCAATTTTACCTGGTGTTGTTCTTCCAATGTCTTCATTTTGGCTCCCATCGCCATTATCTCTTGATCTCTTCTTTGTATTTCAAGCCGAAATTCATCCAACTTTAACCAATAAATTTATTACGAGTTTCATATGAATTAATTTAGTTTTTTACTTTGTATTATTATTTGTTTTTTGTATAAATTACTATATATTTTTATTATTCTTTTCGATTTTTTTAAATCTTTGATAGTTTGAGTTATAAGTTTTGCATAATACCTTGTTTTTATAAATTTAATTAATTAGATAGCACAAAATATTGTACAGTATACATAAAAACTACATAGCTGTAGAAACATTTTGAGTATTTTTAAAAAATAAACGTTCAAATAATCAAAGTGTCATTAAAATCATTTATTCGCTACAGGTTGCCGAATCTTAGAGGTTTCGTTTTTATAAATCAGCTTGTAACTTTTACGCGGTCTACTTTACATTCATAATAAATACAGGAAACTTTCTTGTATTTCCAACTTATGCTTGATTGTCCCCTTAGCCCAGCCAAATCAAAAGTTGAAAGACTTAAAATTAAAAATTTAGTGAATTTTCAATTAATTGTTCGAGAAGAGTCCACAAAATTTTTTTATTATTCCTGAAAAAAGACCCGAAAATTTCGCGTCTCAGAAAAATTCAATCAAACTTTTGAAAAAATACTTTAAAAAAAAAAAGTTTTAAAATAGCAAAACATTGATTTTGATAAATCGAAACTCCTATAGAGAGGGAGGCAAGAGTAGTTGCAATCTTGCAAAAAAGATCAAAGAGTTTTATAAAGAGGATTAGCCTGCTGCAGAATGCACTGAATAGGAGATACAGAATAATATATGATGGAATGGAATACTTGGAATGTTTCTTTTTCACATTTTTTTGTTATATGTTCAAAATGAAGACAGTTTTTGCATCTAACTGGTGGTGGAATATAATGTTCAATTTTTATTTTTTCATACCATATTTATTTTTTCTGGTAATGTGGTTAGTGGAAATTTTAACATAATTAAGCGTGTTTCAATTAATTCATTGTTTTTCTTTTTTAATATTTTTTTAACTTCTATTATATATTAGTTTTTCAGTTCTTCTAATATTTCTTTTTCAGGAATTTTCCTCAATTCGTTTGTGTATATAACACCTTGGCTTGTGTTTAGTTTTGTGTGTTCCGTAACTTCGATTTTTATTTGATCATTTAATTGTGTGATTTGTATTAATTTTTTTGCTTGTTTTAAGTTTTTTGTGAGTATTAGAAGTGTAACATTTCTTAATTTTTTGTACATATCTACTGGGCCTTGAGCTACAAAATCTATAATTTTTTTAATTAGGAATGGTGAAACGTTTACTAATGTGTCTGATGATTCAATGTTTATTCGTTTCATAATTAATTATTTTGGGTTGTCATTTGTGTTGGTGAGTTGTTATTTTCATCTATTTTATAGGTTTGTTGTCCTTTCGTTGACCTTGTGATATCAGGTGGTTTTCCTGGTGGGTTGATAGAATGCCTTTTTTTTATGTACTTACATGATAATTATATTTTGTTATGTACTTTTGAAAAATGTAAATTTTGAAATTTAAGAGTCTGTTAGAAAATATAGATTTGATAAAATATTTGCACACTTCACTTCACTACTTAATGGTACGAATCGTCATAGAAGACTGAATAATAATAGTAATAATAATAATAATAATAATAAAAATAATAATAATAATAATAATAATAATAATAATAATAATAATAGTAATAATAATAATAATATGAATAATATGAATAATAATAATAATAATAATAATAATAATATGAATAATATGAATAATAATAATATGAATAATAATAATAATAATATGAATAATAATTTTAAAAATAAAATACATTAATTAACTTTGCTTTTTTTTCTAATTTTAGAAATTAATGACACAGATTGATTCGAGTGAATTTTCATCGTTTTTTCAAAGCTGAATACTCTGGAATAAAATTCAACCATGAGAAAATGAAGAAAATTTGATTCAATTGAAATGCACCGTCAGCGCTTATATTTAACCCTCTGTAGTACGATTATTACCAGTACTAAGCTCATTCTTGTAACTGGCACAGTAAAGGTTACCATCTCAAGTTTTAGTAGTTACAGAATTAAGTACCGTATGTTATATACTGATAAACTATACTTGGTTTATAAATCGAAATCAGTATTGTGCTTATAGAGGCAGTACCCGATTAGTTTCTGATTTCTGATAACTTAAAATATAAATGTTTTTGATAAATTATAAACTAAAATTGAGATCTGATCACCAAACACAAGAGACAGATTTATACAAACGCAATGTAAAAGAATATAAACCGAGTATATAACTGATATAATAACCAATTGAGTAACTTTTTCAGTGTCTATAAGTCACATCTACTAACGCATAAATAACAAAGTAAATAAGGAAAACGTGTGAACAGCCTTTATACATTCTCTTGAGAGGTACCGGTTATTTTCCGGCAAGTGTACGTAGTTACAAGACTAGTTACAACACTAGTTCTGTGTTTGCAGGGTATAAATTACATCAGAGCGCAGGAAAAGATCAGTGCTCATGACTTCATATAAAATAGAAGATCTTAAGAAAAGGCGCAGAAAATTTCAGCATTATCAAATGTATAGGAAATGTATTATAGATTAAAACTTGACGGTAATTAGCTTATTGCTTTTCTCCATACAGCAGCAAGGTGTAGAAATGTTTCTGCACTTACAATTTGCTAGAAACAAAACATTGTGAAATGTTGTGGTACATTTCTCATGACGACTTTTTATCTTTTTTTTTCTTTTATGTGAAAAATGTAAACATTCACACAAAAAAAGACTAATTAAATTTAAATTTGTATGTAAATTCTACGTTTTTCATCTTGTTTTTCATTTTATCTTAAAATGCTAAATATTACCAGATTTCTGTAAAGGACAATTTTGGAAAGAATTCTTTAAAAATTGTTTGGGTCAAAGAATATCGATTTTTGATCAACGAGGATTTGAAATACAGCTCTTTAACAAAAACATGGAGAAAGGTAGCTATAAAGGATCACATATCTGCGCACCTAGATATCAGGTTTACTGCACGTCACTGTTTTCTGGGATTATTTTTTTTTTTGTAGGCATTCCTACTTTCAAACAGTTATCTAAGCCGTGTTAAATTTATTTTCAATCAAAAACCTTTACATCTCAAGAACTATTGTTTCGATCAAAGTAAAATAAAATGAGTTGAAAAGACAGAGTTTCAATAAAGTTAACCCAGTATCATACATCCTACAACCCAGAAAGGTTATGTGACAAGAACAAGGTGCTGTTTGAAAAAAGTCCATCTCACCTCTCTCGAAACTTTCCAGTATTATTATTATTGCTTATAGGTAATTATTATTATATATTTTTCAATAGCCTTCTTCTTTAAATAAAAAATATATAAAAAACTATGGTGAAAATATAAATGAAGGTAGTGAAATAAGAGTTATGTATGTATATCGAATATCTGTTTTGAGTTATTCCAAACAGTCTTTCTTTCCTTTCAGCTAAAACTATTTATTTTAATTTCTCCTCAAATATTTATTGACGAACATTCTAAATTAAAAACAAAACCATAATAATACAGCAATAATAATAATAAAAACCAAAATATGAAAATTGGCTTTATTTGTAAGTCAATTACTTTTATTTTCAAAAAACGTTTGTGTACATTATTATAAATATTTTTCTAAATAATTTTTTTTTCAAATACATATACATATAAAGGCATTAATTATTTTTGAGTCAAAATAGTTTTCTTTTGTTTTGCTTTTATTTACAAGTTTATTTGAACAGATTTCTAAATTTTAACAATAACAAAATTTTCCATTTTTTTTTTTGTTGTTTCCGCTCATAAATTTAATTGACCTTAATTTTGTACTAAACTGAATTTTTCTTTTTTTTAAGGTTAGATCTACATTTATAATTATATTTTGTTGTAACAATACAAATGCCCTTATGTTGCAGTCATAGTACATATTGGTTTTCTTAGAAATACAGAACTTTGTTGTAAATTGAATTAAACTATTTAAGAAAAAATAATAACATATTTTAGAAAATTGTGAAATTTTTCTTATAATAATTTATTTAACATTTATTTTAAATTATTCATTTTGATATGATTTATTGAAATCAAAAAGAAAACTGTAATTTTATAGTATTTATAATTAAAATACTTATTTTTTATTTTTCCTTATATATTGGAAATAAAAGTGATTTTTGAACTCATCAACTACTTTACTGCTTGAAAATATTAAAAGTAATATTAAAAACTTGTAAAGCTTGAAGTATGTCTTGACGTACTTGATTTAAAGAATTTTTACGTTTTTCTTTTCTGTTGCATAAATTCAACATATAACGAAATACATACATATGTATGTACATTAGATGTCTAACCAGAAAACTACAGAAAGCAGCTGTCGTCGAGATACAAGAAACTAAATGGCTAGGCGATGGTGAATCTCAAAAAGTTAAATAACACGGGAGGAGAAGGATTTCAGACAGAAGGTTCTTTGTATTTTAAACAAGGTGACTAAAGACAAAGTAGGCCTTGGAGAAGTTACAGGGTAATTTATAAAAAAAACCAAAACGAGGTTTTGTTTCTGTCGACAAGAGCTATGTGTGGTTTTCCGGTTACACACCTTATGTAGAACATCATAATAAAACGGAAAAACTTGAACGAAAATAAGAAAATCTTAAAAATTGTTTCCTATAAATTTTTATTTTTATGCATTCCATTTTTATTCTTTTAGTTAAAAATAAAATAGGTGCGTCACTTTTTCATCACACAGTTTCTTTAGAAGTTACCCTTCTATCTGCTCATTATTTTCATATTCATAATATAAAACTAGCCCAAATGTAAAATAAAATATAAGAAGAGTATAAATTGGTAAATTGGTGTATCTGAAGTAGAAGGAATTTAAATATGTATATGGATTATGAAAGTTAAAAGGTTTGTGTATCACTCTAGCATAACTTTCACCATTATCATCATCAACGGCGCATTAACTCGATTTGGGGTGGAGTCCATTCAAGTTAACTTGAGTTTTCGGGGCTGCTTTTCTGTCATACTCAATGCACCTATGTATATAGTTTAAACTGGAATGCGAACCACTGAATTCGTTGGTAGAGGACGAATTTATTCGTATGGCATTGCTGGCACTGATATTTATGTAGTTTTTCCTTGTGTACTTGCTCACCTGAATTCTATGCTAAATAAACTCCAACTTCAGAAGACAGCACCTTACTGCTTCGGCCACTGTTCAGGAAAAATATTGATATAGATTTTTTTACAATATTAAAAATTCAAATTTAAACTATTTCTGAAAAAGAGACTAATCTTTTGTCCTGAAGATTCTATTGAACATAGTTTGCAATATGTAATTCAAATTTATACACATTTTACTATCAACATGGTTGAATAAAAATGAGGAGAAAAAAAGGTAGGTACACAATAATTTATATGTGAACATAATATTGGTGTAAACTTTTTTTCACAGTAATATTTTTCTTCATGTTTTTACTCGTCCAATCATTAAAGATTTTCGTATTACACGAAATATTCAAAGGATTTTTTTAACCAATTTTGACAGCACAATCAAAAACGTACTTCACTGTATTCTACTGATGATTTTTATTTTTTGTTTTTGTTTTGTTTCTTTTCTTTTTTAAAATTTTACATGAGATTTAGGTATCCACAATTTTTTTGTTATAATGATAATTCAATATCATATGTATGTACATAGATATATTATACATACCTACTTATTATACGAGTATTACACTGTGTGGAAAATAAAATTATGTTCATTCTAATAGCGGAAATACAATGATTCTCATAAGAATATCATAACGATATTTTGACGATTAGATAGCTAATTTTCGCAAAAGCTATTATTGTGATATTTTTTGTTTTTAAATTTTGTTACTTAAACTGAATATTATTTCTTTTTTTCTGAATAATAAAAATTTGAGTAAAATTTAAGTTCAATTTTTTTTTTGTATTTCATTAATTTAATAATCCGATATTATTTTCAGCAATTTTAATGCTTACTTTATTTCTATATTATTTAAATATCGTAGTTTGTTATGTAATTGCTTCTTCTTATTAATTATTACTATTTTTTCTTTTTAGTTTTTTTTTTTTAATAATGAAGTGATGTATAAAGAATTTTCTTTTTCTCATTTTCATATACTTATGTAATTTAATTTCATTCACTTAATATATTTTGTTTCCTTGATCTTTGAAATAAATATTACTAGATAATTACACTTGTTTAGTATACTAAATAATATATGCATTCATATATTGTGTAATGATGTTCAAAAATATATTTAATTCAAAGAACAAAATAATTATTAAAAAACAATACAATTTTTATAATTTTTACAAAGATTAATTTTATTATATGTACTTTTATTTCACAAAGCACCTCAATTACCAGCTCTCAACTCTGAATGAATCATACTACATAATACATCGAATCTCTTTTTTTTCCTTATTAAATATTTCTTTCTTTCTTTAAAAATATTCTTTATTTTAACGAAATAAGTGTTTCTCTTACACTTCGACCAACATGACATAAATTCGTCCTCGAATTCCAAACTTTACTTTCAATTTTACTTTTTGAGTCCATTCTGATTAACCCTCAACCATGGTTTTAACCTTGAGATATCAAATTTCCTTCAAAAGGTCTTTGTGTTACATTAAATCCTTCTACATCTCGTACTTAATAGCGATCATTCGGTAAAATCTTATATATTTTATACGGTCCTTTATATTTAGGAATTAATTTTTTAAAGATACCCAACGTAGTATCTAAATTAGTAACAACTACAAGTTCACCCACATTGTAAATATTTGCAGGTTTACGTTTTTTATTAAACTGTTTTTCATTGTATTTTTGCAATTTTTCTATTTCTTTAGATGCTTTCTTTCGAATATAATTAAAATCTTCTCGCTTTTCATTTAATTTTACATTTTCTAAATATTTTTTCACATCGTCATTGAATTCACCCCGTTGATTGACCCCAAAAATAAGTGGTATTTGTGCTTTTTGAAATAGTGTTGTTAAGACAATATTCAACTTTATCAAGTACTTGTGGCCAAAAAACTTTATTTGTTTTATCACAAAGTTTTGAAAGCATTGGACTAAGAGTTCTATTCACTCTCTCCTATTGACCATTAGCTTTAGGACAACCACTTGTCACCAATATGTGCTGAATATTATTGTTATTACAAAATTCTTTAAATTTTGCTGATGCGAAACAAGTTCCACAATCACTAATTATTTCTACCGGACGGCTATAATTGAAAAAATAATCTTCAAGACTTTTAATAGTCTCTTCAGTAGTAGGAGCTTTTGTAGAAAATAATTTAACATACTTTGTAAAACCATCTATAAGTACAAGAATATATTTCTTTTTGTTATAAGGTTTTAAAGGACCATAATAATCAATGTGAAGCATTTCAAATGGCGTTTCACCTTTAGGAATAGAATGAAGAAAACCTTCATTTTTTCCTGTAGAAGAATTAAATGTTAAACATTTTGGATAATTGCTAATATATTCTTTTTTTTGTTTTATTTTGGGAAACCAATATGTCCTTTCAATGACCTCTACCTAATAAATAAATTCTGAACGTCTAACTCCCTTACCATTCAAATCTTGTAATGGTTTAGCAATATTGCTAAAATTACAGATCAATTTACGAAAGTAAGAGCACATACCAAGAAATTTTTGAAATTCGCTGAAACACAGCGGGGATGTTTTTTAATCCGAATGGCATTTTGGTGTACTCAAATTGCCCTATAGGTGTTACAAAGCTGGTATATTTTAATATCGTAAATTTCTATAATCGATGCATAAACGATATTAATTTTTATTTTTTTTTACCAAAACTATTGCTGAACAATTAGGTGAGTTATTTTCACGAATGATATCTTTATTTTTCAATTCATCCAGAATTTTTACCAAAGCTTCTTTTTCTATAAAAGATAAACGTCTTGGTTTTGTATTAAAAAACTGTTCACGATCTAAGGTTATTTTCATTTCATATCTAGTTTTAGGTTGATCAGTTGAACTCAAAATATTATTTTTATATTAACAATAAATTTTAATAATTTTATCTTTTATATTATATTCTACATTATTAGAAAATTTTAAATCATTATTTTCATTTTGTTCTTCTAAATTTATATTGAATATTTCATTCTCAAAATTATCTTCAATGTTTGTTTTTAAAATATTTTCATTAATTAATACATTTTTATTTTTATCAAAATCATAATTTTCTTATACAAAATTTTCTTCACAAAAATTTAATGTTATACCTAATGCATAAAAAAGATCTCTACCAATAATAATATCGGAATCCATTGTAAGATCATCAACGATATATTTAATACTATCTCGTATTTGTATCCATCTTTTAAATATTCCAAATATTTTTAATTGTGTATTATTTATACCAAAATAATATGGAGAATTATTTACTTTATCAAAAATCTTTACAAATTTCCTTTTAACTAAAGAAATGGCAGAAATGACACTGATAAGAGCTAATAAATTCAACTGGATTATCTTACCTAAATCATTTTTTTAAAAAAGTTCTACCTGCTTATAAAAATTTTCCTTCTCTTTAATGTTGTTATTGCATTAAGTTTGGATTGATTTACACTGCTGCCTTTACCTTATACTGTTGGACAACTTGAAACAATGTGTTCTGTTGAATCACTGCCGAAACAGGAACCATAGACACGTCTGGGTTTACGGCAATTGGTTGAAATATGGCCAAATAAACCACAATTATAACATTTTTTTGAAAGTAACTGTTTAAATGATTTTGACATATTATGAGTATCTTTCTTTTCATAGATCTTTTCCTTGGTTATAGATGAAAATGATTCTAATAAATCTTCTTTTGCTTTAAACTCTTGTATTTTTGCTTTATTTATTAAAATTTTATCATTAATGCCTTCAATAGTAGCATCAATAAATTCTTCTTCACATATTTGTAAAGCATTACCTAAACATAGTTTGTCTTGGTAATACTCACTAAAACTTTCTACTGTTTTCCACAATCTTTGTTCAAAATTTTTTCGTAATTCTAATTTATTAACTTTAATATCAAATATGCTTTTTAAATTATTTAGCAAACTGTGTAAATCTAATTTAATGTTATCACCACTTGAATGATACCACTTTAACGCTTTTCCTTTAAGGTTACCAATAATTATCATTTTCATTTACTCATTAGATATATTATAACTTTTTTTTATATTATTTATTTGTTGTTTTTATACACAAAAGTTTTGATTTTCACCACTAAATTCGTTAAGTAAATCTATTATACCATGTGTTGACACTTTATATTTATTATTATTGTCTTCTTCACTATTTTTATTTTCCATTTCTATTAATCTTTAAATTTTAATTAACAATTAAAATTTCACCTTTCTACGTAATAACTCCATTTCCTTTTGAATATTACTTCGAGACTCGCTGGTACTTTTATTCAATCCTACTACATCTTGTATGATGTCACTATCATCTTCTGAAGATGACGCTACGCCATTTTCATTTTTATCTTCAACACGTTTTTCATTTTTTTGATTATAATAATCTTTCAGGCGATTATACATAATTTGTTTTCCACTCACAGCCGAAAGACCAAAGCCCTCCAATTCACTTCTTCATTTTTTAAGAGTATAATTTTTAAACCCCAACATTTCATCATAAACTGAAATTTTGTATGAGTACATATACTATATATATGTATATAGTATGTGTATTTTAATTAATACCACTACACAATTGTTTTGGGTTACTACCCCACACCTGATTTTTGTAATGATGTTCAAAAATATATTTAATTTAAAGAACGAAATAATTATTGAAAAAAACTACAATTTTTATAATTTTAACAAAGATTAATTTTATTATATGTAATTTTATTTCACAAAGCACCTCACTTCATAAAGAATATCTTTTTTTTCTTCATTAAATATTTTTTTCCTTCTTTAAAACTATTCTTTATTTTAACGAAATAAGTGTTACCATAATTACTATTTTCTCTTACAATTATGATGATTATATATTTTATTTATAGTTTTTTTAGTTTTTAGGTTTTTCTTTCAATTTATTGTTTTATCTTTTCTCCTTAAATATCTAACTTGAAATAGGAAAAGGTAATACGCAAACATTTATCTTATTATTTTTTTTCCAATGCTATTTATAATTTTAGTTTCTCCATTCAATGTCTACAATGTATATTTTTTTTTTGGAAATTTTATTTTGCTTCTATTTTTTTTAGTACATTTACACTTTAAATATTTTATAATGAATTAATTTTCATTTGGTTTTTTGCTTTAAGTTAATTTTTTTTCTATTTCTTTTTATTTTCTAATTGCTATTCAATTGTATAATTAAACTTTTTAAAGAATGTAATTGATTTTTTAGTATTCTAAATTTTTTACTAATGTGTAGTTTAATATATTGTGTGTTGGATTGTATGTAGATGTGAAAATTCAGATAACTTATTGATGCTTTTTAGAAAAAATTCTAATTTTAATTTCAATAAATTTGCAATTTCATATACAATACATACATATGTACATAAGTATATGAAATATTGCTAAGTTTAATGTTTTTCTTTATTATTTAAATTTTCTCTTTATTATGAGTGCAAGTGATAATGAATTTCTTAATATGTATGAACGTCGTATATGAGTATGTACATACATACACATTTTGAATGTAATGAGTTTATGATTAATGATCATGATAGTTAATAATACCTACTTAAAAACTACTGTTAAGTTTTATGTATGAAAGAAAAAAATTATTTAAAATAAATGCTGATGAAAAATGCAATATTATTGTATTATTTTAAACGCATAATTGTGTGGAAAATAGGTACTTGAACAAATTAATTTTAGTTTGAGGATTGATAGTTTCTTCTAGATTTTAATTGAAGTTTGAACGATAAAAAAAATGTTTTTTTTTTATTATTTTATTATTATTTTTCCTTACAATCTGCTTGTCATAGTTTTTGTTTCTTGTTTCAGTCTATCTTAGTAGAGTAATGTAGTTTTATATCTGAATTAATTTTTTTTACATTTAAGTATATTGTATAAATGTTATCTTAAAGTTTGCACAATATTTAAAGTTTTGAAACATTTTGTTACAAAAACAGTGTGTATGTATATGTATGTATGTATTTAATAATACATTTTTTAAATATATAATGTATGTATATGTATGTATATATGCATTTATATTTATATTTATACATATACATATGTTAATGTAAGAGTATACATAATTCCAACATTTTTGATTTTTAAATATTTTCTCGAAGTTGATTTTTGTTTAATTTAATACTATTTCTTTGTTTGTATCATATTATTATTTAATTATACATACATACATATATGTATGTTGATATTAAATCATTATAGAGAGTGTCACATTTGGTTTGCTTTGGATTGGAACAAATAGATATTATATTATATAGGCAAATATTATGAATAAATAGAAGAAGTCAATGCCAAGTTCTCAATGAGCACTGTCCGCTCAACTATCACATGAGTAAGATAAGGCTAAAAGAGGATGGTAAATGTAGATTCTGCAAAGAAGCAAAGGAAAACTGGAAACACCTTCTATGTGAATGTGAGGCATTGGCATCGAAAAGAGTGCGTTATATGCATCAACTTTTCCTCAAACCGGAAGAAATCTGGTGTGTACCTTCTAATAAAATCTTAGAATTTATCAAAAGCCTAAGTCTATGAGAAGCAAGGGCGGCACAAAAAATCTTTTTAGGTCGAGGTGCACAAAAAGCCCAGATGATCTACTAAATTCGTAGAGAACGAAATTATTCGTATTACTGGTACTGATGTTGTTGTCGTTGGTTTTGTATATATGTATATATATTATATTAATATTATATGTGTAACTATATAGTTATATGTATTATTATATGTATAGTTATTCAAAATTCATGCCTATTTTACTTTTGAACACAGAAATTTTATTACTTCTCTTTTAGTATTATTATAAAGTTTTGATAAATGTAATTTTTATAGACTACTCTTTGTTTTTTCTCGATAAAATAAGGATGTTTATTGCAAAACTAGTAATAAAAACTTTATAAATAAATAAGAGAACATTTTTAACATAAAATGTTTTTTTGCAATATTATTATTGATTTATTTTATAAACTTAAAGTGTACATACGAGTATAACATACTCTCATGTGTTATTTGATAACTTTATTCAAAATTATTTATTTTATTGAATTGCTAGTGTTCATTAGTTACCAAATAATTAAATTTTTTGAAAAATGGGTAATTAATAGTGCCACGCATCTAAAATTAAAAAAATCGAAGAAAAAACCTCCTTTGAATAGGTCACATAAAGAAAAGCGATTGGAATTTGTGAGAAATCACATGTCATAGAAAGAAAAGTAGAAGCGAATTGTGTTTTCGGACGAAAAAAAGTTTAATTTGAATGGTCCTGATGGTTTTCAGTTTTATTTCCATGACTTAAGAAAGGAAGGAAGATTTTTGAGGAGAAACCACAGTAGATAGGGTGGTGTTATGGTTTGGGGAGCTATTTCATTTTATGACTCGATTGACTTCTTTTTAAAATACGAGAATGACCGCAATTTCATATAAAACCACATTAAAAGAAGCTTTTCCAAAGTTTTGGTTCTCTGGCTTAGATTTAACAAAAGGATAATGCTCCTATTCACATCGCAGGACGCGTAGACAGGTTAATAAAGAAGGAAGGTAACTTGAAGATAAAGCTTCACTAATAGAAGCAATAATCACGCTAAAGCACTTGACATCGTTATACAATTCGATGCCATTACGAATTTTCGAAACAATTCGTCACAACGGAGGCAGCACACAGAAGTTATTTTTCAAATATTTATTTTTTTCAGACAATTTCAATACTGGCCGTAATCAAGTGGCTCATTTAAAATGTATGTTTTTTTTTGAAGAGATTACACTTAATGATTACTACACAAATAACGGTACTGTATTTTCAAATTTTTTGTCTGTGATTAAATTCGTAACAGAACGTACTCTCAAATACAAGCATAAAAACTAATACTCACGTAACAAAATTTATAGTAATATCCAAAATAATTTAAAAAAATCAGTGGCCGTAATCAAGTTACGCGGAATGTATATGTAAGTATGTATATAAAAAAAAATATGTAGCTGATTACAAAATTAGTTGACTTTTCAATTATTGACAGTTCTTTCGTACTTATTTTAAACTAAAATAGGACAATTAAATAGCAACTAAAATTTTAAAATATGAAAAAACACTAACCCAAAAATAAGAAAATATAAAAAAATATGATAATACGACATATAAAAAAAATTAAAATAGAAAAAAATTAACAGAAAGAAAAAATTGGTGGTAAGTATAACTCTTCCAGTAGTAGTTTTATTAGTTTAATAAAAATATAGTGGAAAATAGATTTTGGAGATAATTTAAAAAGGAATTTATGAATAAGCAAATCTATATTCAAATAGTTTCTTATAGACTGAAATTCAAAATAAAATAATTGAGAAAAAAACTTTTTAAGTATTTTCTCTATATTTGCTGAAAAAAAAATTGTTTTTTTTAGGAGGGGGAAAATGGTGAAAATGAGTGTTTATGTAGTTGTTTTTTTGCAATTTGTTATTATTTCTTGGATAAATTACCTAATTTTATGAATCAACAGATAGCGCATCTACGTCAAACTTAAAACTTACTTGTCTTTTAGTCTCAGGAGGCGGTTTAGGATAATCTAAATCTAGTTTCGTGAGTGGGACTGAATACGGATGTTGTTGATTAATATCATCGAAATGTTGTTGATTCATGTATCCACTACTACTGAACGGTTGGCTTTGATGAAGATGATTTTGTGGCATTTGTTGTTGAATTTGCTGCTGAAGATGATACGGATGATGAAGTAATTGGTTGAGAGGATTATAAAATTCTTGTTGATGAAAATGATGGTGATGTTGTGGTTGTGGTTGTTGTTGAGAAAAATTGATATTATGTAATAATGAAGGATTTGATGTATAATGTGATGGCAATAAATTACGTTGATGATATAAAAAATTTTGTGTTGATGGTTGTGATAAATAATTTGAAAATAAATATGGGTTATAACTATGACTACTATATATGGGCCTTGAATATAAATAATTTAAATGTGATGATGATAATGTGGGTCGTAAACGTGATGATAAATATGAAGATGATTGATGTTGTTTTGATGTTCCTGCACCTGTTAATGTTTGTCCAGTTGTCTGTTTATCAAATAAACTTGTATATGGTTGTATATAAATATTTGGCTGTGATGAAAAACTTGTAGACATTTGCATTAGATTTTCATTTAAATATGAATCACCAAAATTTAATTGAGGATAACTAGACATTGCTGTTGCACGTCCACCTAAACGTTGATTTAAAATTTGTGATGATCGTGAGATTGATTTTGATGCTTCGTTTAATAAATTGGCAATATTTGTAGATGATGAATTTCGTCTTAAATTATAAAAATCAGTCATTGTTGCTGTTGGTAGACCACCAATACTATAACGACGACGTGGTGGTATTGGTGATGATCTTGTATAACCAGATGTAGTTAAACCTGTTGCACAAGTTGTATCATATGAAAATTGTCCGGATGAACTAGGACCAAACAGATCTGGTTGAATATAGTACTGACCCAATATATCTGGCAACGGTGGACTCCCCAAGTTGTAATTATACATCTGAAATATTCGATTTAAATATTTGTTTTTGGTGTTTCGTTATCTTCATTCAGATCCATTTTTATTTTTTATATTTTTATTTTTACTTTATGTAACTCTTTTCAGCACTTTTTTGTTCATATTATCATAGTGTTTAATATAATATATCTATACATGCATACGTATATATAAATTTATTTATATTATATAAAAAATTAAATATATTATATATATATATATATATATACATATGTATATAATTTATTCATAATTGCTATAATTTATATATAATTTAATTATTTCATTATATATATATTTTTTTTCTATTTTATTATTATTACTTTTGTCAAATAAAAAAATCTCTACTTTAAACTATATGAGTCATGGGGTTTTTTTGTTTTAAATATTATTAATTGTGTTATTCATTAATTAGTTGTTTTTTTTGATACACTTAAGAATCTTTTGTCCAAATACATACGGAGGACTATTGGCCCCACTTTTTATTTGTCTAAATTTATTTTATGATTTTGAAATTTTTTTTCGAATTGTTCTTAAGAACTTAAGCTTTTCATACAATAAAAATTATATTGATTTGTTTTATTTTTGTTTCGTCTTTAGGAATGTTTAAAATATAATAGATGTCACATACATATATTGTAAATATATTGACTGTATATTTTCCAGTCTTTTTTTTCAAATATTCATTCTCCAATGTAAGTTATTTAAATAAAAAACATTTTTTAATATCCCACCTTTTTAAGTTATTAATATTGATATTATTGACAACGAAATAATGAATTTCTGAATTTAGTAGGCTAGATTTATATAATTCCTGCGCAATGAAAAGGAAGAAAAATTTCTGAATCTAGTTATTTAGTTATTATTTAGTTATCCTAATTTAATTTGAAAAAAAAAACTACTATATCGAACTGCACTATCGATATTCCAATAAATAGTTTCCCTACGAAAATATAACAAACGGACAGACAAGAAAGCGAGTTAATATTGCATTGTCATCCAGTTCTGAGCTATGTATAAAGTTTCAAGTCTCTTATCGAAAAGTTAGTTAAAAATCAATTTCTAAATTCCGAAATGACAGAAAAGCGACCTAATAAAAACGTTTTAAATTAGTGTTTAATGATATACATATATATTTTATTTTTTTGTCTTTGTTTTATTATTTCACTAGAATATTTACATACATACATTATGTGCAAAGTTCATTTGAATAAAAATTAAAAAGGAGATGAGAAAAAAATTCTATTCGTTTTAAAGAGAATTAAATTGAAGAAAATTTAAGAATAAAACAACATAAAGGTACTTTGAAAATATGGGAAATACAATAAATAATTCTCCTGAAACGGTTTATTTATGGAAAGTTTTTTCAAAATAAATTCGAAATTCAATAGAGAAATTTTCCAGCTAAAATTTTCAGAGGTCAATGGAATATGAAAACTTATGAATTTCCATTTTTGTTTCTAATAAAAGCACTAGAATTTTCATGTATTGTAATTTCATTTTGACATTGTTCTTCAATATTATTTTTACCGAGATTGTTTTTATATAAAAAATTTTTTTGTACGTATATTATAACTTTTTATTTTTAAAGTAAAATTTTTTTGCGGTTGCAATATGAGTTGGAAACGAATTTTAAAAGTTTGCATGTATTAACATATTAATTTGAAGGATATTAACAAAATAAAAGCAAAACCAGATTTTTCTCTAAAATAAGAGAACGGATAAAATTTAAACTTTCTAGGATAATGTACAAAAATAAACATGCAACAAAGATTTACTATAGTAAAACATTGTTTTTTTACACAATTGCAATCTCTCTCTTCAAAAATAAGAATTAAATAACCTCTTTACTGCTTGAAGCTTCACCTTCAAATTATTATTAGGAAGTTCACAATTAATGAGTACTTTAAAAATTATAGGAATTTATTTTTAGAAATTGAAATTAAAAGAAATATTCAATTAAAAATTTTGAAAATACCATTATAACAAATAAAAATCTAGGAAATTCATTAAGATATACTTCATATAGAAAATTTTTTGTTAATTAATTATATCATTTGCTTATTTGTACCACCAAAAATTATCTTTCAATTATTTCGAGAAATAAAATAAAACAAAACAAAAGATATACTTAGTATATACTACATACTCTTACATGTAATGTGCTTCATATAGAATTTATTTTTTTAAATTGTTCGAAAATATTATCTTAAAAGAAGATGCTTTTAATTGCATGTATTAAAAATTAGTTAATTTAATTTTTTCTGATAAGAAATACCAATCACATATACTAATCGTCAAAAATCTATACATACATACACAGGGAATTTTTTTGACGAAAGAATTATAAATTTTATTATATTTTTATTATACCTACATACATATATTCATAGTACAATCCATGTTCTTTCAAATATGACATTTGTTTTTCGAGAAAGTTTCTGTTTGTATTGTTTTTATCATTGAAAATTTTTTCTTATGTAATTTTGGAAATGAAAAAAAAAAAAATTAAACAAAATATATTAAAATGCATTCACAAATGAACTATATTTTTCATAAAAACCTATGCATTTCTTTAATAAGGATTTGAATATAGGAAAGACAAAATTTTTAAATAAAAAAAATTAGGAGAAAATAAAAATAAAATATAATTAACTTGTGGTACAAATATATGTATCATAGTTCTGTGTATTTTTTGTTTTTATTTTTATTGTAATGACTTAAATATTCATAATTTCTAACTTTTATTGCTTATCTTGTTTTAGTTTCAATGTATACATATTTTTATTTTAAATAAATCTACTTATAATTTTTTTCTTGTCTTCTCTTTGTATTTTTTAAGAGATTTAAAAAATTTTATAATGATGAAGAACTAAATTATGAAAATATTGAACAGGTTGTTCTGCACAAGATGTTTAGACCGAAAACCATCGATTGTTTTTAATCGACAAACATCTTATGTTCAAAACTAATACAGAGAACCTTCTAGCCTTTACTTTTAGGCTTCCCAAAAGTTATAAAACGTATATTAATGTATATTTGTCTTTAATGAAAAAACGAATTATTATTGGAATAAAACACAATGAAATAATATTTCTAATGACAACATATTTTTAAAATAAATAATTAAAAAGAGAAGTATTTGTAAGAGAAAAAAAACTTAAAAAACTTCAAAAAACTATTTAAAAAAATGATAAAATCGATTAAAAATCATAACCAAAATATTACATTGACAAAAAGATTTTAAAAAAATTCATAAATTAATAAATAAATACAAATTCCACTGGAAGAGCCTAAAATTTACAATTAAAATTTGATTCTTCTCTACATACGAGGAAAAATTGGGAATAATTACACAAGTCAACAACCAAAATGGTTCTTTGATATGAGTAGTTAAATTTCTTTAATTTTTATGTTATAAGTACGAATCTAATACTAAAATTGCTCGGGTAGCTCTTAGCTCTTATTCCAAAGATATTAATTTTTTCTTATAACGATCAGGGGTGCTATTCCTGAAATCACTCGTAACTTTACGCATACGTATCTTTACGAGTACTTTGTTTCGAATGGTTTATATGAGACGTATTCTTGAAATCATTCGAATATTTTTTCACCATTCGAATGGAATTACGAGTGTGGTGAAAGTTATAAAGTTCAAACTGATTTAATTATTAGATAATTTCGATGAGTAAGATGAGAATTAATAAATTATAAGAGAAATATGTCATATATTGTAGTAATGATTTAAGATTTAATAATTATTTTGAGATTTCCGAAGAGGAGTTTGTAAAATTATTCAAATTAAAATAATGTATGGTGGATGAAATTATTGAAAAATTATGCAAAAGAAATTTTATGAAAATTACAACTGAAAATTATTTACATAATTATTTTTTTTTTGAAGAATTTTATATTTTCTAACTCAAAAAAATAATAATCATAGTAAAATATAATTTAGGAAATATTCTTCATAAAATATTCTAATAATTCTTTATATATTGTAACAAGTATGATTGATTGAGCTACATATTGGTACAGCCAACTTTAATTACTTATTTTAAAATTATATTTAGTTAGGCTTCTTCTAATAATTGTTATTTTTGTTAATAATATTTTAAATTAATAATTTTAATTTTATAGTTTTTTATTATAATATATATATATATAGTACGAGTAAATTCATACGTACATTATATTAAATAACTATACATATATATATACATACCTCTATTATATTTATTTTCAACAGTATCATTTAGTACTCGTAATAGTTACGAGTGGAAATAACCACTCGTATCTTTTCGAATAGTTTTCATTCGAATATTTACGTATGCGAATCTCGAAAATACACTATATATCAAAACCACTCGTAAATGGTGAATTTACGTATACGTAAAGTTACGAGTGGTTTCAGGAATAGCACACCAGAGAAATAGGTCAATAGTTCAGGTAATCTGTTAATTTCGTTAGTGGGTTAAACTAGTCTAAGATAACCTGAATATTGTATGTAAGTATTTATTTATTTTTATAATGCCCAATTCCACAGTGGAAGCTTAAGCAGAGTTTAACTCTTAAACTAAGTTTAAGCACTTTTTTTCAGTTTCTCAGTGAAAAGGAAATATTTAAATAAAACACAAATAAACAATATATTTTGTAGCTCATAAATTTTTGTCGGCTAGTACTTGAGAAAACCCAAAACATGAATGTTATTTATAAAATCTTAAGAATGTATTATTATACCTATAGGGATAAGTTTAGCTTATTACCTGGATAGTATGATACTTGCATTGTTGGTTCCTTTTCTTTACTAAGTAATTGGGAAAGTCTCGTATGTGTTCATTAAAACAATTCCTTAAAAAGGAATAAATAAAGCGAGGACACAAGGAAAGTAATAAGGAATGCAACTATTCATTAGAGCAGTTGACTCAGTAAAAAAAGATTTAAGTAATTTTTTGAAACAAAGAAGAATAAAGTGTTAATTAAAAATAAGAAATACATACATATTTACATATATGCGTCTTATAAAAGTTAGTTTATTTTTTTCGAAAACTATACCTATTATTAGAAAGAACAATGTCACGTAAATTTATTTATTTCACGGATTATTTTGTTTGTTTGTGGTGAAATAACTTTTTCCAGTCAAGACATCGCTGGTGAAGATCGCATATCTTCAATGTTTTGGCAGAAAAATCGCAAATTAAGATGCTATACCGATGATATGGAGAGAGCCTTCGAATCACGTAATGACTGCATGATTCGAGCCATCATAAAATGTCAAGAAAAAAGAAAAGGGCTGCAAAATAAGCTGAGATTCCTGTTATATCCTGTGTTTGCATGCAATTAGGGTGTACTAAGTATTGCTATACTTTTTGTGTTAATGGAACAGTAAAAATAGAGCTTTGCACTACACCAAAAAATAGACTGAATAATGAATAATAACACATAATCACAGCACAAAAAATGATCAGCTATTTTGTTGCCTTGTGTTATTTTTCAAATTTAATTTAAAATTAATTAAATTAATAAAAATATATTAACAAAGAATTAGCTATTAATAACTCAAATTGAATTGATATTAAAAGAAAATTCTATCAAAAATAAAACTAAACTTTGAGAAATATTATTTCACTTAAAAAGTGTATTTTAAAGAAAAATATTTGTTATTTATTACAGTTAGTAATCATAGATAACATTCACTAAACTATAAATATTATTATGATTATTTTTAATTGATTCAATCATTAATTTATTTTTATGTGATTGTGTTAAAACAAATTTATTTTTTTATAAATTTATGTACCTATATACGAATACATATGTATTTTTTACAATATGACAAATCAAACTTTTGGTAAAAATATTTTTCGACTTATTATTACTTTTTGAAATAAATAAAAAATATTAAATTTGCATCCAAAAGATTACAATTGATGTTTAATTTATCAAGCTTTGAAAAATTATAATAAAACATGAAATAAGAATAGTATTAAAAAATATATATTGAAAAAATAAAGAAAAAATGATAATTTACGAAACAAAAATAATGTTTAAATAAATTTAAAAAACCTTATAAATATAAATTAAAGCTCTAGATATTTTTATATTATTTATCTTTGTAAATGTAACTATGCATAGGTTATTTATATTATTTATCTGTGATTATTTATTATTTATTTGTGCAAAACTCTAAATCATTCTATTTTCTTAAAATATATGTATTTTATTATATAAAAATATATTCATTAGAAGTTTTTAATTCAAATAAAAATCTACACTTTTATTAGTTTTATAGACAACAAAAGAACAGTATAGAAAACATTGCACATGCTATGCATTTAACTTACTTGTTTTTGTGCCATCGCTTGCATTTGCTGGAACATTTGCCTTTCCTCTTCTTTGCCTATTTTAAAATTTTCAAAAGGATTTATTCAACCAGTAATTTTTTTTTTTTTTTTCGATTTTGCCAGTAAAAAATCGTAAAAGTGCAAAATGAATATAAAGTAAATTATTTTATAATAAATACACTGCGCGAAACATGATATATCTCACCTATGAATTTTTCATATTTCTTCGAAAGAGTTGTAGTAAAAAGATAACGACTGCCTTAGTTCCATGATATAGGTATTTCCAGACTACTACACATAGAAGCAATTGAAAAGCCTATTACTCTTTACTTAAATAATGCTGGAAAAAATCCCGACACTTGCTTGATTAACGTCACTATTCATAAAACATTTTACAGAGTGTAAATATTAGTAAATTAAGTAATTTAAGTTTTTTTGAAACGTTTTTAATAGACTTCAAAAAAAAAAAAAACGGGTGGTAGCAGACGATGAAGAAGTAAATAAATTGGAAGAATAATATAAATGCTACTGTGATCAATAATTTTTCAAGGACGCAGTGAACTACCGCAGAAAACAATAAAGATGTGTAAAAATGGTATTTGCAGATCTCTTAAAAAGTTTTTTCACAGTGATTCAGACTGGGAAAATTGCAGGGATTCGGGGATGAAACTTCTCACAAAATTGTATGATTCAATATTCATTTGAAGCTTAGCTGTATAGACTATAGTATAATGCAAATCATCATAATTTTCAGTTGTATTTTCATAAAATTTCTTTTGCATAATTTTTCAATAATTTCATCCACCATACATTTTTTTAATCTGAATAATTTTACAAACTCCTCTTCGGAAATCTCAAAACAATTATTAAATCTTAAATCATCACTACAATATATGACATATTTCTCTCATAATTCATTAATTCTCATCTTACTCATCTAAATTATCTAATAATTAAATCATTTTGAACTTTATAACTTTCACCACACTCGTAATTCCATTCGAATGGTGAAAAAATATTCGAATGATTTCAAGAATACGTCTCATATAAACCATTCGAAACAAAGTACTCGTAAAGATACGTATGCGTAAAGTTACGAGTGGTTTCAGGAATAGCACCCTTGGGCCCTTCTAATAAATGAATTTAATATGTATATATAATTTTTAAGTTATAAATTAATTAAACTCGTCTATTAGTAAGGTCCACTCTTTTAAACCATCACTCTAAGTTTATTTATCATTACAGTTTACATCATTTCCAAGAGTCTAACTATACTAAATCAGCAATTATCAATAACAACGCAAATACAGAAAACAAAACATATTTTTATTATATTTCTAAATAATTCATAATTTCGTTTCTCATAGAATTTTTAAAATGCCGACTTTTCATTTTATTTTATTATAATTAAAATAATTCATAAATTCTGAACTCATATTAGAGGAAAACATAACATGTTGATTCCATGTAGTTTAGAGTTCATTTCTTTCTCACTAAAACTGAAAAGTCCATATTTTTCAAAACTTAAAACTGTAATTTGTTATTGAATTATGTGTTTGACATATGTCATAAACCTCAATTAAAACTTAAGTTAATTATTTGAATTCAGTACGGTAATAATTGTAGGAAGATCAACATTGAAATTAAAATAAAAGATTAACGTTGAGCTTAAACTTGTGAAGTCTGACAATATTAAAATTTGTAAAGTTTTTCAACATTGAAATTTGTGAAGTTCATCAACATTAGAAATTTATAATCAAAACTTTAAAACATTAAAATTCTAGTAATTGTTTATAGAAGAAAGTTGAAAAAGAAAAAGTACATATAATAAAAGGATTTCTATTTTTTTCCCCAGGTAAAGAGCCCTAAATTAAAAAACAAATAGGCTTTTCAATTGGTTCTATGCGTAGTAATCTGGAAATCCCTATATCATGAAACTAAGGAATTCATTATCCTTTTATTACAACTCCTTCGAAGAATTATGAAAAAATCATAGGTGACGTAAATGAGCAGTTCTACTTTTTTTTCTAATAATAAATTATCTCACCCATTCCTTTACTTTGAAGCATTTCCAATAATTTTTTAATACTTTCATCACGTGCAATTAATGTTTGTTTTTGTGTTTCAATACGGCATTCTAAGTCTTTAATTGTTTCACGTAATATACCAACTTCACGTTGTAAATGATCATTTTCAGCATATAATGTTTCCATTTGTTGCTGCATTTCAATATTTGGTTGTCTCATTCTCATACGTAATTCTTCTTCTAATTGTCTAACGAGCATTGCTTGTTTCTAAAAAAAAATAATATGAATTAAATGAATAAGTTTTCTATTGTAAAATAAAATAGAGGGGAATATTCTTTCTAGCGAGCGTTAACTGTCAAATTGAAACCTTTTGATACAAAAGCTCTTGAATGTCTTCTTCAACGTGACATATGTATGTCCTTATTGACATTGACATGTTTTATAAAAAACCGTTATTTCTCCATCAAAAATTATTTGCAGGATAGCAGGTAACAATGTATTTTAAAAAGAACTTCTTCTTTTTTTATTTCGTTCGGATCCGTGGTTCTTAAGTAATAGAAACTTAAATTTAAAATCTTGTGTTTCTCCAAAATCGATTTTTTCAACTTCTTTTGGTGACGATATGTCTCTGAAACTTGAAAAAGGACATATGTACATATTTCTCATACATATGTTCATATAAACTCTACACAAATAGAAAAATAAATAAAAAAAAGTTCGACAAAATACGCACTTCTCATGCATTCATAATCAATAATATAAATATCTATAATTTTTCGTTGTATTTAAATAAATATTTAAAAATTAAGAAATACATAAATGTTATGAAAGTTAATACTATCAACAAATTCTTAAGTTCTATTCGGTCTTTTTGACTAATTTCAAGTATAGTAATTTGTAGGATCACTTTTGCTGACTCTTGCTTAATTAACAAGGAAATGCACTTTACCTATTTCTACATTTCTACTCAATATATTGCAATTAAAATTACAATAATAATTTCTAGAATCACTTTTGCTGACATGTTCAATTCTATTTGGGTTTGTTAATTGCTTATCCGCATTAATTCTTTTAATAAGTAATTTTTATTTTAAAAGTAGTTCGAAAGAAGTTGTAATTAATAGATCTGTATATTTTGAACGTCAATAAAAACACTTCAAAAGTCTCAAAAACGGTTTTTTCTCTTAAAAAACCTTAACTGGCGCCTAAAAAATGGAAAAAGTTATCTAGTACAAGTGACAGTGCAAATTTTCTTCAATTGAAATCAAAAAAGAAAAGTTAAAAAAACTATACCCGTAAGAACATAGTGGTGTTGAATAAAAAAAAAGAAAGAAAATCAAAATTGAAACACACTATAGTCATAACAACATAGTGATTTTGACGTATAACTAAAATGCATTGAAACTAAGAACACTAAAAAAAAAATATAGTGCCTTTAAATAAACAATCATTTTCACAAAGCAAAATTTCTTGTCGTGGGAAAACGAGAGTCTAGAACAGTGAAACAGGAAGATAGTGAAGACTACACGTAGATGTAGACGCAATCGTAGTAATAGTTTGAGGAAACATCGATTCTTTTCAGAACTACCAAAATTGAGAAGATCCGTAATTCATAACATTTATTTTTTATTTTTTAAATATTTATTTATTACGGAAAATTATTGTTGCTCATGAGTGCATGAAAAATGCGCATTTTGTCGAACTTTTTTTTATTTATTTTTCTTTTTATATACAAAATAGCCTTTCATATGATACTAAAAAATATATACATATGTTCTTTTTCAAGTTTCAGAGACATATCGTCATCAAAAGAAGTTAAAAACTCGATTTTGGAGAAACACAAGATTTTGAATTTAAGTTCCTACTACGCAAGAACCACGAAACCGAACGAAATAAAATAAAGTGTGTTAAAAAAAGAAGAAGTTCTCTTTATAATACATTGTTACCTGCTATTCTGCAAATAATTTCTGATGGAGAAATAACGGTTTTTATAAAACATGTCAATTTTGTCACAACATTTTTAACGGTACTTTTCGGCTATAAAATGGAATTTTCGCCAATAAGGACATATATCATTGGAGAAGACATTCAAGAGCTTTTGCATCAAAAGGTTTCATTCTGAAAGCTCACGCTAGCTAATCGGAATAATAGCCAAAATAGAAATCTAAAAGTTAATTCTTACAAACCGTATATTGAATATTTCTTAGGTAGGTATGTATTTAATTCATTTTTATCACAAGACTTACAATGAAAAGTATAACAAAAAATAAACTTTGGAATATTCATAAAACAAGATTATATAAGATATTTTATTTCTTCTTTTTAATTATGAGTCATTTTATTGTGATATCTCTTTGAAGCATAGGGAAAATAATAGAAAGTGTTGATGAATCGTTTCTAATATAATAAAACAAAAATGCATAGTAAAAAAAAAAAATTTCTGCTATATTTATTCATACTTTGAATTGAACTCGTAAATATGATACATTATAATTATCCTATTTAAATGTTTTAAATTTAAAAATTTTTTGTCTCATATAAATAGAAATGCGAAATTTTTAAGCACTTTTCAATAATGATGATTTAAAACCAATTTTGTTTTATTTAAACTAGATAAAAGCCATAGTTTCTTTATGAAATGAATTAAGTAATTACAAGAAAATACAATTTTATTATTTTATCATAATCTTACTCTGTTGGAATCCCGGAATTCAATAAAAGTACGTCAGGGAAATAAAGTAAATAGGAAAATACAAGAAAAAAAGAATAAATAAGTGAGATTTTAAAGAAAGAGTTAAATAGAAGAAAAATACGTCAGATTAGTTATCGAAGAAACTATTCAAATGTGATTTTTTTTTTCAAAAGCTGGTACAAATTTTACATATTTTGTAATATATTCTTATATTAAGTAATATATGTACATATATAATACATACATATGTATATACATTATGTATGTATACATATGTATGTTGTTACATATTGTTTGTAAATTGTTTGTAAAATACTTACCTGATTTTCACTACTGAGCAGTTTTAATTGGTCATTAATAAGACTGTACTTGGCACTTTCTTCTTTACGTAATGCTCTTTCTTTTTTCAATTCTGGCGACCAAAATGTTTTAATACTATGCATTGAACTACCTAGTTTCTGATTTGTTAATTCAAGTTCACGTTTTAGTTGACCTAATTCACGTTGTAAATCAGAATTTTGATGTTGTAAGTCACCTAAATAAGTACGATCCGTTGATGACATTGCTATAAAAGAAAATTTGTAAATAAAAATTTGCTTTTCAAAATTTCTGAAGAAAAAAACAGAAAGGATATTTTTTATTAACCCTTGTAACCAATAGCCCGATGTCTTGGTTTTGTCCATGATTTTATAAAAATTGTTCAGAAAAAAACCGTTATTTCGTCCAAACACATTTATGTGGAAAAAAATTTCCATTTAATTTTAACTCTATATAGAGAAAGTCCAAATTTCGTATTAAAGCAACGTTGGAATTTTTCTTATACATATATAGTCGAAATTATTCCCTAAATATTTATTATGTTAGGACGGAATTAAGATATAAAAATATACATTATCTGTCTTACCATCGCTGGAATTTGTCCTATGTAGAAAAATTTATTGTTGAATTATTTGTGAACAAAATTCAATAATTACCAAGTTACTCAAATATACTATAGTTTATTGTGTTGTCATACGTGAATGTGTTTAAGATAAAGTGCTCTCGATGTTTTTTTTTGTTAACACATGAGTGATTTCCAACATGATGCAGAGCAAGCTGCTACCATGTGGAGCCCTAGGTGACGGATAGGAAAAAGCCCTCTATATATGAAGGGTCGCTGCGAATAACAAATAAGCTAATAACCGCTAATATTCTCTGCGACATGGCGTCATAAAATAACAATTAAGGAATATTTTGTGTTTACTCGATGGACAATATTTTAAATAAAGTTTTGGTTTTTTCTTTAAGAAAATAAACACTGCCGAAGACGAACCCTGACAAGTCGGACTCACAATGAGGAATATGAGGACAGTGGACTAACAACCTGTTTCTTCGAGACCAACGTTTCTTGAAAAACTATAAGAATAAATGCCTCGGATTGGACGAATTCATCGGTGACGACTAAGCAAACGAAAAATGGACATACTAATATGAACGTGGAACGTACGAACAATATACAGAGCAACAGAACTAGTGAAAGAGCTAAAAAATATTACAAATTTTAGCAATCCAAGAAATAAGATAGAAAGATTCAAATATGATAAACCAAGCGGAATATAAAATCTTCTATATATGTATAAGTGGTACATTTTAAGTGCTAGAAGTTAGAACGATGTACTATAAAGTAAAAAGTAATTTTTTTCTATCAGAAAAAAACACTGTTCGTTGCATAAAAACAAAATTATACAGAAACACCTGAAAATTTTGCTTCCACATATTTTATCATTGTTAAATATAATACATACATCTGAAAAATAAAAGCTTTAGGGCGGTCTATTGGAAAAAAAAGTATGATTAAATGTAGAATGTACTTATGTATATTGTCAAAATAAGGTCCAAAATATGTGATGTTCTAACCTTACTATACAGACTGATTCAGTTTAGTTGTTCGACCCGGAAACTATAAACAGGTCTCGGCGAGACAAACAAAAAATTGTATGGGAGAGGGGGGGGGGAGGCAATCTCAACCGTTTTTTAGTTAGAGGGGGGAAACATTTTTGTACTTTTTCCTTGTTTTACCCTATAACTTTTTACAGGGGCATTGTGAATTTCTACATTCGAATCACATACAAACACGTCAAAATACCTGAACCTGATCCAAAGAAAGGGAACCTTGATGTGAATGTTTAGAAACAAAAAATACATACCTATTGGATTTGGACTCTGCCTTGCTGAACGACCATATAATTCATCTTCAAGATATAATCCACGTTCTAATGAACGATCTCTTGATCTATCACGTGGTTCACGAATTGGTATAAATTCACGATCATGTGGATCAACTAAACCGCCTCTATCCAATGATTGATATCGTGTCCCTAAATACGTTTTTAAAAAAATAATTTTGTGTAACTTTCAATCATAAAATAATTATTAATAAAAATGAACGACAGATTTGAATTGCTTAAAATTTTTTTTTTGTTTAATATTTCAGGAAAGATGAAAAAAATTTTCTGTTAGTAGAAATTTTGAATTTTTTATTATTTTTTCTTTAAACAATTATGTATAAACTACAGTATTTAATAAATTTAACAATGTAAACTCACTTGGATAATCCATGGTATGAGATATTGGTGGTCGGCTTGCGCTTCTGCTTCTATGATGGCCTCCACCAGCAGGACTTGTTGGCTCATCCATGTCTCTATAATATGGACTACCCATGGCTGCAAAAGAATTATGATGATGATTTAAGGATGAGGAATGAGGATCTTAGTGCAGGAAAGGAATAGCCAGAACGTGTTTGACGTAATATTCGCCCTAAAAGAATTTGTAACGAAAAACGGGAAAAAATGAAATACAAGAAAAAAAAAGAATAAATAAAAAACAAATAAACAAATAAATAGAAAAAATAAAATGTGTGGGACATTTATGATTGATTTTGAGAATTAATTGGTAGAATTGAAAAATCAACAGAAAAGATATAAAATTACAAAAACAATTTTTTACGAGAAATTTTGTAAGGCGTAATGCAAGTAATACCGTAATATGAAAAATTAAAAAATAGTTGAATAATTAAGTGTTTCGAATACAATTATTGCTCTTTAAAAATTACAAAAAAAAAAAAAATAATAATAATAATAATAATAATAAATAATATGTTTAAAAACAAGACATTAAATAACTTTTAATTCTACACTTAGTAAGGAATATGGGTTTTTTTTACTGCCAAAACACATAAGGCCCACATGTAATTTTTTTAATGCTTTGTTACTGTTTCTATTCTCGGTTTTCAGTATTCAAACACACATACGAGAAGATTCCCTTAAAATTCGACATTTAAAAACATTTGCAAAAATCACACAAAAATAAAGTACAAATGTTATTTGCACGTGTTAATTGATTTAATAAAAATATAGTTGATGCTTATTTTGTAAATATCTGAACTTATACATGTATCAGTTTTTTTTGCATATTTTCAAATGTTGAAAATTAAGATATTCAAAAACAAAAGAAAAATTTACAAATTACTTCAAAGACTAATATAATTTAAACAAAAATCCTAAATAATATTTCAATTTTAATAAAATGAAATAATTTTTATGCTTACAGAAGAGATCAAGATTATGTAAGAAGGTTTGGAATTGATAACAAATTTTTTGAAAATGAAAAGGTAAAACATTAGAAAGCAGTTTAATTTTTATTGCATAATAACAATTAATAAATAATAGTTTCTCTTCAGCCACAACGACATTACATTTATCCATTGGCCAGTGTTTCAACCATTAGTCACATACTTAGTTATAGTTATTTTAAATGAATAGTTGTCATTTTTATGTTTTATTCCGACTTTGCTCAGAATGTTGGAAAATACATTTCATTTTGTTTGAAATTCATAATACATAATATTTATTTTGATAAATAAAAAAACAATTAGAGATCGATAAATACATTTTATAAAAGTTTTACATTAAACATTGCATGAAAAAATAAATTGCTAGATAAATTTGTAATTTATAATAATTAATCAATTATATTCAAATTTATTCATTTATTTTTTCATTCAAATGTTAAATTACTGTTTCTGTAACTCCACTTGATTTCAATTCGCCATCATCTCTAATCATAATATTATATAGTAATATAATTATATATCGGAAGAATAACCAAATTTATTAATTCTAAGTAACACAATCACGTCTGCAAATTCTCAAGAAAATTTCATAATTTCATAAATTCCATGTCTTTACGCGAGTTACATATATTGATCTTGAAAATAAATTAAAATGTATGAAAAATTCCGACTTGCCGGACTATTATAAAATAAAAACAAAAACAAAACCAATGTCGTGGTAAATTGCTAGAAACTATTTTCTCAAGCTTTTAAAATCGTTTAACATTATGATATATGTATAGTATATTATTAATTTTGCTGATATGCTATTTTAATTGATATAACCGTTTAATAACCAAAACATTCTAATGCTACTTTTTCCGTTCTCAGCAATTATGCTGAAAATGCATATATTACATAAAATGTAATTTTAGGACAAAATGTAATTATTAAACTGTAAAAATTAAAGATTCATTCTTAGTTTGCAATCACAAGAGTTCGGTCACAACTTCTGCAAATTAATGTATAAATTCATTGTAAAGTTATGTAGTTTGTGAAGTGATAAAAATAAAGCAAATCAAAAGTCACACGCAAAATTTCTTTATTTCAACGTGACTGCATAACTTGCAAATTTTAACTTCTAAAAGAAATAATTTCTCTGAAAAATAAATAAACGCAGACAAAAAGTACTTAGATTGCATTTTTTCTCTAAAGTAAGAATTACGCATGTATAACAAGTACAGGAAACTGTAATTAATAATTAAGTCAGAGTCAAAAATCAATTTAATTTATTTACTCAGATCGAAGAGATCAATAAAAACATATTTTATCTAAATTGGTGTTTAAATAAAAGTCAAAAGAAAACCTAATTGTACTTTAAGTCTAGGTTGGTGTTTGAAATAAAAGTTAAAATAAAATTAGTCTTTTATTTAAAAATTATTGTTTTGCATTATTTTGAATAGCTAATAATCTATAGTACATACATGTACTCGTATATATGTACATATGTATGTATTAAAAACATACATAGTTTTATTTTTCCTCTAACTACTTAAAAGAGTTTTTCAATTTATCATGCAAAAAATTGAAAAACAAAAAATTATCAATTTACATATAATGTTTTAATCTCAGTTACGAGTAGATCATATAATATTTGTTTCCAGATTTTCTATATTACATATTACCTTCTAGATTTTTTATGAATGTACATAAAATGTAAATACGAATTATATTTTTTTTGAATTTTCTATTAAGTTTCTACGAGCGAATTGCATACTTCGTGTTCAATGGAATTTGTTTTTTAAATTTACACCTTTCAAATTCTCCTCTTTTATTTATTTATTATTAAAATTTGTTGACTTTTGAATCTATCAATTCAATTTAATTTGTTTTATTTTTGACTATTCTATTATATTTTTATACACATAAAACAATCATGATTATATATATAGTTAATAGGTATAGTCAATTACTGAAGACAATATAGAGAGATAAGAAATTTTTTTCAACAAAAAAAGATATGAAGTAAGATCAAGGATATGGTATTGAAAAAGAATGACAACGTTGAATTAGGAAATATTAACTTTGAAGGTTTGGTGATAGACTACCCTACCCACACATAATAGCTAGAGAATTTAATAAATACTTTGTATAAAGTACTGAGTGCACCAACAAAAGCATTCAAAGTGTACCATATAAGAGGAAATTTTATTAGAATCATTTGGATACTTCAGACCAGTTTTACTCGAAATCTGCAATATGTCAATAGAAAATGGCCAGTTTCCTTCGGCATGGATAATTGTAGTTCCAGTTGAGAAAGTAAAGAATTCCAAACAGAACTTTGAATTTAGACCAGTAAACATGCTTCCAATGTATGGGATTTTCGAGAAATATGAAGCGATTCAGCTGATTAAATACTTAAAACAAAATTGTATTTTAATAAAGGAACAATCAGGGTTTAGAAATTTATAGTACCTACGTCTTACACTCATGTGAAACTGCAATAAATTGGCTAGTTTATGAATGGAAACAACAAATTGATAGAAGTAATAGCATTCTCTGATTTTACAAGAGTTTTCGAAACGAAAGACAGAGACATATTGCTAGAAAAATTACAAATGATTGGCATTAGAGAGCTTAATTAGTTTAAGTCCTATTTAATAGATAGAAAATAAAAGACAAAAGTTAGTGTTGAGATGCGGGAAATGTTACACTAGGTGTACCTCGGGAATCTCTACTTGGAATATTGTTTTTTTAAATATATGTATATATATGTATAAATGAAATCAAAGATGTGATTAAACAATGCAAAATTGATACCAAAATTCAATATCAAATTCATACTGAAAACATAATTCTATATATCAAACATCAAATAAAAGTTTTATTAAAAATAGAATATACTATATAATTAAAAATCACGTATAACTATTAAAAATAATAAATTTAAATTATAAAATAAAAATACTGAATATCAAATTATCGTAAACTCATTTTTTTTTTATAAATTTAGACAATACTTCCAATAGCTACGGCAATCCTGAATTATCATCATTCTCTTTTATACTCATTTTCCCGCTGACACGAATCAAACAACATTTACTACTTTAACTAAGCAGACGTCGGCTGCGCAACGACTTTATATTTAATAATTCTATTTTTTTTTTCGTAGAAATAAGAATATTAGAAAAATTGGAATATGTCATTAAAAATCGAAAATTTTCATGATATTTTCAAATTAAGTAACTTTTTTATCAAATATAAATTTAAAGGAATGTAAAATTTGTACAGGAATTCTCTTTTTGAAATTTATTGTAAAAATAATTTAAAATTATTTTTGCACAATTTGAAACATCCTGTTAACATATGTATATAAAAAAGTACATTTTTTAGGGTTGACAGAGATATATTTATTAAAATTTCCTACAAACTTCAAATTATATGTAAAGTTTTTAGAAACAATACTGACTTCGAATTATAAAAATACTATAGTTTGTATCATTATTATTTTTCAGAATTATTTTTAATATTTTTATAGGTATGTAACAAATATTAAAACTTAAATTTAAATTACCTACATATATGTATGTATTTATGGACAGATATAAATATATATAATAATATCAAGAAGTAGAAGCGAGTACATGAATTAACTATTGAAAAACTTGTGTATTATTAAAAATATTCAGGAAAAATTAATATTTTCTAACAAAATAGAACTATGATAAATCTGAACAAACAAAAAATAATTAATACTAAATTTACCTAGAGGGCTGCCTTGTAATGTGTAATCTCGTGATGGTGAACGATCCACGGTTGGTAGTTCAGTTAAACGTCTAGTACGTGCAGGACTACGTATACCAGAACTCACAACAGGTACTGATGGATTGTAATCGTCGCGAGACATAATATACCGCGGATATGCCGCGGTTCTTTAACGTAATTAGAATTCTGAATATTATTTTATTGATTTACAATTACTTTTATTTTAATTTAAATTTAAATATGATTATCTAAAACGAGAATAAAATTTTGTAAAATGCAGTTTAAATAACCTTTAGAAAAAAATATCTCTTTATATATCAAATGCAAAAGAAAAAAATATTTTTGAAAAAAAATGAAATTTTTTATTCATATAGTAATATAAAAATACAAAATTAACAGAAATTATTATTGCATTTCCATTCTCACGAAAGTTACAAACGCAACCATCAACAATTTTTCGCAACTTCTATCTTTGCAACTTGACTTGATAAAGAATTAGATTAACTTGTTTAATTCTATTTTAGAGAAAATTCATTCTTAAGTAAACTCTTAAACAGTTAAGTTGTAAGTTCAACTCTGTAAATTAACTTGTGAATCAATAAAGTTTAAATTCAAATGTTAAGATAATTAAGTTGTTTTAATAAAAGAAATTTTATTTAATTTTGTGAAAAAAAAAAGAAAAAAAACACGACAAAAACAAAAGTAAAAATAACAATTAAAGTGATTTGTGAATTGTGTTCTCAATTAAGAGGAAAAATTATTCAGTTAATTTCGATTGTGAAGAAACAACCAATACTGTGTTTTTACTGAGAAACAATACAAATCAACAATAAAAATTTTTAAGAAAAAGCGACGAAGCATTTTCTTGAATCACCACAAGCATCTGCAATTCCACATCAAGGGAATCAGACGTATTGGAATATCATTGAAAACAACATTGAAAAGAAGCGAAGAAGCTCTATCATCAATCTTAACAGTACCCGAAATTCCACATAGAGAGAATCAAATTGCTAGATAATCATCGACATCTGCAGTCAAGATTTTAATCTTGGAGTATAAAAGGGAAAAAAAAACAACAACAACAACTAAATCAAGGCAAGTAAAAACGTTTGTTTTTAAATAAAATAAAAGGTATTAGAATCATTTTCTTTAAATATAAATTATTAAAATTGAAGTAAAATTAAATAAATAAATAAGTTAAAATAAAATAGAAATTTTTTTTTTTTTTAAAATAAATCAAAGTGATAATTGAATAAATAATAATTAAATTATAATGGATGCTGAAAGTAGGCAAACTCTAGATTATATTGCTAAAAGTACATATAAGTTATATAACCCATTTAGTGGTAACGAATATTGTTTAGTTGTCTTTTTGAATAGAATTAAGTCACTAATACCGATAATTGAAACTCTAAACGATGCTGTTAAATTAATAGTATTTATTAGGTTACATTATCGACAAAATCACTGGTGATGCAAAAGAAACTCTATTAAAAAACGGTGCTGTCCGTACATGGCAAGATTTAAAACCATGGTGAAGGAACACCGATGATAGAATTAATAGACGAACTTAAATCAAGTAGGTGTGATTCTAAAATTGAAAATTTTTATAACAAAACTTCAAAACTCTTAGTTAATGATAATCAAATTCACTTTAAATTTTATCAATATCACATGGATATGGATTTATATAGAAAAATATTTTATTATTTTCACCCTTTTTTTTTGATTTATTTAATAAAATAATACTTCAAAAATTTTTTATCACATTTCCTATTAAATGATTTTAATTTTAATTATTTTTACTGATTCTTATTTATTAAAAGTTTTAAATTTTTCTTAAATAAAATATTCTTTGCACTTATATTTTCTTTTAATATGTATGTTCTTCATTAGATAATTTTTTTATAAAACTTTAATTTTTTTCTTTTCAATAAATTCTTTATGTTCATATTTGTTGTTTTTTTTTATTTAATTAATTTCAAATTTTCCTACCGTAAAATCTTTTAACTCAATTCAAATATTTAATATCTTTTAATTGTTTCACTTTAATTAACTTAAAATTGTGAACCTCTTAATAATAAAAAAAATTTTATATATGAAACTTACATTAAGAATATCAAACGTGTGATTAACGTTTGGAGTTGTAACATTGTAGAACCGTACGTAGAATTTTCTGCAACCAATTGGGCGGCTGTTGAAGAGTATTATAAAAATCTGGCCTGGTTATCCTGGATTTAGTCTACCAATCAACTCCGTATTTTCCTGGTGGGGTGACTCCGGGGCCTCTTTTCCCAAATAAAGTTGAAGAATTTTGAAAAGTTTCAACCTTTTATTTTCTACTGTTGACCAAAATAGTCTTTTGAAATATATGTGTTTAACTGATGAAGCTAGTATGTTGTTTCACTATCACTTTACCGAATAATTTAAGTTATTGATTAAACTTTAATAAAAGTTCTTTTTTTTTTTTTTTTTTTTTAAACAATTTTATTAAAAAGAACAAATTCAAAAATTTACAAATTAACAGATTTATTGTTTGAAATCAACATTACAACTGAACTTAATAATTATTACAATTCAAAAAGAAAACTTAAATTTAGAATTTAACATTATTTGGAAAATGTTGACATAGCAGAAAAGGTGTCTGGGAAAGTAAAATTGTATGGGAACAAAAATGTTGTAAAATGATTAATGGGAATATGTTTATTTATTATTATGTGAAAATTCTGTAGAATGTGTTAACTTATATAATATACATAGGTATTTATATATTTTTTCTTTTTTCTGGTCTTTTTTATCTTAGTTAAGTAAATTAGTTTCTTAGTTTTTAATTTCTAAACTCTAACATTCTTGAATTTCTATTTCGCTTTCTTTTTCCTTTTTTGATTCATCTTTATTTTATTATTATTATTATTTTTCTGTTTCTTTTGCAATTTTAGTTGAATAATTATGGTTATGTATAAATTTAATTGTATGAAAATAAATTCTTTATTTTTCGCATACTGTACGAGCATCATGTTCAAGTAAGTATTGGTTATTGTATGAATAAATAAAATAAATAAATGAAAAGAAATTAACAATGAAGACAAGTACCAACCAATTGAAATAGAAAGCTAGCGAGCACAAAACGTGAACTTTTCTAACAAGCCTTAACATGCAAAATACCCATAGTAATAATAGCAATTAATGATAAAAAAGTATTATGTATAGTAAATATGTACTTAAAAGTTTTTAAAAATATTTTAAAAGAAAAATACATATATTATGCCACATTAAAAGGCTTTAACAGAGAAAATGCCCATGCCAAAACAATTTTAGGTGGAAGGTACGTTATCTTGGAAAATGACAAACTTTAAAAATCATAAAAACGATACAATACAACTTACAACAAAGAATACAACTTATCAAGCAGTAACAAAACTTGTTCATCAATACTATGAATAATCCTATATGTTTCAAAATATGCATACTACTACTATCAATTTAATGAAAAAATGGATTGACTTCAAATAAATCGATAATTCCGGCACAAAAAAGTGGCGTTTTTTGATAGTTTATGGAAAATTAAAATAAATAACAGCGTTTTCAACTCCCTTCGCATACTAAAAATACGCATAAACAACATTTCAGAAAATTACAAACCCTGTACTTCGTAATATTATTATTAAAACGTGTATTTTATGTTTAGTCGAAATTTAAATTTTTAGTACATGACTAGACGAGCACATTAATAATCTGAAAAAAGTATTTGAAAAATCAAGAAAATCTTGGCTAAAAGTACAGGTCGACAAGTGTATTTTATGAAAAAAGAGACGGAATACTTTGGCCAACTATACTGACGCCAACAGGAACAAAACCAATCACAAATAAAATAAATGTTTTTAAAGTACTAAAACATTTTGTTATATAAAATTAAAATGAGTCTTTTCTGGGAGTAACCGAGTATTACAGGAGTATATTCGAGATTATGCGAAAGTTCTACTCTAAATCAAAATAAATTTTAACAAACCATCCAATCTGAGATGGGTACTCAGATTGAATTTTTTCGAAAAAAATAGTATTTCATACAATTTTTGATGTGGTGCGTTTTATTTGAATAGTACGGTATATGAATCACTGCGATTTCAAAATGGTTATAATGTAAGTCGAGAAATGCTGAATTTGAACACATTATATTTTATTAAATTATTATAATATTATTCTATTATTTTATTATTTATTGTTATTATATTATAGTATGTATGTATATTAAAACAAGAAAAAAGCAAAAAGTTCATTTTATAAAATATTGAAACTGAAGAAAATAACTTTAGTTTTTAAAAACATAAAATAAAATTGCGTACGAGAATAAAATTCAAATATAAAAATAAACTTCCATGTACCATATATGAATCATACAATTTTTTGAACATATTTTACTTAAAATTATAAGGTTTTATCAAACAACCATTTCATTCTACTTAAAACTGTTTAATGATTATGAAAGTAATTTTATACTTACCGAAATCAAACAATTAATACAACAACAACAAAAAATACTTTTAAAATTAGTTTTTGCTAAAAATTTAAAATTTAAAAATCAAAAATTTAAAAATTCAAATTTTTTTTAAAAAAGTATAATTGTAGGCACCCTGTACAATTCAAAATTTTAACATATTACAATTATTTCATGGCTTACATATAATAACGATGCAAATATATTACATACAGTATTATAATAGTTTTTGGAATTTATTCTGGTCGCGGTTTGGATTGATACCAGTAATAGGTCTCATCGAGATAAACAAAAAATCGTAGGGTTTGAGGTAGAAGGACAAGTTTTGTACTGTTTGAAAGGGCAAAGGATGCTCTATATTTATGGTCAAAACAGGTGACGCTAGAGTGCCCCTGTAAAATGTTATAGGGTATACTGTGAGAAAAGAGCAAAACAACTTCAACGCCTCCTAACGGCCAAACCACTGGGATTTATAACCCCCGCCCCCCATACGATTTTTTGATTGTCTCGATGAGACCTATCACTCGTATCAATCCAAAGCAATCCAAACGAAACACCCTGCATCATATTTGTCGCTGGAAGTTAATTCGTATAATCTGATGAAAGATAGTATTTTGATGAGGTATTTTTTAGAAATAGTGGATAGATTAGTTTTTTCGAGTTTTAAAAGATTGGATATTAATGGTGGACGTTTAGTAATGGGAGGCGGATCAGAAGGAAAGTGTAAAAAGGGTTTTAAGATTGGAGTAAAGTGACATGTCTAGATATGTAAATGTTTTGCGAAGAATAGTAGAACAGTGTCTTTACAGTACACTATGGTATTTTTTTTCAAGTCTAAAATATCGAATAAAATTACACTGCGTCGTGTTAAAAACATAAAAAATCATTTATATTAAAATTTATTTTTTGAATGGTAACAATAATTGTCCTAGCAGTAATGACGTCATATTTCAGTTATTAATGTTAAAATGTTACAATTCTTACCATCAGTGTGTATTTAAAAATGGAGTTGAGATTTTCAATGCAAATATTATATTATAGGAAGACGAAATGCATAGTTTTTGTTAAATAGGTCAAGATTCAATTAAAGATTCTGTTTGTAAGCCTTCAGCTATTTTCTTAACAGTAACATTTATAAACATAGACAAGTTTTTATTTTCCAATTGACAAAAATATTGCTTAGTTACATCGAATTTTTTACATTTTCGACAAAATTTAAAATGTAAATTCATTCGAACGTCGTAATAATACGAAAATTAAAAACTGAAAAATTACGGCAAACTGAGAAGTGACATGGGTCTGTTAATTTACACCTGAATGTTGAAAAAACACTGTCTCTTATACTTGTCATTTAAAAAATCTCAAAAATTCACATGTAACACTAGGCACTTATTTCTTCATTCACAGTTGAAAAAGAATTATGGGTGGTTGTAATTCTTCAAAGATATTTACTACTCTAAATTTTATTTCTAACTGACTTAATCTAAAATTTGACTCTAAAGAATAAAATACTTATAAATTTAAAAAATACTAATTACCTTTAAATTTCAATGATAATATAAAAAACCTATAGTTATCATATTGCTGATTTATGTTATTCACAAAAAGGCATCGAAGTTGAAAGAAAAGGAAAACAAATGAGATTCTCCAACAATTTTATAATCTTGTAGTAAGTAAATAAACATCCTCAACAGCCAATTATCTTTTTTCCTGTGGAAGAAAATTAGAAATTTGAATTAGATAAATATAATGCGAATTTTTTTTTTCTGCAAAAAAAAGGAAACTGAAAATTTTTCAAACAGAGGATTATTATTAATATTTGTAATATAGTAATATTATATTCCTATTATCACATGAGCAAGTTCTTTACTTAAACGTGATGTTCATTTTCTCAAGAAAATTCAAAATTCCAATTTTTTCTTAAAAAAAACAAAATTAGCATTTCCTCTTTTACGCAAATTTTCGTAATCTGAAACCTAACTTGTGTAAAGAAAAGTTCTAGAAAATAGAAAACGAGGTTTCTTTAAAAAATTGTACGATATAAATCAAAAGGTCAGTCTTATTGAAACAGTGATCCAGTATAGTATTATTTTGATTATTGGAAGAAGAATATGCAGAAAATATGCATTCAGCATAAAAAATTTAAGGGATCGTGATAATCATTTTTTAAATTTAAAAACAAATCAAACAAGCATTCTAGATTCGACAGTGAATATTATCAAAAATGTTGAAAAAATAACTGACGTTATAATTACACAAGTAAATCTAAAACTTAATCAAACCTTGGACAATTTAAAGGCTGTAGATCGTTCCTAAAAAGAATTGAGGACAAGGCAATGTATTTAATACACTTGCATTGCAAGTCATCATGATGTTAAATAATCATCAACGAACGCAGAGTGCCCTTTTGGACGTAATTGTTGATGCACATCTTGGCAAAATCAACACGTTACTAATAACAACTGTTAGAACAACTTAAGAAATACGTGAAAATTTACCAGTTCCACTAAGATTGCTAGGCAATCCTGAAAACTTTATAAAACTTTACAATTTAATGTCAGTTGAAGGTCGAGTACAGGAAAATCATATTATTTTTCGGTTAATAGTGCCACTCTGTTCGAATGATCAATTTGAGCTATTACATGTAATTCCAGTACCATTTTACATCAATAAAACATGAAAATTATTGATGTAGATGAAAAATTTCTTATCATAAACTTGCATAAAGATCAATATTATCCGTTGCAAAAACAAGAACTTAAAAGGTATATTTTGAGTGCAAATGAATAAGTCTGCAATCAATATCATCCATTATTATATGAAAGGTGCAAGAGAAAATTCTTGCAAAATAAGTACCATAGGGCAATGGTCACTCAAACCAACATGCAGATTAAAGGTAATCAACGAACCACCACACTGGATTCAATTATTGAATCCAAATCAATGGATATATTCTTTATCGAAACAAACAACAATCAATATAGGGTGCGATACGCATTTTTTTCCTAAGCTAATTTCAAAGTCTTAGATTCAAGTTGTTCACTAAAAGATGAATTACAATATAATCAATTTATGGTCACAACCTATATATGTATAATACAATGAAGATCAAGTGCAGTGCCGATCAGAAACATAAGTGATTTTACAACAAGTTTTGATTTGTTTAATGATTATGAAAGTTGTAAAAATAGCATCACCGAAATTGAGAACAAAATCAAGAAACTGAAGGTGAAAGAAAGTTTTAACGATCATTTTAGTACACATGGTATCCATCATTACATACTTGGTTATATCATAATACTATGCGTATGCACTATTATCAAACTCATTAGGCGATATAGACGTCGTAAAAATCGATCAAATTCAACAGTAACAACACAACATCAACAAAAGAAGAAAATTTTTGAATTTCCAGAGTCAACAGTTTGAGTATAGTAGCTCAGGGTGGGGAGGATGTTTAAATTTAAAAATCATAATTTCATTCAAAATCATTGAATAAATGTGTGACATTATCATGCAATTGTTACAATTCGCGCATTCTGTCAACTTAGCAATTTGTGGGTGATGTTTTCTAATTCATAATTTTATCCAAAAAACTAATCACTGAAAGTATGCGTGACATCATTATCTGCTATATTCACATTTTGTTGACTCGACAATTTTATAGTTAGTAATTTTATATACATTTATAAGTGAATCATGTATTCACTTAGTTGATTAAACTTTTATAACATAGGGTAGAATTTAAGTTTCAAAATTGTAATTGTGCAGATCAGCAGTTTTTTTTACCGTAGTATAAGGATTTTCTTTTCATGAAATTTCATTTCAATAAATTAGTTTTAATTTGAACATCATCAAGACAAGTAGTTTTATTTACAGCACTAGATACTATTTTACTATTACTAAAATAGTGAAGTAGTTTTTATCTTTGCACCAGAACCTATTGAATTCCTTATGCAAAGTTAATAAAATATTATTTCATATTAGTTGGTAACGTGAAGGCATGAATCAATATGATGTTGGAATTATTATTAATCCAAGGAATGTTCTTATTCAATTTATTGATAAATCAAACACACTAAATAAGTTTGTTATCATTTTCTATTTATTGAATTTTGTTGGATTTTTGATGATTTAGAAGATTTTGGTGATGGTGGTAGAAAAGAAAAATAATTTATTATATTGAATATAAGTAATAATAATTACTGCAAAGTTACTGAACCTTTGTATATATATGATCACATTTAAACATTCTGATGATAATTTACTTTTAGAATTATAACTTTTAGAAAATAATTTTATTAACAAATTTGATCAAAAATCCTTAATTTTCTAGCACTAAAAATCATTTTTGCACCAGGCAATCAAAATTCATATAGAAGAAATTAAAGTAATCTTTGTATATTACTACAATATAGGATAAGAAGAATTTTGAATGTTCTTGATTCTATGGGATGCCTTTTTTAGTATATATTGAATGTATTTGAAATGGGAATGTTTTATGGTATTTGTAAAATCAGGTTTTTTTATTTTTTAATAAAAATGTCCGTGATATACAAAATTGTATGAGGATACTTTCGCTTATCTGCATATACATACATACATAGCTATTCAGTGTATTGTATAGACTTAAGACTATAGATATAAGTAGTACCATTTGGTTCAGTATAAAGATTGAGCTATCATGATATGGAAATCGGATTTGGGAATGTATATCGAATGTCACATACGCTAACTCTAAATTGCATGATATAACTTTTTTTATATATTTTAACTTTAATGTAAACATCCTTATATATTAATTTCCATTATAATGTATTATAGTCTGAATTTTAAAAGTTGAGGTTTTTTTGCGCATGTTTTACATGCCTTTGTGATCTTTTTTGTGTAGATATATGAAAGAAGAAACGTGTTACAACAACAAAAACGTATGTGTGTAAGTATCTTCTTGTCTGCGCATGTTTTTCTAGTATAATACGAAACCTCAACTTTTAAAATTCTGACTATAATAAGAATTTTAACTTTCTATTGACTAGATATTAACAATTTATCAATAATAACTTTGTTGATAAATTGCTTACTTGCATAAAGTAATTATCTTTCTTTATTTCTATAAGCGTAAGTAAATTACGCATCTTTGTTGGGATAGTTAATGAGTAGACAAATTAGATATTTAAAATTTAGTAGCAGTTTAATATTCAAAGAGTTCAGATTAATCTATTATTAATTTCCAACAACCAGATTTATATATAAATAAAAAGTTGTTTTTATTAGTTAATAATATTATAAAACAGTTATAATAAAATATTAGAAAAGTGAAGTTTTTTTTATTAGTTCATTTTATTAAATTTATTATATTAAATAACGTATTTATATAATATGTATGTATATGAGGAGTTAAAATGTACGATTCCTTCTTTTCTTTTTAAAATTTAATATAGGACCTCAGGAAATGTTTAAAAAAACATTCATGATCATGTACATATACATACATATGTACATACATAATACAAACTGCTAATTTGCATATTTTCACATTTATAATTTCTGATAATGATTTGTATATTAAATTTATTAATTTGCATATCGTTTATCAAGACGAATATAGTTCTAATATGGAATTCATACTTTTAAAAAAAAATTTCGATGATAAATTCGATCAAAAATCCTAAAGTAGATACTATAGTCTGAATTTTAAGAGTTGAGGTTTTTTTGCGCATGTTTTACATGTCTTTGTGATCTTTTTTGTGTAGATATACGAAAGAAGAAACGTGTTACAACAACAAAAACGCATGTGTGTAAGTATCTTTTTTTCTGCGCATGTTTTTCTAGTATAATACGAAACCTCAACTTTTAAAATTCTGACTATATACACATATATGCCATCGAATAACATAACACATATATATATATATATATATATAACTTACATTTCACTTCAAAACAATAAAAAAAAGATCATTTTTCTTTATTACCTTTCATACTTCAGCTCTATACATACATTTTTTAATGCAAAAGACTAAACATATATGGGTATGTACATTGTACATATACATATAAGAAATAAGATGGATACAATAATATATGTACCCAGCGGCTTAATATTCTATGGCTTCAAAAAGAAGCGTATTAGAAGCGCTTCTTCGTAATACTCGTAGTTTTTTAGGAGCTCTTTTGAAGCTCTTCTGAAGCTCTTATAATTTTTACACTAAATACGCAATTATGATTTTTTTTATTACGCAGACGCTATAAGATATTATGAAATAGTCTCATTCTTTTGTGTGAAGTCAGAAGTGATTAGTTCATTAAAATAATAAGTATTTTTTTATTAAAATTAAGAAAATAAACTAATAAAAATTAATGAAATAATAAAAGTTATTCATTTACGTTATATTAGAAATTGAAAAATAAATGTTGATTTTGAAAAGAATAAAAAGCATTTTATTAATTAAAAACACTACAGAAATTCCAAAAAAGCTTTAAAAGCATTTAAAAATGTGAAGTGCTTCTAAAGCGCTTTTATGGGAGCAAAAATGAAGCGCTGGGTATTGTTGCATTTTTTTCCTTGTTTGGTTATGTGTATATTTTAAAGTAAAAATACATTCAGTAATGTAAAATAAAATAAAAATAAAATAAAATAACATATCTGTTGATTCTGATCTTCTGATCCATTACAGATAAAATTTTCATATTTTCTAATGGAGATTGGAGACGAACAAACCAAGAAAAAATTTATGGACATGAGAATTTAGGAAAATATAGGTACCTAAATATTTATTTTTAAAATTATTTTTAAAATTTAAAAAAATACCTAGGTATGTATATTTTATCTGAAATACTATAATTTCAAGGGATACATATATTTGCTTTCTCAAACAGCAAAATATATAGTATATGTATATGTATGTATGTACATATGTATTTAATAAAGGAATAGGTACATATAATTCTTTGTTTGAATTTGAAACTAGAAAATAAATTTACAAGTTGAATACGTTATTAATATTTTGATGCGTATATTTTCGGCTGTGTTGAATTTACAGTAAATATTTCATATGCAATAAAATAAATTTTAGAACGAATAATGAGAATAAAGTACTTTTAATATATATGTACATACCTATGTAATATGTATATGTTATATGAATAAAAATAATATTCTGTGAGTAACTGAGTAACAAGCGAAAGTATTCTCATAAATTTTTTCATGAGAGGTAGAAAAGAAACTTTTCGTCTCTGACGCTTCCCCGCACGGCCGCACGGTGCACAGTTCATAAATTTTTTAATTTGTGCAGATATTCGTGTATATGACGACTGACGAGTTGACCACTCTATAATAAGTACTCTCTGCTTATGAACTATAAAAAAAAAAATAACGAAAACAGAAAAAATATTAACCCATGCATTCCAATATCTGTGACGGGTAATTTTCTTCTTCTTCTTTTTTTCGATTTTATATTTTCTTCTATGATTTCTCCACTACTTATTTTCCTTACTCTCTTTTTCTTTTTCTCATCGTTTTCCACCTTTATTTCAACTTTGCCTTTTCGTTACCACGTCTGTTCTGTTAAATTTAATATTTTACTGTTAAAATTTTTTTAATATCACAGTGGCCCCATTTTAATGTTTGTTTTTTCTTATTATCTTACTTCTTGTTTTTTTTTCTTATTTAATGTCTTCCTGATGCTTTTTATATATGTGTGTGTCATTAACTGAACAAATATATGTCGACACAATAATGATAATATAAGATTTCTTTTCTGTTTTTCCACATTTTGAAATAATGTTCTTTCAATATATTTTCGGAAAATAATTTTCATTTTTTTGTATGTACATACTATATTTTAGTAAATATCTAAATTTTATGTATCCAAATATAGAATTTTACTTATTTATTGAGTTTTTTGAATTTTATAAAATTTGTAATTTGTAAAAAAAATTCATTAGGAAGTAAACGATTGGGCTTGAATTACAATTTTCCAAACGTTACATACATTCAAGCAACATGGGAAGGGATGGCAGTGGAGTAACTATTGTGTAAAAAAAAAAGTGGAAGAAATAAATTTTCTGATTCTGTCTCTTTTTAGTTCTTTTGTGTGCTAAAAAAGTTTAGAAAAAAATAAATCACACACTAAAATTACTTAATGTCTCTCTTTTCGTTTTTTCGTTTGCCTTTTTTAGAGCTTTTTTCAGTTTTTCATATTTATTTTTTTCATTTCATTTTATATTTAAATCATCTTTTAGTACTATTTTTTTCAAATTTGTATATATGTATATATTTATTTTAATTTCGTCACAAATAAAATTGAAAACTAAAAAAAGTTTATCTTCCTTTGAATCTTTTAATCTTTTATCAATCGAACTAAAATTTATCACTTTTTATTCCGGTTATATCCTCATTGTGAATAAATTTTCAAGAATTTCTCACTGGGTCGTTATCTTTAACACACGAGAACACTAGACCTGAACACTTCTTATATTTCTTTATTTTCTACTTTTCAAACTTCTTTCATTCAAACTTTAATTTCACATTTTATTTTATATCAGAACACTTTTTCTATAAAGAGAAAAAGAATTTGGACAACAACAACAAATTTGTCATCACATAGCAGAAATATTTCACGTACGTCAAGCCACTTGAATCTTACCTACTGTTTTTTTTTTTTTTTGTATTTTTACAAGAAATTCTTATGTTATTTATTTTCCTAATTTCTATAAAGTATTATTTTTTAATTAAAGAAAAATATGTTAAAATTTTTGAATGAAAAAAATTATGTGAACTAATTGCACTTCTGTGTTCGTCGGATCATTTGTGAATTTCTAAAATAAGCACTTACAATTTGTACGGTGCAAAACTTTTTCAATTTTTCATCCTTGTGAGCTTTTTATGTCTTAGACTTGGAATATTAGTTTTCCTATCATTTATTTTTTTTCTTCATTTTTTTCTTTATTTTGTTGTTTTTTGTTTTTGTTCCATATATTGGTGAATTTATTTTCTTTACCTTGTTTTTTTCTCAATAAAATTCAGGCACATTGTGTGTTGTGCTATTGTTTCAAAAAGCAATTTTTTTTAATTTTGGGGAAATTAAAACATTGAAAAGAAATCGTTTTCGTTTTGTTTTTTTTTAAAATTATTTTTCCAACTTTATATTTCTTTCACAATATGTTTGAACCAATTTTAGGATCCTCCGCCTTTAAATATTGTACTCAATCGTTTTTTAATTAAAGTAAAGTAATTTAAGTAAAAATGAAAATAAAGATTTTCACTTCAAAATGTTAAATAACACAAGTGGAAATAATAAGTTCTGGATATTTTGTTTACCACTGAACAAATTAGTTACTTAATAATTTATTTTTTTTTATTTTTTTATTCTTTTAATTTTTCGACCCAACGAGAAAAAAATTTATGTACATGTACCACAAAAAAGGCAGTTGTTGAATCGTAATCTAAACTATTTTCCTGTTTTCTTTTATTTATAGAATTTCCACATTCACATTGAATTATTTTGAGCTTTTGGAATCAATGAAATTATAAAAATAGTGCGCCGACGTACGTAAAAGTACTGTAGAAAGTTTCATACATTTTTTTTTCTCAAATTTTCATCATTATGAGTTAGATTTTCTCGTATATAATATATTAATATGAATTTGTGTACATTTAGCATATATTAAAGGTATGTATGTATGTATACAAAATCTTCGGGGAAACTTCCTTTTAGTAAGCATCAAACTGAAAGCAGACTTTTTTCGGACGGTACTTTAAAGTATGTATCTTCTTCAAAGTGGCATATGTCCTTAAAAATGTGTTAAAAATTTTGTAACAAAATTGACATGTTCTACAAAAATCGTTATTTCTTCGTTTCAGAATGTTCCAGGATAACAGTTAATAAAGAGAACTTCTTTTTCTCTCTAACGCATTTCTTTTTTAATAGAATAAAATTCGCATTTACAGAAATTATTATAAAAACTTCTAACTTGGCATTGTAACTATTAAACAGTTATTCTGTAGTTATAATGTATTTTCAATTAAAAGTTGTTGGAAAGAGGTGTGTATACTCTAATAATATTTATAGTGAAGTGGACATTTTAAAAATAACCTAAGCAACATCTCTCGCTCCCTATATAGAAGAATAACCAAGTCTTCAATCAATTTTAATTATCGTAGTGTTTATTTTACAGATAAAATATCCGTTTCAATGAAATAACGTATTTTTCCATATATTATAATTCAAGTAACAATACATACTCCAAAATAAAAAGTTTTCTATTAGTGATTTTTTTACAAAACTTATTATTATCCTTCGATAGGTAATGTAGATTTTATTCTTACTTTTTGTGGTCTATTTCTATTATGATTTATACGCACCAAAATAAGTTATTATAGCAAATTACAAAATAGAGAAAAAGACCTACTTGATAATTTTCAAATAGGAAAAATACAATTGAAAATATTAATGTTTGACGACAACTTCTAATAAATAAATTAGTTGAAAATAACTCAACATCAAAAGCTAAATTTTTTTATATTTTTCTATATTTTGATTAAACTGACTGTTATATTTTTCATTCATTTTATACTGAATCGCATATCCTAATGCGCAATTTATAAAATATGTAACTGGTTGAGATTAGAGCTCTTTCTTAGTTTTGCTTATGAGAAATTTTGACTTTTTATTTAATAATTTTCAAGTAATCTATCTATATTATATAACTGAATATGTCCTGACTGACAGTAGCCAGATAATTTAAAAACCACGGCTTCCATTGGGTGTGCAAATGAAGAGAACGTAGCTATCTTTCAAGGTGTACTTTGTCATGACCATCAATAAGTCAATAGACTGAAAATGGCCGGCATCGAACTGAAAGAGGACTGTTTCTCTCATGATCAATTCTTCGTGGATGTTTCAAAGTCAGCTCTGCCACTATTCTGGTCCTTTTAGACAACACTCCCCGCCCAGGAAACAATACCTTAAATAATCATTTTATTTGAAATAAAAAGGACGTTAATGGATAACAAATATTTTTTCAGTAAAGGAGTTCTGGCAATTCAGTACCATTGATGAACGATTTAAAACTATATGATTTTCACAAATCGAAGTCAGTACAGGCAACATAGGCATGTTTTCTATATTCTTTCACAAATTTTTTGAATACATCTGTCTCATGTGAGTAAGATTTTCCCTTACTCTAAAGAGCGAATAAAAATTAAATAATTTGATTTTTATTTTTTTTTAAAGAAAATAAAACACTAACTGTAAGATATATTTTAAAATATATACTTTATTTGTCACTGAACAGTTTAGATTTTGACTGACTTAAAGTTAATTTCTCAAAAATAATTACAACTCCTATATTCTGTATTTTTCTTAAAAATATTCTCATTGACTCAGCTTTAATCGTAATATGAAATTTTTGTTTTTTTACAAAAGTCTGGGAAAAATTTTGTGAGACAGAGTTTTTGCAGATACATCAAAAAAAAAAATGTGGGAAAATAGAATGTTCCGTTTTCTCTAATTCTGTTTTTTGTTAAATATTCAAAAATGTGGGAAAATGGAATATTCTAATTTGCCTGTTTGTATTTTCTCACAATTTCTTGGAAATCGAGTTTTTTTAATATTGTTAAAATCATGTATGTATCTAACTTGTGTGGGATGATCAGGGGCGGAATTATGTACTTCGATGGAAATTCAATCGAATCAAATAAAATATTCACAATATTTTGTGTCATTACAAACAAATGCTAATAAGTATGTTATATGAATTTCATTTAAAATATCTAGTAAGCTAGATCATTCGATCGGAAAAAGATACGGAAATAATTTTCGATAGTAATCGAATAATATGTACCTACATTAAAAATCATAGATTACTAAATATTATAAATGAAATTCATATAACATATATTAGAATTTTTTTCTTTTTCGATTTTACAAAAAAACAGATAATTTTGGGAAATTTTATAAAAAAATTAAAATTAATAATAAATATAAAAAAATTAATTCACTTGAGTATATTATTAGCACCAAATTCACTTCACGTCACTCTTTGACACTCTTAATTTACTTGAAACACTTGGATTTTAACAATAAAAATACTTTAGTAAAACAAAAATTAATCAAACTAAAAATAACAATAGAAAACCAACAATAAAGTATTTAAATTGAAAATTTATATAATATTGACAGGAATTTCTCTATAAGAGACTAGAAATATCTACGATATTAATGAAAGTAGTTTCAATCAAGGATATTTATGTTTTTATTTAACGATAGATTGATTTTGTCTTGTAATTACTGAATTATTGAATTTTAATATTTTTTTTGTTTTATTGTTTATAAATTTAATTAACCCTCTGTTTTTGAAAAAAATATATCGATATTTAGTTTAATAGTACCTTAAAAGGATAATTGAATTAGCTGTTTAATTTTAGAAGTGAATTTTCTTTTTTTCTATGTTTTTTTTTTTTTGCTTTTTCCAATTTTTTGGTACTTCAATAACATAATCTAATACATAGGAGTAAAATATTTCCTTTGTCTTTTGATATTATTTTGATATTCAATAATTCAATTGTATTATTCAACAAAATAAAATTTTTATTTATTTATTTATTTTTTTTCACAATTGTTTCCTTTAAAAAAATAATAAAAATTTTGTTTAATTAAGAATTTCGAAAATATTTAAATTTAAATTACAATGAAAAGTATTCTGGTTTGATTTTTGATTTTAAAGAATTAAATTAAATTAAAGTATCGTAGATAAACACTGATAAGTTAACAAATATGAATATATGTATTCATTTAATTGATACCCAAATCCAAAATCAAATTGAAAACATAATTTTATATATCAAGCATCAAATAAAAATTTTAATACAAATAAAATATTAAATTAACAATTACATATAAATATTAAAAATAATAAATTTAAATTTTAAAGTAAAATTAAAATACTGAATATAACATTATCATAAATTTGTTTAAAAAAAAATATTTTTCTCTAGTTATTTCTAGTGAAGAACCTCAAATTCTTGATTTATTCTCTTGATAAAATAATCATCACGTTATCTTGAACTGAAGAAGTTGGACCTTATTAGTGAAAGCCATTGTTGAATTATGTTTTTCGTTTATAAAACTGAATGAACTTGGGCGGATCCAAATACAAGACCTCAAACTGTAGAAGCCAACACTCTACCACTTCGGATGATGATGGTGATGCATAAAATTATTCAAGTAAATGACAAACATTGCACATTACAAAATTACATGGTCAACAGTACTAAGAATTCTTGTTGATATGAGTGTAGAATGAAATTCTTCAACTAAACATTCCTAACCAACTGAGAAAAATATTTTCTTTTTGTTCAAGTTGTGCTGAGTTAATGATTGCTGCATTAACGACTAACGTAATAATATGTATTCTGTTGCTTCTGTGTTACCAATTACCATACTCGACTCGTAATACATTTTTCTCCAGTAGATTCAGTCACAGTTTGTTTCATATTGTAGAAAGGTAAGTGGACAAAAATAAAAATAGCATCACCAGAAAAATAGTTCTGTTTCTTAACGTAGAGTGTAAGTTAATCTACAACAAGAATAAGTTGTATAAACATGATTTATCATTAGCTGTGTTTTATACGAACTGATGAAGTGATATGTCATCACTTTAGTTTTTCTCAGCTCACTTATCTTCTTATTGAAAATAGCCTCACTTGAAGTGTCTAAGAAAAGCATTTTTAAAAAATAAATTACATAGTTGAACAGATTTCACTGAAAAAATCCAGCATTACGAAACAAATCAAAAATAAATTAAAAATACAAATAACCTCCAAACTTTAATTTATATGATACTTTGACACTAAAACAGCTGGTAAATTGAAACTGATGAACTGATATTTTTCGTAGCGACCTCTATTGTCGGATAGAGAAAATGAGAAATATCAGAATTATCACTTTATCAGTTCGTATAAAACACCACTATTAAATACTTATCTTACCTATAAATTGATGTACCTCTTTGAAGTATGTACATATATACATATATGTATTTATATGCCATGGTATAACAAGAACAACACAAAAACAACTTTTTGTTTTTTAAATAACTGTCTTATTTTATTTTTGGAGCCTATTAGAGAAATGTAGTTAGTTGGTATGAAGTTCTTGATCGTCATCCGCAGTTATCTTTTGACTACTCGTTAATAAGCAAATATAAAATAAACATTTCTTGAAAAAAAATAAAAAGTTTCATAGAAATAATTTAAATAAAACTATTTTTTCAAATTTAAAATATACAAAATTAATTTTAAATAACTCGAGTTTAAAATAATTAATTGGAATAGAAAAAACTGAGTAGAGTAAAAATTTGTTTGTTCTTTATGTGTTAAACAAATATAAAAAATATTTTTTAAAATTCTTTAGAACCAAAAGAAAAAAAAAGACTTTAAATTATAAAAATGAATACAAAACTATTTGTGGTAAGTTTACTTTTTTAAAATCAGTTCTTCTAAAAATAGATAATAAATTTAATAATAATTTTACAAAATCTAACAGTAACGATATATTAAGTTTTAGACCAAATTTTTGTAAATACTTTTATATCTGTTTTTATTGCATATGCTTGAAAAACTTCAATTGAATCACTTATGTCGCGAAAAAAAACTACTAAATTAATTTGCAAAAATATCATGGGAGATAAATTTCTTCCAAATAAATAAAATTTATTCAATAATACAAAATATGTTATTGTAACGAACGCTATCAATTTTATTAACCTTCAAAGAAATAGTTATTCTTAATTTTTTCTTCTGAGTACGTGGCTTGGCTTTCTTTTGTGCAAAATTTCATATTTTTACGATTTGTAGTTTAAGCTATAAATTATCGTTAGCAGTTAGTCATCAACCACAACTGAATACACATATGTATGTATGTATGTACATATATTAATGATGATTATTCGTAAAAATCGTAATAAAAGTTCAAAAATCTAAAGTTATAAATTTTAATCAGTGTGAATGCAATTTAACAAAATTTTGAAGCTATTAAGAACTGCTGATCACAAGCAACATAAATAAATAAATAAGAATATTATTTTTTTTGATGGTCTAACGGAATAATAAGTTACTACTTGTTAAATAGTAACTGTTAATTCCAATTTCAAAAATTAAATTTTATTCTAATTTAAATGGGAGACAAACATAAATTAATAAGCAAAGCATAAGCAAATACATACATACATATATCAAAAGAGAATTGTTACTTTGAGTTTATTTTGTTCTATTTTGCATTTACTTAAATTTATTTACATACATATATTAGGTACTTAACTTTTAAAGTAAAAGTAAAAATTGGATTTTTAGTAAAACGACTTTTTTGCCCCTCGAGATTGAAATTTATGTAAGTATAAACAATTAGAAATGGTTTTGGAGAAAACAAGCAACGATTTAATGATAATCGTGGTGAGGCAAATATGTACATAGAGGGGTATTCCGTCACTTATGTACCGAAAATTTCATCAAGCAATTTACATTTCCTCTATACCTTTTTCGCAATTTATTCATTTCCGCTTTATTTCTTTTCCCATTTTGTGTAGTGAGGTATCAAAAACGTTACTTTATAGAGAGGAAAATTAAATTGAACTAAAAATTCTAAAAGTGAAAAAAATATATATTTTTCAAAAGTGTTGAACCTTTGAATTTAAAGTGAGTAGAACTTTTTTTTTAAATTTTATAATTAAATAATTTTTTTATATTTTTTACTTTTCAAATGAAAAATAATATTTTAAAGCTGCTTTTTTTAAATTATTTAACGTTAATTTAAATATAAATATAAGAATATTCGAACAAGAGAAAATGTATGAAAATTTAAAAGAAAAGGTAGTTTCTGTAATTTTTCTGCATGAATAATTTGCTTGAATGTGTAAATGCAAGGGTGAATCACATACAGCATTTGCTTATTCGTGTAAATTTCGCTATTTGTTTGTTTTTGTTTTGTAATTTTTGGCTGTTTTCAAAAATTCAAGCTTGAGTTTAGCTCTCGTGTTGTTCACACGCATTTTAATTTGTAGAGTAATTTTATGGTTGTTTCTTTTGTGCAAATTTTCTTTTTTCTTTTTTTCTTTTTGAAAGTTTTAATCTTTGATTATTTTTAGACATTAAATTATTTTTTCTAGAATTGTAATTCTGTTTTTAATTTTAAAACTTTAAATTTTTTCAACATGGTGAATCAGAATAATCAAAGTAATGAAAATTTATTGCTTGCGATGGTTTCTGTGGACATTTATTTCATAGACTGTGCTAATTTAAATTATATGTATATTTATATACATACATATATTGATTTGTTAGAAAAATGTCAAAATATTTATTATAAATGTGCATATTGTGTTAAACTATGCTCAATATGCTCAATAAAAGATTTAATCAATAAAGTTGATTGCTTATCTAAGGAGGTTATTGACTTGAAGGTTACCGTTTCTAGTTTAAGTTGCAATAATAAAAATGTGCTTCATATTTATGAAGTGCAAATTTTTCTGTTGGTGAAGTGGAGTTATTGATAAATAAAGTTGGAAGATATAAGAACATAATTGAAAACAAAAAAAAAACAGATAGAGTGTCGTGGAGTTAGACACAAGCTGTTTGGGAAGAAATTTCCAAAGAATTTAATGTGGTCGGCCTTGGTCCTTTCCGCAAAGCGGATATATTAAGAACAAAGTATTTTAATATTAAAAGAAGCACAAAAAAAAATTTTCCGAAGAAAAAAGGGACATTATATTCAACGGGTGGTGGACTAGCCTCTAAAAAAATGATTTGGACGATTCGGTTGCTGCAACAATATAAGATCTGCTTGGTAAACAAATGATAATGACTCTCGTAAAATTGAAAACGGTAATTTAAAACAATTTTTATAATTTTTTTGAGTATAACTAGTTTGTATTTCAATTTTTCAATAATTTAGACGACGACATTAATATGCTAATGGAAGAAGTAGCTGAAAAGAAAAACGAAAATAATGCAAATAAAGGCCCGTCGGACCAAGAAAATACAAAAGGTAAAATTAAAAAATAGTATAATAAATATATTAGAATAAATTAATAATATTTTCTTTCAATAGCTTCGACATCATCTTATCAACAAAAAAATCTTTTTAATACAAAAAAGTCGACATCCCTTCGTATGAAGAGGAAAGATTCAACAGGCAAATGGCAGGAGTTAGCAGGAAAAAAATGCAAATTAGTGGATTTGAAGTGGAGTTAAAACATATGGAGGAGGAACATGAGTTAAGAATGGAACTATTAAAAACTCAAATAGAAAATTCAAACAAATAATATTTAAGTATATTTTTGTTATTAGTTTAAGAATGTGTGGTTTTTTTTTTCTTTAATAAACATAAAAATAAAATTGCATTGCATTTTTTCTTTTATAAAATTGTTATCTTTTATCTTTTTGTTTTATTAAAAAGGTTTTGCGAAAGTACATGGTTTACATTCTAGTCTTCCAATTTATTCATTTTTTAGCTTCATCGCCATTTGAATACATACATATATGAATCTTAATTATTGAAATTATGGGAAAAATAAAAATATTGCATTTCTTTACATCATATACATACTTTATTATGTATAGTTACAAATCTCTGTTCTTACTTTCATTTCTTTTTACAATTATTATTATTTATAAATGAAATTTATTTCATATTACAATTTATTTTTATTGAAATTAATGAGAATTTTCCTCCCTGAGACTACTAAAGTACTTATTTATTTAAGAATTCCGAACAGTAGTAGTGTAGAACGAAGGCATTCGTTGCTGTTTGGTACGATTTATTTGCGTTTGCTAGTACTCACGAAGAAAGTAAATGTCAGTTGTTATTTTTTACAATATGGCAGATGAAGAAATAATAATTACTAGTGCAAGTTTTATTATTTTAAGTGAACTATTGAAAAATAAAAGGAGAAAAAGACTTTGGTGGATGACAAATATTTTTATAAACAGAAATATCTACAGCGGATCATCATTAATGATCGCACTTCATGTTCATTTTAAACTCTGACGTTTTTAACAAACATGTGGTAGACAGTGTTAGTAGAATACACTAATTTTAATTTCCCATAAAGAGTGTATATTTTTTCCTTTTCAGGAATTCAACAAACTTTGTTAAGTGAAGATCCCTTGAGTTTTGAAAAGTATTGCGAAAAAGCGTTATTGCTACAATCATCAGAGCATGCATCCAAATCTATTCAACCACAAGGTCAACACTTGCTGGCAATGTCATCAAATAGGAGTCACTTGTCAATTGTCAAGCTGTAAAGTGGAAGTGTTCAAATGTGGTAAAACAGGTCATATATCATCGGTGTGTCACTAAAAATCAAAAATTAAGGTTTAAGCAATGTGTTCTGTTGTGTGCAGCTCAGTTTGATGTGTTAATTAATGGTCGTCCATTCCAAATGGAGTTAGATACATACAGGAGCAGCTGCACCAGTAATAAGTGAAAAGGAATACCTATCATTCTTAATCAAAATATTGTAAATTTTATTCAGGTACTAACCGTTTATGTACTGTTTCAGGTGATGAAATTGAAGAGTTAGAGTTAGTTAGACAATATGTCATTAAAAGTCACCAAATACAAAAACGTGTCCTAGAACTGTTACACGAGGGGCATATGAGTATAGTAAGAACGAAAATGTTAGCTAGATCATACATATATAGTATGTGGTGGCCTGGAGTAGATAAAAATATTGAAAGCTATGTCAAAGTTTGTATAGTTTGTGAGCAAACTCGAAATTTAGACAAAAAATCTACAGGATCTAGATAGAATGATTCTAAATTTCCATTTGAAAGAGTGCTTTTAGATTTTTTTTATTTCGCGGGAAAAGTTTTTTTTAACACTGATTGACTTATTTAGTAAATTTTGTGATGTGAAATAAATGTCCAATACCCATGGGACTAAATTTATTGAGGAATTGGAAAAAAATATTTCTTAGTTTCGAATATACGTATGTTCTCGTTAGAGACAACGGCCCGCCATTTGATTCGGCGGTAAAAACTATTAAAAAATCTTTAAAAAGGTGTGTACAGAAACTAACATTACACAAAACATACAAAAGAAAATTGATAAAAAGTGTAAATTGGAAAAAAGATAAAAAAGTGTATATCGTAATACACCTCTTAAAACTACCACTAGAGTTGATAAACTGAAAACACATTCGGATAAGTTAAATAAGAAAAAATTAGAAAACAAGAATTTTAAATTACTTATGTAGATTCAAAAACAAATAAATTTAATAATGGTAAAAAAGAAAAAAGTGTAATAATTCAAGATACAAAAAAAAGGTAATTGAAACAATGTACAATCCAGGTGAAACAGTATGGTTTAGGAATGAATTAAATGGACTCCTGCCAAAATTATTAGTATGATTGGAAAAACACATATCATGTGCATGTTCGAAAATCAAATTTGTCATGAAAAGCAACTTAAAAAAAGAAACTGGTTCTTCTCTACGTGTAGTTGATACTGCTCTTATCCCACAATATGTACATAAATTAGTAATTAGAGACGTGTATTCAAAAATATAATACTATAAACAGGGGTAACTCCCTTTTATCGAGCGTGAGCTACTGAAACGGAACTTTTCCATAACGGTACTTTGAAGTGTTCTCTTCAACGTGACATAATATGTCCTTATTGGCACAAATTCCATTTTATAGCCGAAAAGTATCGTTTAAAATTTTGTCACAAAATTGAAATGTTTCACAAAAACCGTTATTTCTCCGTTTCAGGACATTCTAGGATGACACCTAATAATGGATTTAAAAGAGAACTTCTTCTTATTTGTAAAACATTTTATTTTATTTCGATCGGATTAATAGTGCTTGGGATATAGGGACTTAAAATCAAAATTTCGTGTTTTTTTAAATCGATTTTTTAATTTTTTTTGATGACAATATATCTCTAAAACTTGAAAAAGGACATGTATTTGTATTTATTTGGCTTCATATGAAAGGTTATTTTGTTCTCTTTACAGTGGTACCTCATATGTTCGTTAATATAGACTTTATATGTACATGGAAAAATTATCCAAGGAAGTTTGAAAAAATGCGCATTTTTCATGCATTTATAAGCAAAAATATAAAAACCTATAATTTTTCATAATATTGTAAATAAATATGTAAAAAATCTGGAACGCTAAATACTATTTTTTACACATAATGTTATGAACTATTAATCTTCGTATTTTTGGAGATCCTAAAAAGGACTGATGTTCTATGTATTTCAATGATTTTTAAATATTGTAACGGTGTCATAAGAAAGTGCGGTAAAAGCGTATAACAATAGTACATTATACGCAAACTTTTATTTTATGTTATTGAAGTTTTCTGAATATTTTTTTGAAGTGGATTTATAGAAATTTTTATAAAAACTCTGTAGAAGGCGAAATAAATTTGCATTTATAAAAATTCTTTGTAAGTTTTTTGTATAAGTTGATTAAAATTAATTTAATGAAATTTTTATAAAAACTTTTTGTGAAAGGTCGAACAAGATTCTCATTTACAGAATTTTTATAAAAAGTGAAAAAAATTCGCATTCACCGAAATTTTTATAAAAACTTTTTGTAAAAGGCGAATAAAATTCGCATTTACTGAAATTTCAAAAAAAAATTTTGTACAAGACGGATAAAATTCTCTTTTACTGCCACATGCCATATTAGAAATGCTAATACCTATAATATATAAAAATATGTAATATTAATGCAAAGCTATAAAGTTTTATTAAATAGCTATCATTAGATACGAATTATATGTATGTATGTGTTAAAAAATAAATATTATAGGTATTTAAAAAATATATATTTTAATTTTTACATAAGACGTTTTTTATATAACATATTGTTTTTCTTCAATAAATGAATATCCATATCAAAAAATATATACGTTATGTACATATGTAATACACACATACCATTCTTTGACCTAAAAAACATTGACCTATATTTGGAACATGAAAAATTATAATGATGTTGATGAAGATAATTCCTCAACGCTAAAAATATATACAAGAGAATGTACAATTAGGTGCCCATAACGTACCATAACCATATCAACATAGTGTAGACATTTAGACATTCTTGTATTTCGTTTTGCTTTTTTGGTTTTCAAGTTTTAAAAATATTATTTAAAAAATATACATACATACAATTCATATAATATGTAGTAACTAGTATGATAGTATATTTGTGGATTTTCCTACTTTACAATTATCTACTTTTTATTATACAAAGTGCTATTTCAGATAAATTTCAAGCCAACAAAATTCACCGTTATTTGTAAAGTATTATAAAACTAAATTATGTACTTTTACGTTATACAGGTTTGTAGTAGTACTATACTTTCAAAAGATATTAGTTATTCAAGAATAATAATAAAAACTACGGAAACAAAAAATGTACGAGTAGAATATAGTAGGCAATGATGAAAATAAATATTTTATATGAATACCTATATCACATATTGTAAATTGGTACCCCATATTATGAAATTCTCCACCTGAATAATTATATTTTTTCTATGCAATTAATCGAACTGTACATATTTAATACATATACATATGTATGTACCTCTATTAATATATGTATGTATGTATAATTAACTTCATATTTCTTTTTTTTATTATTATTTTTTCAAATAAATTACATTAAATACATATACATATATATATGTATGTATGTAAGGAAATATGAAGTAAAATTAAATTTAGCGTACGAAATGTGTCTATTGAATCTATCTTTAAAACAATTTAAAAGTACTGTACCATATAACATACATATATTATTGATCTTTTTATATTTTACCTTCTTACAGAAGATTCTTTGTTTTGTTTTAATCCACGCAAAAGCTCAAGACGGAAATGATTTTGAAGAACCACCTGAAGGGTGTGGTAAAATTTTGACATTGTTAAAGAATTTATCACTTTACCTTTTTTTTTTTAATGAAGGTATTATGCATTTGTTGAATCACCATCAGCAATACCACCAAAGGTACGTCCACCTCCCTATGTTCATGTAAATGTTAATTGTAAAAATATTTATGGTCGTAAAGCATATGTTTCAGTAAGTAATATATGCGGTGATCTTAACAAAGGGCAAATACTAAGAAATCCAATGGATCAAAATGTTCTAGGTGAACCGTATCCATTGTAAGTATAGGAGTATATCATTATTATTTTTATAATTTTCTTTTTTTATTTTGAATAATTTCGACGAATTAAATTTAAAAAAAGCAAAAAATAAAAAGTGAAATTAAGTTTTAAAAAATGTAAAATTCAATTTTTTCTTCTTTGTTTTTTAGTGAATTGATTCGAAATCAAACTTTAAAGTTCCTTTCAAAAACTTTACCAGTTTTGAAAGCTGATAATACTTTGCCAAAAGTAACACAAATTTTACCAGATGAAACTGTTGTTACAATTCATAATAATGGAATTGATAAAAGATATAGCCGAACGAAACGTCAAGCACCCGTATATCATGATAGTAATATTTTGCATGATAAGAAGAGTCCAAATAGAATTACAACAAATAAACTTGTAAAACGTGAATCAAGAAAATTCTGTGAAGGAGGTGGAATGTAAGTTTACTATACTTGGTTTATAAATCGAAGTCAGTATTGTGCTTATGGAGGCAGTACCCGTTTAGTTTCTGATAACTTAAAACATAAATGTTTTTAATAAATTATAAACTGAAATTGAGATCTGATCACTCTACACAAGAGACAGATTTATACAAACGCAATGTAAAAGAATATAGAAAAGTACGCCTATGTTGCCTGTACTGACTTTGATTTATAAACCGAGTATATATGTATTTCATAAAAAAGAAAAAAAATTTTTTAGAAAACTAACGTACTGCCTAGAGGTAGACATTGGAATGTCGCATATTCAGAAAAATTATTTAGACTGAATGTTTGTCATCCAAAATAGAATATAAGATATCTTTTATTTTCTAATAAAACACAGAATGCTTTAAATAGTTTATTTTAAAATTCCAGTGAGTTCATTCACATAAACACAGTAAATAGTCGTGTTTTTCTGACCCTGATGACCTGATAATTCTGATATTTTTCACTTTCTCACTGAATACACACGTTTTTTTGGGAGTTACTTTTTCTATTCGACAACAGAGGTCGTTTTTTTTCTACGTACAATGGTTGGTACCAAGATATTCTCTGGAGTATTTCATGAAAAAAATTGTACCACTAAAAACTTCTATCGTGTCTATTTTTGCCGCTAGAGGGCGTTCAAAATTATGAGTTTTGTACAGGGCAAAATAGGCTTCAATTCAAGCTAACAGAATAAAAAAATAATAGGGACAATTTTCGAGATATTCGACGTTGAACATAAATATGCGGAATTTTTTTCAAAATTTTTTGCAATTTAAAGTCAACTAGTGCACGCAGAACTTGATATGGTACATTTTTTCAAAGGCCTGAAAGTTCTCTTTTAAACAAATTCTCAATTGGCCCTCTACGTTGCTTAAACTTTGGTCTAGGTTGAAAAAAGTGGAACCAGTCATTTTTGGAGAAAAATTATTGTTGACCTTGAATATCTCGGTAACTATTCAGAATAGACCTCCCCTCCCATATGATTTTTTAAATTTCTCATCGAGATTCAGGGTACACGAACTGTGGAACACCCTGTGTACCTTGTTCAAAACCTGGAAAAGACAATACAATTCAAGCCCTAAAGTAAAACAACTTTACTTACACATGTAAAGCCAAAATAGTGCGGCTACTTTCATATGATTATATCGAAAAATTAAAATTTTACACTAATTAGTTAATTTATGAGGAAAATATGATGAAAATGGTATTTTCATCGTAAATGAAACCAAAACTAATTAAATTAAAAATAACAATGAAAAAATAAAAACAAAATATTTAAATTGCAAAATTCTTCTGAATTGCACTCTGTACATATATTGCACTATTCGTTTTGTGTGTTGTTTACAAAATCACCGGCTTACACCCCACGCTCAATGGTACCGACAACGTCGAACGTCAATGTGAACGACAAAATTAGAAATAGATCTAATTGAACGACAACGTCAGAATGGATGTTGCCATTGAACGAGAACAATGGTAGTTTCATTGAATTTAATTGAACGTGTCGGTGATGTTCGACGTTGTCGGTACCATTGAGCGTGGGGTGTTATTTGAACATTCTACTTAATTTCAATGCAAATAATTTTTTTTCTTATTCTAAGAAAAAACAGACAACAAAATACATTCAGAATATAACAGTAACGTAACAAAATTATACATAAATGAAACAAAATACATTTAAAAAAATAATTAAACAAATATGGATATACATATGTATACATTTAATTCTTACTAAAATTTAAAATCAAATTCATATTGAAAACATAATTTTATATATCAAACATAAAATAAAAATTTTATTAAAAATAAAATATAAAATCAACAATTATATACAAAATATTAAAAATAATAAATTTTAAATTTTAAAATAAAATTACGAATACTGAATATCATATATTATTGTAATTTCATACTTTTTTATAAACAAGGGCAATACTTAAAATTTCAACATATGTATGTGGCAATCCAAAATTATCAAAATTTTCATTAATATTATGCGCTTGCGAAACGAAAACAAATAATTTAACAAAACCTCCGAGAGAGTATTTGTAAACTCTGTGCCTGTCAGTAGTTATTGAAAATGTAGATGTGCATATTTTTCTCCAAAATTTATTTTTTAAAGTAAAATTCGCATTTTTAGTATATAATCACAATTTATAGGTAAAATAATAAAAATTGAGGTTTTGTAAATCATTTTAATTTTAGTTTCTGTACACTTTATCGAGCTATACAAGGAGAATCACAAATGCCAATTGCTGCTGAAAGACGTGAAGAAACAGGTCCAGTACGTTATGAAGGCCCACCAACACCATGTCCAGCGAAAGTTGAATATGCCACTCCAGTATTCGCAAAAAACTATCAAGTAAACAAATTGACTGTTTTAAATTCATTTTATTTTTTTCTAAAGCAAAATTTTATTTTTTAGGGATCATGGAGATATGTTGTACAAATTCCGTATGAAGGATATTTTACACAAACTGTTGAAGTAACTCGCTGCTTACAATCAAGGTAAAATGATTCAAAAACTTTCGTTAAATTTAGAAAGAAAAGAAAATCAAAACAAAAATTAAATCCATTCCGTTTTTGATCAATTTTAAGATGCCATTACCTTGATGGTGGCTGTTTATCATCTCCGAGATGGGTTAGTTTATTGGTTGCAGAAATTTTCTATTCTAATTCTGATTCTGAAGAGCCATCACAAACAACAACTACGACGACAACACCACCATCTGTTCAAGATTTTCAATCATATCAACAATATTTACAAAGACGTGCTGGTGTTCCAACAGCATCTGATGGTCAAACATCATTAGAACAACAACAACAACGGCAGCAGCAGCAACAACAACAAAACAAATTACCACATTGTGATGGACATGATGAGATGGGATGTTTTCAAGTACGGCTCTACTATGATTGGTTTTTGATACCTGGTTCTTGTAAATGTTGGAGACCAGATTATTTTGCTAAATATGTTCGAAGAAAGTCTGGAACTGAATTGTAGTTCAATTACTTAAATTTGAAATTACTGAACTAGAAAAAATAAAAATTATTAAAAATAAAAACGTACCTATTAAATTTATAAATAAATCCAGTATTAGTAATAAAACGAGAATAATAATAATATAGAAGCAAAAGTATTAGCGAAAAATATTCAATCAAACACAAAACTGTTGATTGTATTGGACGATTTCTAATATTTTCTTCATAGAATTTTTAATTATTTATTTAGCATATTTTAGAGAAAAAAAATTAAAAAGTTTTTACATATTTGAAAGTTTCAAAAATGACGTGGTTCAGAAATTAAAAATTGCACCTAAAAAAAATTATTTCTCTTGAAAGTAAACATTTAAAAAATATATTAATAAAATAGATAAGTAGAGGGTGCTATTATGAATATCATAATTCGATCGATCGAATTTCGATTAAAAATTTCGACGAAAAAATATTTTGGTATTATGTAAGGCAATCGAATCGAAATCGAAAAATAATTGGTTATTGTGAACTAATTGTCATTTTGACGTCATTTTTTCAGTCAAATTTCAAATTTTTTTAAAAATGAAAGGAAAGTTAACTAACAAAAGTTTTTTTTTTGATTATTTTTTTCAAACAAAATAAAAGATACAGAAGAGTTAATAGTGTAAAGGAAATTAAAAAATTAAAAGTTAATTTTTTTAAAAACAAAAATGGCTCATGTTCACAAGAAAAAATGATTCATTATGAAAAATTATTTATATTAATTTTTTTTTATAAATTTTTTTTATTTTTTAATAATTTATAATAGATAATTTTATTAATACTATGCAATATAATATTAATACATACATTTTCACAAATAAATCAGCAATCAACTATCGGCAAACAAACATCAATTGATTTAAAATCGAAACTCACATAATACCATTTTCAAAAATCAAACTTCGATCGATCGAATTATGATATTCATAATAGCACCCAGAGTTATATAACAAAAATACTGTATATAAATGAATTTTACCTACGTTGAATGGTTTTTATTCTTTTATGAAATCTTTGTTGTTGCCTAATAATTTTTAACTAATAATTTTTGGCATTGTAAGTAAAGCATTTGCTATGTATTCATAATTTATTATTTTGGTTTGGATAATTCAGTCATAGGTATTTCTGATCTTATATTTTTTATCTACTATATATAATAATATATACATATATGTAGGGTTTTATCCCTATTTTGTAATAAAAAGATTAAGTTTAATGTTCACAGAATTCTCATTTATTTACTTTTAATTCCTATTTGTTTATTTATTTTATTTACTAAGCCTTTTTATATATATTTTACACTTTATACTTATATTCACTTTTATACTTTAGATTTATATTTAATTTTATTAAATAAAAGAAAAGAACCGAATCAATAAACAATCCCCCCGTCATTATCGCCGTCATTACATTGTGCGACTGACTAAGTGACTAATGACTTTATTACACGAACAATGTATAAGGAGTTGCCAGATCGTTCCCACATCTCGGCAATGCTAATAGTCATTCGACTCAGATGACAAATTATTATATTCATATTCATATTCAGGCGTCATATTTTCAGCACAAGATAAAGTGTTGACAGGACTTTCATGGAAACCTTCCTTGATTACATCATAAAATTTACAACCTAATGATTTTACAGTGTAATTGCAAAAATGAGTTAGCGTTGCATCATATTGTATTAATCCTGTGAATCTAGTTTCTTATATATATGTTTATTCTTAACAGATTAACTCTACTTCCAGTAACAATCAGTGCCATACTTTCAATATTATTAATAAATATTCTTTTAAGCATATTGTTTTTATCATAGATTTCAATTTCATTAATATCGTCTTTTTTGTTCTTAATAAAATCAGTTGAAGGTTTTCTCTGTTTGCACTCATAAGACTTATGTCCGAATGAATTACATTCAGAACATTTGGTACCTCTAGTTTTGTGTCTACATTCTTTAGATTTATGCCGTATATTAGCACACAATTGAAACATTTAAATCCTTCTTTTGTTCCTTTTTGTTTATTTACTGGTACAGTCTTTGTAAATTTTGTGCTAAATCTTTCTCTCATTTCAGCTCATTTCAGTGTAGATACTTAATTTTTCTTTAAATTGTTCTAAATTTTGTGCACCGTATAAGACAAGTTTGTTTCTTTCAATATTACCACTGCTTGTTAATTCTTTTATGATTAAATAGTATTCATGTGGACTTTCCTCTTTTTTTATTTTACGTTCAGATAACGTATGATGCATTTGCATACTATTTACTTTAGAACCAAATTCGTGAAGCAAAGAAGATTTAAGTGTATTTCAATCTTTAATTTTTCGTACGTACCTTTTGCTTCATATATTGGAACGGATCCCTCGACATCCTTAAAACTTACCAATGGTTGATTTTTTACTTTAGTGGATGTTGCACTAAATTGAGAAATTGAATCATCATCTGATAAATGTTTATTTCCTATATTTTTTCCAATATAATTTTCATCATATTCACCGTCATTGTTTTTATCACTTTTGCCGTCAATATTTATCATCATTGCCAAAGTTATTTTTATGACGCTAGAGTACCCCTGTAAAAAGTTATAGGGTATATCGTGAGAAAAGAGCAAAAAAATTTCAACGCCCTCTAACTGCCAAGTAGTTTAGAGTGTTCGCCCTCACCCGTACAATTTTTGTTTGTCTCGATGAGACTTATCACTGGTACCAATCCAAAGCAAACCAAACGGAACACCCTGTATGTACCTCCTGCTTTACTAAAGTCACATATTAATAATCGTGCTGCTATATTTCTATATACATACTATGACATGAATGTGCTAATCATTTAACGTTAACCAGAGTACGGAAAAACTGTGTTTTTACTTTTTCGTACTTTGCAATAAAGTCATGTGTAAATATTGTACTTTATTATAAAACACACGAGCGAGTAAAACCCATAGGGTTTCTTCATTTTCGCCAATTTTATTGCACGTAAAAACCAATTTGACCTAAAACCTACTTCTCTTTTCCGACAAAAAAACTATTATTCCGCCAAAAAATTTCAAATAATAATTTAAAAATTTTGTGAAAGAGGTAGCGGGGACTGGGGAGTAGTTTCAGTCGTTATTTAGTTAGTTATTTTAAATCTGCAATTTCAGTAAAAGAGAATTTTATCCGCCATTTACGAAATTTTTTTTGAATTTTCAGTAAATGTGAATGTTAATCGCCTTTTACAAAGAATTTTTATAAAAAATTTTTGTAAATGCAAATTTATTTCGCCTTTTACAGAGTTTTTATTAAAATTGCTGAGAATTCACTTCAAAAAAATATTAACAAAACTCAAATAATTTAAAATAATAATCTGCGTAGTGCGTATAATATACTTTTGTTATCAAACACTTTTACCGTACTTACTTATGTCACCGTTACAATATACATAGTTCTTATAACATATAGATAATAGTCATGTTTTTCTGGACTTGATGAACTAATAATTCTAATATTTTTCACTTCCTTACTGAGTGCACACGTTTTTTTGGGACTTACTTTTTCTATTCGGCAATAGAGGTCGCTATGAAAAATTTCGGTTCATCATAACAATTTTCCTTCATCATTCATCAATTTCAGTTTACCAGCTATTTCTAGTGTCGTATGAAATCGAAATTTGGAGTTGTGACTTGAATTTGTAAATCATATTTTATATTTCTTCTCTTATTGTTTTTTAATGTTGGGTTTTTATTAGTGAAATTTGTTCAAGTATGTAATTTAATTTTTTGTTATGTTTTACTGGGCACTGAAAGTGAAGTTATTTTCAAAAAGAAGATAAGTAATCTGAGCAAAACTGAAGTGATGACAAATAAATTCATAAGGTCCAGAAAAACACAACTAATATAAAATGACTGCTCTGTGCTATAATTATGTATGTGTTCATAATCTAATACGACTATTAATGCACAAAATATCGTTGAAAAACAATCAATATTCTATAATAAACGACATAGGTACATATAATACGTACATGAATATTTATTCACATTTCGTGAATCTCATTCTTTCGTTATAAAAAACCTGAAAAACCCCAAATATGTTGTTACTCCTTTTCACTACAAAAATATAGCAGGCTGTAGGTATGTATATTTTATAAGAAAAAAGAGAAAAAACATTCACCTCTAATAAACATGCGTTCTCATGTAAATAGATAATAAATCAAAAACATTTGCAAAACGTAATTCCAATATTTTGAAATAAAATAGTTTTGTGTTCGTTCATTTAACATTTTACGTTATATACAAACTTTTAAATATATACGTATATTTAACAAAAAATAAATGATCAATAATAACAGAAACATATACATATGTATGTGTAATTTTAACTTATATTTCCTGTAATCCCATATCATGTCTGTATTACCTGTCATACATGAATGAATTTCAATTAAATTTATTTGTACAACAAAAGTTTTTTTTTTCAATAATAATATACATATGTATGTATATTTGCTATATATGCGTATATGTGTTTATAAAAATTCCAAAAACAAAAAATTACAGTTATCTGAATTTTATAAATGCTTATTAAAATTTACGAAATATGTATATAACTAACGAGAAAAAAAAGGAAAAAAAACAGCAAACAAATTCGATAAAATAAAAAAGAAAATTAAATTTATATCATGATAAATTTTACCCAAATTCATGTGCTTAGATATGAAAATCAATATTGTACATTAAACTTTTGAATTATTTCTCATGCACGCTTAAGGTAGGTATACACGACAAGAGACTTTGGTCTCCAGAATCCACTTTCTACAGTATACACCTACCATTTTTTCCACTTCTTTCTTTTGGGATTAGATTTAGATATCTTAGCTTTCAGCGCCCATACTGGTCAAATGCCACTGATTTCAACGCTTATCCTCATTAAAAATTTGGCAACACTGACACGATTTAGATTTAGATCTCTGGTTTAGATCTCTGATGAAAATAGGTTATTATTCAAAACATCAAACTGAAGTTGCTGTAGCAGTTGCTGCTCACAGGTATTATTATTAGAAAACAAAAAAAAAAGAAGTGTATGGATGCAAAAATGGATTCAAAACAGAGATTTAAATGGTGCTGCGACCACTCTATTAAAAAATCTACATGATGAAAATGTTACGTAGTATGAAAATTTCATTAGAATGGCGTGTGATGATTTTAATGTTTTCTGCATTGCTTTGCTCTATTTCTTATGTCGCTATTTTTATATTCTTTGTGAGACACCTCCCACAACACAGGAACACAAGACGTTCTTCGACCAATTCCAGTAATTTATATGTTTTTTCCTTGGTCCAATTCATGTTATAAAGGCTCAAATATGAATAATTTCAGATATTTTCGCATTTAAAAAATATATTTAAAACATACCTTCAAGAACAATTACAAAATTATATCAATTATAAAAAATATTAATTAAACAGTAAACAAAACCACTTTACTATACAATCGTCTTCTACAAATGAAATAAACAATATTGTGAGACAAACCTCAAAAATGGTCTCCGAAGATCGAAAGACAAATATCTGAACGTTTTAATAACCAGAGACCAGTCAATTGGGACCGTCGTTTAGCCGTTTACATGACAAGAGACCAAAAGTTTCCAGAGACCTATAGAGACCACTAGTCTCCTCGAAATTTGCAGGTCTCATAAATGTATACACGAAGTTTAATTGCTGAAGTTGCGGAAATAAACGGCATATCAAAAACTACTTTGCACCGCATTCTCAACTGTAGACAACACTTTTCGGACTCTAGAGACCAAAGTCTCCTGTCGTGTATACCTACCTTTATGTATGTAGTTACATATTTTAAATTTATCGAACTATGTATAAGACAAAAGTATTTTTTTAATATGTAATTGAATAAAAAATTTGAAAAAATTATTGATTTTTAACCATAAAATTGAAATATCAGTCAAAAACAAAAAGTCAATTATTTTTTCAGACTGTTGTTTTGAATGTTGTTTTTCAGAAAATTAAAAACAAAAAAAAACTAGATAAGCAACAAATTAATGACATTGAAAGTATTTAGTTATATGAAACTTTCATTTTATACCATTTATCAACATATACATATGTACATATATACATACATATATAAACATATATATTAATGTATGTAAACAATCATAGGTATACTTTTTGTAAATGGTAATTTGAAATAATTCACTTCTATTTTTTAGAACATGATTATCTCCTTTATTTCGATCCTTAAAATTGCATTTTCTCAAAACCTTCATAAATATATGTACATATGTATGTATTTAAAAGAGAAAAAAAAAAAGAATAATAGTGGAAATTTAAAATTTTAATAAAAAACACAGTCATTTTTTAAAATTACTTTTTTTTTTATTTAAAAAAAAATTTTTAAGAACAAACAAAAATTACACATCTAGCAAAAAAAAAAAAAAGAAAAAGTTTTCAAGTTTTTACATATTAAAAATTAAGTGAGTGACAAAATCATGATATATTTTAAAATAGAAATAAAAACTATTGCATAGAAACTAAATTTTACATAATTAAAAAAAAAAAAATACAAGAAATATTTAAATTGCTGTAATTGATGTATAATAATTAATTCTCTTACACGCATAATATAGGACAATTTAGAAAACAAAAAGTTGTTCTTTTTTCAATTTTTAAATTCAATTTTCAATTTTAGGATGTATAAAAATGTTAAAGATAAAAGCAGAAAAATAAGTTTTTTTTTATTTAAACATTTAAACCACGTTTTTCAGCTTCAGTACGGTATTTAGCTGTATATTTACCTTCTGGATCATATTTAGCTTGTAATTGTTTCCATTCTTCTGGTTTATTTTTAATAATGTATGTTAATACTTTTTCAGTACCATTTTTTTGTTTATCACTGCATCTAGCACATTCAGTTTTTAATGCTTCTGGTAAATGTTGTTTTAATTCACGACCATCTGGTGTACATTTACCTTGATCTAATAAACATTTAAAATAATTACTGAATAAACGATCTGATTGTAAAATTTCATCAAGATCAATCCCATCATATTTTGTTGTATACATATCATCAGCTGTAACAACAACGGCAAAGATAGCCAAGAATGCAATCACGAAGTATTTCATTTCGAATTTTTGGGTTTCTTCTTGATAATCTGAAATTTAAGAGAGTAAAAAAAACATGATTACGTTAAATTTTTCGATAAACAAAATTTATTGGGTAAAGAATAAAATATATAAAAAATAAAATAATAATTAAGTCTGAACACAAAATAAAAATATATTAAAAAAAACTAATTTGAAATTCAAATATCTATAAAATTGAAATACATATATTGTTGTGTAACCATAATATCTATAGATGAATTTTTTATTTATTTTTTTCGAATTTTGTTAATCAAATTTTAGAAATTTCTAAATAAAATATTTTTAAAATTTATGATGCTGTTCATCATAAAATTTTTATTTAAGATAAAATAAATTTGAAAGTGATAACATAATAAAATAACAGTTCGAATTTAAATATTACTTAATAAGATCCTACACAATACATACTTATTTTTAAAAATAGTTAAATATGAACGATTTTATAAAATTGACTTATTTGCCCCGATTTTTATAAATATAAAGAGTCAACAGAAAAATTTTTTTTTTCTGAATATTTTTCCTGAGTGTTAAATATTTATCTATGAGTTATGTCTTTTTTTAGTTTCTAAAGTTAATTTTGTTTTCTTAAATATTCATATAATGATTCAGCTAATTTAATAATTAACGTCAACTTATAACAATTTTATTATTATTATTATTATTTGTTTTCATGTATGTATATCATACTATTATAGTACACCAGGTACTTCGAACTCAAGTATACATATATACATATGTACATTATACATATACTTGTAATTTAATATTTTTATATTTCTTGTATTAGAAAAAAAAAGTTATTATAATTATTACAAGTTCATGTTCGCAAAGTTTTTATTTAAAAAAATATATAAATGAATATGTACATAATATGAATTACATTATTTCGAAATTGTGTAAAAACGCAAAAATAAAAATGTAAAAAAATCTGAAATATATAATTAAGATTATAGTCAAAATATTTATTAACATGAAAATTTAAATAAAAAAGCGACTACAGTAAATAATTATCTTTAATCCTTTTACTGGTAATTAAAATTCTTTGGAGAGAATTAGAAAAAAATACGAATTAATTAAAATAATATATTCCATTTTAAACAATTGAGTTAATATTATTTACATTATAAAGTTCAAGATTTAAAAAAAATTTCCATAACAAACAGATTAGTTATTATTAATAATATTAATAATCAATTAAGATACACTATTATTATTATTAATTTTTTTTTTTTTCAATTTTATTCGATTGATTTTTAATTTGGTTTTTTTCGGTTTAAAATCAAAAACAAAAGATTTTAATAAGCAAGTAACTTCTTATGATTATTTTCGGATTTTAAATTAATAACGAATGCACAATTGAGTTAAATAAGGAAATGTATTCACTTAAAAAAACCTTTAAAAAATATCTTTAATATTCACTGATTTTTTTTGTTTTTAAAACTTTCAATTAAATTTTTCAATTTTAAAATTAATAATTTCAAATGTTTTTGTTTTTTACAAATTTTATTAAAAACACTCACCAAAAAATCAAAAAAAAATGATTAAAATGTATTTTTATTTTAATACAACTTTGTATAGGTATATCTCAGTTGAATGCCAGGGAACTGACTGTTAATTATTGCCAGTTGGCTTAAGTCTTTTATAGTAAAACTTGCCTTGAACGATCCCCAACTAGAGAGTCAATAGTCCATAAGCTGAATGTGTTATAGCAAAATTATATATGTATGTACATAAAAAAAATCTTTGTATAAAAAATTTATACATGTATATATGTATAGCACTTATTTATCTATATATTTAAAAATAAAGTTATTATAAAAATACATAGTATAAGTTAATTTTATATATTTATTAAGTTATATTATATATGTATATGCCTAAAGTTTATGTATTGTTTTTTTATGAATTTTAACATAAAAGGAAAAAGAATAGGATGGTAATTATTGAGATGTATAACATCATGTACATAGAACACATATGAGGCGTTAAATGAGACTTTTTTTGCCTTCTTTATTAAAAACAAATTACTTTTAAAAAAAACTAATAATTCAAAGAACATTAAAAACAAAACATATTTATAAACATGACAAGCGAACATACATTCATAATAATTTAAAAACAATATTAAAGGTAGATAATTTAAAAAAAAGTAAAAGCAGAAATATACTCTGCACAAAAAAAATTAATACACATGAAATGTACAAAAGTTTAAAGTACAAAACAGTGATGATGGGGAATAAACATTACATACAGATTAATTAAAGCAAAAACAAAAAACAACATACATTTATCTTTGCATTTTACTTCATAATTTTATTGTTAAATTATAAAAATAACTTTTCCATATTAACACATTTGCAAAGATTTCTTACGTAGATACACTTTTTTTTTCAATTTGCGTTTAACAGAGCAACTCTTACATTTGTCTCTTCGATCTTCTTGGAAACATCAAACAAATTATAATTAATTATTTCATAACTTTTTGTTTATCTTCTCTTGTAGGTGATAAGTGATTTGAAATATGTATTTCAATTGAAAAAATTATTAAATTTTCAACAATAATATTTTAAACGGTTCTGAATTTTTAATTTAAAAAAAACAAAGAAATTCGTTATTCATGTTTAAAAAAGTATAAGGAACCAAAGACATTAGATTTAGCATACGTAAAATATACATATGTACTTACATAAGTATGTATATATACATATATGTACATTTTTCGATAATACTAAATAACTTTTGATAATACTTAACTAAAAATATGGTAATTTTTTAAGGAGAAAATCTTATCATATAATTTTTTTCTTTTCAAAGCATTAAAAATATGTTTTGACATATAGTATGTTCTCGTATACAGGGTGTTTCGTTTGGTTTACTTTGGATTGATACCCAGTGTAAAGGCTTGAATTAACCCCAACTTTTTATTACAGAATCAGGATGCCCAATCGATTTGCAATAAATTTTCCAGAGAAAATAAGGCTCTATTTCTTTTGCAGGGTTCAGGGTAGAGGGACAAGTAGGGTACTGTTTGAAAGAGCAAAGGGTGCTCTACATTTTTGGTCAAAACAGGTGACGCTAGAGTGCCCCTGTAAAAAGTTATAGGGTATACCGTGAGAAAAGAGCAAAACAATTTCAACGCCCTCTAGCGGCCAAACAGTTAAGATTGTTCCTCCTTACCCATACGATTTTTTGTTTGTCTCGATGAGTCTTATCACTGATATCAATGATCAATCCAAAGTAAAACAAACGGAACACCCTGTATAAAATATATTCGTAGAATGTTCACATTAATTAACAACGAAAGGAAGAAAATATAAACAATAAACAAATAAAAAGAAAAGAATTTTATTAAATATGTACGAGTATCAGTTCGCATTATATTGTAGAGAAGATACAATCAAGTCTTTTCTTTAATTCAAATTTTTAAAAAAAATTTACGAAAAACCATTTATTAAAATGCAACATAAAAAGAAATTTATTAAGTTTAAAAAGTATGGACAACTTCATATGAATGTTGTAAAAATTGCACATGAAACAATGAAAAAATATTATAAATTTAACGAAAAATTTCACACATATTCAATTACATAGTTATATAAAAAAAAAACCTTTCAATGAACTAAAAAATATAAGATCATCATCATATTGACATTTTACACGTTATTCAAAAATCTAATCTGAACAACAATGATGAGTAATTATATGGTTACTGAGAATTCATAATAAAAAAGTAATAATAAAACCACAATTTTTTTTTCTATTGTAGAAAATTCAGCACACGTTTTAACAATACATCATGTCAAGGTATTCAGAAAAAAAAAATTAAATTTGAAAAAAAAAAAAAAAAAAAAACTATAATAATAAAAATAAGAACAAAAATTCATTATCAAAACAATTTGAACTTTAATTATATAAATTTATTGAAAAAATTTACATTCTAAAAAAAATTGTGTTTTCCTAAGGTACGTTCAGATTTAGCCAACGAATGGAAACAAACCAACGAAGTTTGCAAAGTGTGTACGGCAATGAAAACGCAAACGAAGGCAAATAAAGCTGTTTGGTACCGTTCGCATTTAGCTAATTCCTAGCACATGTCGTGGACGTGGCCACAGTCTTTGACTTTCGTTCTCTGTTGTTTGTAATAATATTTGGACGGGCTTTCAAATGATAGCGAAATAATGCTAGCAAACGAACGATGTTTGCAAAGTGTGTACGGCATTGCAAATGCAAACGAAGGCATTCGTTGCTGTTTGGTACGATTTGTTTGCATTTGCTAGTATTCACGAAGAAAGTAAACATGAGTTGTCATGTTTTACGATACGAACTGTTTAAAAAAAGGAGAAAAGGGGGTTGGTGAATGACCAGTATTATTGTGGCCTTGAATTTACGTTATCTAGCCATTGGTGATTCTTACACCAGTTTGGTGTATCTTTTAATCATTTCAAAACAAACTATGTATTTCTGCATTTGTTACAGAAGTATGTGCATTGTGCAGCTAGCAACCGTATGGTACACAGTGTTAGTAGAATACACTAATTTTAATTTCCCATAAACAGTGCATACATATTTTTCCCTTTTTATGAATTTTTTCTCAAAAAGAAATAATCAACCAACCATTAAGTTCAATAACAATGGAAGCAGTAAATGTACATAAGTAGCATATAAATGTGTTTCAGGACAAACTGAAAATAGGGCAAAATATCACAGATTTAATGTATCGAAAACTCAGCGCAGATAATTTCTATAAATCAGCTTTAGTTTTGTTTGATAAAAATTACTTGTGAATACCAAGTGAATTTCAATATTAGGTGAACCTAATAAAATAACTTTCACAATAATAACCATAATTAGCTGTTTCATTTTTGATATTTAAAGATCAAAATTCCTATAAGATTAAAGTTTGTTTTAAACTCTTCCACCACTAATGGCAAGCACGTGTGTTAGCCTTCGCTATACCTATCGAACGCTAGCAAACGAAGAAACATTCGTTAGTTACTGTTTGAAACCACGTACAGATTATCAAAAAACGGTTTTGTTTGAGTTTGTTATGGCGTACACACTTTGCAAACATCGTTCGTTTGCTGCCATTCGTTCGCTTTCGTTTGCTAGGATTTGAAATGTTTGTTCGCATTCGTTCGCTAAATCTGAACGCACCTTTATTAAAATGAAAATAATAAATTATATTTATGTTAATTTTTTTTCTTTCAAATTAATAAGTTGGTCAAAAAAGCATAGTCCCTATACAATTGCAAGAATATTTTTCTAACAAGAAAATATTTAAAATTTTTATTTTAATTAAAAGGTTAATGTTTTTTTCCGCACATCAAGGCTTTAGTTTTTTTAATTTTTTCCAATTCTTTTTATTTGAATGAGTGAATGATGCATTCGTAAATATTCATTGATTCAAAGAAAAATTAAATTAGTTTGAAAAATAGTACTGTTCGACATGACTTTTGTAAATTGAATATTTCTGTAATTTCTTTATTTGCTTTATAACGTCAATTAAAAAATTGCTAATAAAATTAATGAGTTAACTCACATTTCCTAGAAAATTAGTCATACCTACTAATTATCCGGTCCATAAGGAAATTAAAGTAAAACATGATCAATGCCTCAATGATAATAAATAATTGAGAAAAAAGGTGTTTAAAATAAACGAAAAGTACGTTGATAGTTTGAAAAAAGTATATGTATGTATGATAGAAAGTAAAAGAGTATGTATATAAAAAAATTAAAAAAGTGAGATAAAATCTGTATTTTATTGGAACTGAGGAAGTGATATATGATCACTTCAGTTTTGCTCAAATCACTTATCTATTTTTTGAGAAGAAAAAAAAACATGTTAAAAAATTCATTTACATACTTGAACAAATGTCATATGATATTTTTCGTAACGACCTCTATTGTCGAATAGAGAAAATGAGTGCCAAAAAACGCGCTTATCAAGTGAGGAAGTGAAAAATCTTATCACTTCCTCAAGTCCAATAAAACACAGCTAAAATCAAATTCAGAATGTCATATGTTATGGGTGCGAAGAATTTACTATAAAGATATGATATCGTCAAAGACGCTTATTGTAATTATTTTGTTGGTATCCGTTTTACATCAGGCAAAATCTGGATTCTTGAATACTGTTGTACCAAAAATCGTTTAAAGAAAAGATACATAAACAAATTCATACTTATATGTCCTATAATGGAATATTTTTGAGTTCTGATATGGATACACATAACAAAATTAAACTTGAAGAAACCGGTTTTCGTATTTGTACAACAGTAACAGTCTCAGTACTGACATCGATTTATAAACCGAGTATAGATGCTACACAAATTTAATTCAATGGAGTAAGGGAGCAAAAGTAAGACTGCCTATGAGATATCGAAAACCAAAAGACCACCAAAGATTGTTATTTCTGTGCTGTAGAAGTGGATGTAATGAATTAATACAAAAAGAAGCCAGTTATTAAAGGGCATTGTTCTCCTGTTCCACAACCAATATTAACTTCAGCAGTCCAGGAATTAACTGAATCAGCATTAATATCATGTGGTGTAATCTTCGTGCCCGAGGGGTTTCATAAAACACACGATTTTCAAAGATTTTATTATTTCTTCCTGTATTAAAATTTTATTTTCTTCAGACATGTCAGGTTTTTAGCAAGTTTCTGTATCGTAACTTTCGAGTCGTAACCGTTTTACGTTTATTAAAATTTAATTTTGTTGAACATAATAAATTTGTAGAATTATTTTAAATTCGTTGTAGCATTAGACGTTTTCATCTACCGTTAGGACTTCTTATAAAACCCTTCGACTTAGTTGATCGTATACTTCTTTCGTGTTATGCTAAACAAGAGCAGCATTATACCTCGTTGTATATGAATCCGACCCTGATAAATTAATTCGTTTTCCACCGACAAATTTACTTACTAACGAATGAAAGTGTTCAATAACATTTGAATCAACATTATAAATTAAACTGTTCGCGTGACAACTAAGATTATTGAAAATTGTTGTAAGATCGTTAAAAATACCGTTCTTTTTCATTACCTCGATTCTATTTTCCGGTTCGATTTTTCTTAAACAAAAGTAGTCAGCACAATTTTCATAACTCCCGAAAACATGATAAGGAATATTTTTGATATCTTTCGACAAAAAAGTAACTTTATCATGTAAATTTAAATTTTGCTCCGATTTCCAATGAAGTACAGCTTTTTTTATGCCGATTTTAATTCGCGCGTTTATAGAAAAAATAAAATTTCGAAGTTTTACTGAATACTTCGTGCTTTTCGACATATCACGTAATTTATTTCTTAAATTGCGGTAAAGATGGTTTCGGAACTCGATTTCTTGAATATAGGAATTTTAAATTACACTATTTCCGTACGGTTTCGCGTCGAGAATCTTTTTGTACACCGCGCCATCCGCTCTAAACCTTTTATAACGCAATCCGTACATACTTTCGCTATTTTGAAAGCCGATTATGGCGGATTAAAAAGGACACTCCTGAGTTTTTATATCGAACGATTTTATTTCGATATCTCACGCTCTATAGCCGTTATAGAGATGAATTACAAAAGATAAATAATAAATAATAATTCAACGTCGATCATGTAAAAGTTCCTAAAAGAAAATGTTTTTTAATGACTTTTACTGAGAAATTTTTATTACGTCAATAAGTTAAAATGAGGTCACATAATAAATAATAAATTCAGTTCTGTGTAAATCTGTCTAGTTATTTTTCTAGTTAAGTTTGAAAAAAATGATATTCGTTTTAAATATAATTAAATAGTTATAGCTAATTGAAGTATACGACATTGCAATAAGTGGAAAATAAACATTGAAACTTTTGCACTTTTAAATAAAATTTTCTTCAAACAATGAAAAAATAAAAAAGAAGAAGTGTAAAAGCTGATGAACAAAACATCATGTGTTAATCTAGTACAGCAAAGAGATATCTCTACGTTGTGTGGCTCAGATACAATATTTAAAAAATGACACATTAAAAAAAAAAACATTCTATTTCTCCCCAAAAAAATTGTAGTAACTTATCAAAAACAAACATATGAAGCTTTTAATTTCTATGTTATTTTTCTGCCTGTTTTTATTTAAATTAATGAATTAAAAAAATACTTTACTTAATTGTAAATTACGTATCTTACCTGAAAAGTTTTCGATTAATTACAAATTTACAAATTTAAAAAAATACCTATCTACATACATAGGTATATGTATTTACATATATATGTTTATTTCTTAGAAAAAATACATAAGTTTTGGAGAAAAAAATTTTAAAAAATATGTTAAATAACAAAAATAAAATAAAAAAGAGAAGAAATAAACAATATTAACAATAAATTTTTAAATTATTAATAGAAGTTGCTTACATGCCTACAACTTCGAACGCGTAAAATGTATAGAAAAAAGAGATAAAAAAATTAAAATTAAAAAATAAATAAACAAAACATAAAACTTCAAATTCATCTGAAAATGTATTTAGTCATCACTTGTTCATCTTTGAAAAAACGGTAAATAAATAAAAATAGTTGAAATATGTAATAAATTACTTTCCAAAATTCATCTTTTGACTGGGTTTATACGGTCACTTTTTGACCCTTTGTAGAACGTAAAAAAAACCGGTTTTACATGGAAAAAAGTAAACTTTCCACCACATACTTCCTACTTCTTTTCCTTGTAAAACCGGTTTTTTACGTTCTACAAAGGGTAAAAAAATGACCGTATAAACCCAATCTAATGCATTTTGCACCTGAAAAACTGAAAAGATGACTTCATTCTATAGGCTGGTGAACCAAGGCAAGTAGAGTCATACAGTAGAGAGCTAATTTGTAAAGGAAAAATCTCGCTTTTTATTTATCGTAAAAAAAAGTGTGTAAAATGGGTTTTCGGAGGAATCATTAGGCTTTTCCAAAATTTTAGGTAAAAAATTCCAAAATTTGATCGCTGATCTTTGGTAAGGAGGCTGAAGAGATGCTTCTTATGTTAATTGAAAGGACAAAGGGTTTCCTTTCATTAGGTATTTTTCGCTTATCTCGGCGAGACCTATGTATCTTTGGTTACATTTTGTAACACCTTAAAACGTATACACCCTGTATAAATTTAAGAAAAAAATATAGAGAAATATAAAAAAACAACTTAAAGCCGGCACATGAAATGATTACTAATTTCAACGATGATGACCTTTATTATAAAAATACAGACCTGTTTTAAAATAAGATTTAAAAAATAAGTATATACCTATGTATTATACATATGCACATATGTATTTATATGTAATACATTATGTGAGATGTACTTATAACTTTAAAAAAAATTAATAAAATAAAAGAAAATAAATAAATAAATATTAAAATATATTAAGAAAAAAAAAAAAGGAAAACAACGAAACATATTGTGGCAATGTTATAAGAACTAAACCATTTTCATAAATCGAATACCAGTATTGTGTTTGTGTGAACAGTACTCGATTTGTTTCTGATAACTTCACATATAATTGTTTATAGAAAATTGTAAATAACATATGTATCTCTGTCAACCCCAAAAAAGGTACTTTTTAATATTATGTTAACAGGATGTTACAAATAGTGCAGAAATCATTTAAACTTTTTTTCAACAGATAATTCTAAAAAGGGAGTTTCTGCACGAATTTCACATTCCTGTAAATTTATATTTGATAAAAAAGTAACTTAATTTGAAAATATAATAAACATTTCTGATTTTTAATGAGATAGGTATTTCAATTTTTGTTTGCTAATTTTTTTATTTATGAGAATGAATCATTCTGAAGTTTTAAAGATTTTTTTTTGGTAAAAAGAAATGCATTCTATCGTTCGATGGTGCCTATCACAAAGCGTAAAGGCAACTAACTACAGTATTTTTAACAATCGAAGTCAGTATAGGCAAGAAGTATAAAATATAAATTCGTTGCGCACCCGATGCTTAAAGTAGTAAATGTTGACAAATTCGTAACAGCGGGAAGATGAGTATAAAACAAGATGATTATAATTTAGAACTACCGTAGCTATTGGAAGTATTTCCTAAATTTATAGAAAAATATAAATTTATGATAATATGATATTCAGTATTTTTATTTTATATGTAATTTAAATTTATTACTTTTAATAGTTATACGTAATTGTTAATTTTATATTTTATTTTTAATAAAATTTTTATTTAATGTTTGATATTCATACATAAACTTATGTTTTTATTATGAATTTGATATTGAATTTTGATATAAATTAAATGTAGATACATATACAAATATTCATATTTGTTTACTTATTATTTTTCATCTACTTTATTTCATTTGTGTACTTGTTTATAATTTCGTTACGTTACTGTTATATTCTGAATGTATTTTTTTGTTTGTTTTTTCAGAATGAGTAAAAAAATTATTTGCATTATAAATTGAAATGAGATTATTCAAATATGCCAGTGATTTTGTTATGTACATACAAAACATACAAATTTTTTAATAGTTGTTTTTAATTTAATTAGTATGTGTTCAATTAAAGTATGTTTATTGTGAAAATCTAAATGTTTCAAGTAAATTAAGAGTGTTAAATAGTGAAGTGAAATGAATTTTGTACTAATAATATACTCAAGTGAATTAATTTTTTTCTACTTATTATTTATTTTAATTTTTCTATAAAGTTTCCCGAAATTACCTAATATCTAAAATGAAAATTTTCAATCTGGCACTTCTTGGTAATATTTAATAAAAAATTTCATTCGAATGAAATTGAGATCTAATCACCCCACACACGAGACAGATTTTTACAAACAGTGTGTGAAAGAATATTGAAAAGCATGCCTATCTTGCCTGTACTGACTTCGCTTTATAAAAATGGTATACTGGAATACTGGACTAGACATCTGTATTCTGTACCTATAGTACATAGGTACATTTGTATGTACATATATTCAATAACGTCAAGATAGAGCTGAGCTTGTAATGAAAAAAAATGTTATGAAATAAGTGAATAGATGAAAATAATATTTAAATATGAACAAACATGTTACGTAATGATTTTTTATTTTCGTTGAGAAAAGAAAAACACTGTATTAATAAACTTTTCAATGTTATGTATTTTATTTATAGAATTTCCAGGAATAACAATCTAACTACTTAGATACAAACATATGTATAGAAAATTTAAAAATATGGACAATTTTTAATTTAAAAAAATCTTAAGAACATTTCTGTTTATTAATGCAGAAAAAGAACCTGTTTTTTTAAATCCATATACATACCTACCCAGATACAGTGAAACCTCCTAAATTGGGACCTCCTAAGAGGTGTCCCGATTTTGAGGTTATTTTTTATTAAATTTATTAGTTATGTATGCTTGTGTGTATGTATGTGTATATGTTAGTTACATTTTTTTTCGATTTATAAAATGCATCCTAGAATATTCTTATTTTCATGTTTGTTACTATACTATTTTTTTAAATCGAAGTCAATGTAGGGAAGATAGACATGCCTTTCCATATTCTTTCATATAATTTTTGTATAAATCAATCATTTTCGTAGGTTGATCAGATAAGTTGTGAGAAATAAAACAGGATAATACTGTACATCTCGTATAAGCGTAATACTGACTTCAGTTAAAAGAGCTTACACTTTTTAAACTCTCTTGAAATGGTATATTATATTGGGTTGTGTAAATACAACATACAAATATTTACATACGAGTACTTAAAATAAAGTGAACACCTGCATATGAAACAACAGTTACGTCAGTTACCATGAATTGTATTTTCTTTACTCGCAAGTGTTCTAACACAATATAATATACAACAATAAAAAGTACGAAAACGTTCCAAGAAGAAGTTTTTATCCCGATTACGAAGAGATTCACTAATTCAGAGGTATCCCGATTACAGAAGTTAATTTATATGGCAGACCAAAGTAGTTTTGTAATAGTGTCCCAATTAAGAGGTTTCACTGTATTTTCATTTATTTATTAAACTTTACCTAATTGTTTTTTTTTCTTTTGTTTTGAATGTAAACAACAAATCATGTAATTAAAAAAACATTATAGGTACCTATCTAAATTATTTTCTCTTATTTTGTTTCATTATTTTTCTTTTTTAATTTGGTATTTTCTGTTCTGACGTAAATTAATAAGAAATAGAGAGACTCACAATAAACAATATGAGTTAATATAATAATGTATGCGTATTTATTAAAATATCACATTTAATTAACTAGAATAAAAAATTTCCATTGAAAAATCAAAAAAAAAAATCATGTAATACAATTTAGTGTATTATCTTATACATATACATATGTATACTACATATAAGAATGTATCTATTCTATATGTACAAACCCCAACAATTACTTACGTGTTTTCATTACTGCAATATAATGTATCTTTTCAATTCAAGTTCAGTATCTATAGGTATATTTATAATACTTCTTCTTAATACATATGTACATACATATATGTAATATACATCATATACATATTTTTTTTTATTATTGATATAATCAATCTAGTTGAACAACTTTATAATTTCATTATAATTATTTGTTAAAACTAAAATAAAAATGAATAAAAAAAGTATGTAGGTACATAATGTACATATGTATTTACATATGTAGAAAAAATATAATGGAAAATTAACAACATAATGGTAAACTTTCCATAATTCAAAGACAATTTAATTAAAATAAAAAAAAGTTAAAAGAAAAACAAATTTTTTTCTGTATCTTGTAACAATTGAATTTTTCCGAATAATAAATTGATATTAATTTAAAAAAAAAAAAAAATTGAAAGTGTTGTTATAATAATTTTATAATATATGTAATAATTGAATTTAAATCGAATAAAAGCATTGAAAAAAAAAATTATTTAGATATGTAAATAAAATAGTTTTATGAAATATTTTGGAAAGTTTTTTAAAGAGAATCTGAATAAATTAAATTTTGTACACGAGTACAATATAATAAGATGAATTTGTAAAATATGTACTGTTATGGACATTGCGTATATTACTTATACATGTTATTAACATAGTATATTATAATATAGGTATTAAGAGTAATTTTTCGTAATAATGAATCATATTCATATCAATGCAAAAATAAATTTAGAATTGTAAACAAATCCCTATAAATAATAAATGAGGACTGGGCTCTTATATGGTGATTGGTGACTGTCACGTCACCAAAGATAGTAGAATAATTCCGAATTCCAAATTGGAGACTCAGGACTCAAAACGCAAAAACTCAAATGTCAAAATTATTTTAGCATATGGAAATACATTGAAGTAAACCAAATGCTTATCTCATACCTCAAGACGCAAATGAGTCTGAGTCCGAAGTTCTAAATGTTTCGATTTTTGAGTCTGAGGTATCAGTAATGCCAACTTCGTAGTTGAAAATATGTTGTTTTACATTTTCTCCCTTTTTATTTATTTTTCAAATTTTAAAAACTGGAAAACAAATTTGTATCATTTGTGTGTGTTTTTTTTTTCTTTATTTATAAATATAGAATTTTGTGGAAAATAAATAATAAGTAGAAAAATAATAAATAATAAAATAAGTAAATAGAAAAATAATAAATAAATTTGTAAAATTTGTTTTTTACCTACTAGCGTTTTTAAGTTAAAATAAATAAAAATAAAAAATAATTTTGTAGAAAATAAATAAGATACTCGTAAATAGATTGCAGTTAAAAACAAAAAAGTGGAAGACAAATCAATTAAATGTGTAAGGAATTCCGTTAAAATATAAGATACTCCTATTAGTTATTTTAACTACTTATGTGTGTAAATATTTCAAATTATTTAATTTTATCACCAAAAAATGCTTCCACTTTTCAAATTTAAAGAAGAAATGATTTCAGTTGGATTTAAAAATTTAAATTCAAAAAATCATTTTTTTCAAATGCTGGTAGCATTGAGACGTTGAGGCTGTTATTTGGATATGTAAGACTCATGAGTCTTGAAGTCGACTTCAAGAGCTTTTGCGTCTTGAGTCCTCAGTCCCTAATTTGAAATTGGCCTTAATATATAACAAGTCTTAAATTGTTAATTTTGAAAAAAAAAGAGCTTTAATATTAGATCCAAGATAAACGGAGAAGCTTTTTTTCGAATAAAATGAGATACCCATTTCAGAGAAGTATTATAAATAAACAAATAAACAAATGTTAGAAGATGGAATAATCCTAAAAAACGAGATGCATCCGATAAAATCAAATGGCTTGTAGTTGTAGATTATAGGAAACTTAATAATATAACTGTAGAAGATGCTTTTCTATTACCTAATATCTCCAAAATTTCAGATCAACTGTGGAAATCGAAGTATTTTACAACTTTAGATCTATCTAGTGGATGTCACCAAATACCTATGAAACCTAAAAAAGTATCTAAACAAGTTAACGAACTCTGTGAACTTACGGAAAATGAACATGTACAGTTAATATGCAACTAAATTCTTCAATTGTACAGTGTTGAAATTCCAATATTAATGTCAAAACCAAAAACAATTTTTTAATATGTTGGAAAAAACTCTTAAGAGACGAGGATTTATCATTTAGTAGCTTGATTTCTATTTGGAACAATGGACACTAAAGATGCAGAATATTATGATAAAATAATAACTAAAGTTGAACAAGATGACAATAATATACAAATTAATAACGAAAGATCAAATAAATATAATAAGATTCACTAGTCCTGATTTCAATGAATTTGTATATAAATTACAATTTAGTGAAAGAATTTTGAATGAAAATATAGATAAATTCAACAGTTATATTAAATCTCAAATAGCTACTACAAATGATCAACAAGAAATACAACAAGGAATTTAAGAACTTCGAAATATAATATCTTTTCTATTTAATGAACTTCATACACAATTTGATGAAATAATAAGCATCATCATTTTAGCAAAGAAAAATATTATTCACCCAAGTCTTATCGAACCACAAATTATTTAAAAAAATTTGAAGTCATCAAAATTTACTAAGTTTTAAAACATTTCCAATAGGTCTTATAACTCAAACAATTTATGAACTATTTGATCTATATAGTTTATTTCCAGTCAACATACAAAAAAATAAACTAATCTTTGTAGTATCAGTACCAGTTGTAGAGGAAGAGTATTTCAACTTTCATCATTCAATTACATATCTATTACTCACAATGATAAATTAACATATGCATATATAGAATCCAACTTTCAATATTTGGCAATTTCAAGACAGAATGCACATTCTGAAAAACTTATACAATTGCGTAATACCATATTTACCAGAATGTCCAGAATCATTAAAATTAAATCAATGTCGTTGTAAATAAATTGTAGTAAATCAACATAATAGTTCAAGATTGAATGATTTAGAACTAAAAGAATATACAACCGAAAGCAAAATAATACCAATTCAACCTATAACACAATATCCATCTGATTTATATCTTTAAAAGTAATTTTGTCTCAACTGTTATTCGCAGTATTCGCAGTTTAATATACCTCACGTGTTTTACATATACATTGTATATCTATAATATATATCTATATATGATAAGTGAATTAGCTGATATTCTTCAAAATCAACAAAAATGGCTTCATCAATCTTTAGAATTTCAAAAAATGTTTGCGATGAACAAATTAACGCCATTAAGGATATTGCACATACACAGGATAAAGTTCCACCTTTTCATCCTTTCAATAAAGCCAATGTCCAATAGGACTTGTATGTTAATCAGCTGGATCAACATTTTAGTGCTTATTCTGTGCAGGTCAAAAGGAAAGCATATATAAAGAATATAATCTAGAAATGAAAATTTGAAAGGATTAAATTTAGATGAATAATATCTTCGAAATTATTAGGGGGGTTAGATGTTATGGACTGGACATGGTATATTATGATCATATTGAAAGTTAATAAAATTTTAGGTTTCATATTCAGGGTAGGTAAACACTTTCGTATTATCAGGTCGTTTATGACATTATATTATAGTTTAGTGAGAATTATTCTAGAATATAATTCTGTGGTATAAAATCCATTATATAGCTTTTATTCTACTATGATCGAATCAGTACAGAGGAAATTTACAAGATATTTAGTAATTAAATTTAATACAACATCAAATTATACTAACTACTATGAGAGATTGAACAATCTTAACATATTTCTCTTTGATAAACGTAGACTATATTTAGATGAAGTTATTCTTATAAAAATTATAAATGGTTTCATTGATTGTCTAGAACTGCTTAGTTTAATCAACTTTCACGCCAACTCACGGGTCACACGTCAGTATGATACATTCTATCTATCGTCTTACGTAGGTACTTACTTTTCGAATCACCTATTATGTATAAGAATTCAATAGATTCATAATCTCTTTTTTGGCTCTCGATCTCAAGATTCAAAAAAGTTATATGACAATCTATCAGCTAGCCTCATGACTGCTTTTTCTCACTTCTACACCCTTTTTATTTTCTTCACCACCATATGTAGGAGTAGTTCCCCTAATTATAATTAAAATTGTAATTAAAACTAATATTGAATTAATTTTAATGATATTTGCAATATAATATTTGAATTTAATATAAATTAACAAACTGTAATAAATGAAGTGTTCGTCAATGTTTTCAGTAATGTTATGAGCAAAGCGTAAGCTTCGACTGTTGAACTGGTCATTAGTGATATGTAAATTTTTCCATCAAAAAGTAGCGAAAGCTTTGTAGTAACTAAGAAAAGAAAAACGACATCCGATCAGACCATGAGTCGAACCACGGACCTTTGCCTTTCCGGGACAATGCTCTTCATAATGAGCTATCGGACGCCATGTCGGTCGCTGTTCTTAATTACTACTTTTAATCATTGATGAAGAATATTCAAATCAGCTACAGCATTTTTTTCAAACTGCCCCAGCAGCTGCAATTTTATTATTATGTTTTTATTATTTTTTTTTAATTTCTACTACATTATATATCTACTATATATGTATGTATATGTGTTCCAAAGTTCCCTTTTTTTTTTCATTATTTACTTTGACTTTGTGTTTTTAAATTTTTTTTTTTTTTTACATGATAATCTTGACCTATGAAACATTATTGAGATGTTTAACTGAGCTTTTATATCCATTACATATTTATAGTATACATATTTATTTATAAATTAATATAAAAAATACCTAATATATATGATAAGTTTTTTATTGTTATAGTTTAATTTTTTTTTTTTTGTTTTCTTAAATGTTACGGAGATATGTATGTATGTTTGTTATTTTTAAAAATTATTTGTATTTTTTTTATTTTAAATTGAAAAGAGAAGACTTACATTTTTTTATTTTTGTTTTTAAATAAAATTTTATTTAATTGAATATTTTATGTATGTGTATACCTACATATGTAGTTTTCAAGAGAAATTTAATATTATTATTCTTAAAATTTCTTGATTAATTTTGATTTCACTTTTTGACCTTAAGTTTATTAAATATTTTTTCTAAGATAACAATTGTGATAAGTGACATGATATTTAAGAAAAGGAATTTATGTAAATTTTTTGATGTACATACATACATATATGATGTATTTTTATATATTTTATTTATTCAATTGTATTTTTGTTTAGTTTTTTTTTAAATAATGTAATATCAATGAATAAGTGTTGAATTGTTAATCATGTAAATACAAGTGTGTGTGTGAGTGTTTTTTGTTGTTAATTTTTATTTTTACTCTTTCAGTTTGTTTTCTTAAATTTTATATAAGTTTAAATATTCATTTTTTTTAAGCTCCGCGATATTTTCTAATCAACATTGCCCATACATCTGGATATCGTGTTTGAAGAAAACTTGTCAATTTTTGTGCATTTGCTGCTTGTTGTGGTGAACAATTTCTGCAATTTCTTATTATCACTTCTGGAAGAGCAGCTATAAAAAGAAAATTGAAGAAAAAAAAAATAAATAAAATTATAAGTATTTGTTTTCTCTTTTTTCAGTAATTTGCAAAGGATCCCGTGTGAAAAGTATGGAAACGGGATTACAATTAAATTTAATGAAATAATGCAGAAAATTTTGAGACATGTGAGTTAAGTACATACACTGATTATACATAATTGACCTCACCTATAAATTTTTAATATTTCTTCGAAAGAGTTGTAATAAAGAGATAAACGACTGTTTTAGTTTCATGATATAGAATTTTCAGATTAATACACCTAGAAATTTACGAACATAAACATGTTGCGTTGTTTATTTAAGAGACATTCGTGTTGAAAATTTTCTATGTAATTCAAAGAACTCTTTAATTACATTCCATGAGATAGTTCCATCAGGCGTCACCATATCATTATTCATTATTGAATTCCCTAAAAACTCAAGTAAATGCGGAAAGTCAAATATACAGAAATTTCTTTTATTTTCAATTTCTAAATTAGGTCTACTGTTTTACAGGAGCCCATCTGAACAAACTTTTTTCATGTGGAGGATGAATATTCAAACTCGTTCTTATAAACTTATAGGATTTTAAGGACGCTGTCTTCTGCTTTTTCGAAAGTTACCTTGTTTATGCACAAAGATTAAATCGTATTAACGATAAAACGTTTTAAACATCGTTTTGAGATACTACATTTTGATTGGTCTTTATGCGTAGTACAACATTTCGTTCTCACTTAAAACGTTTTGAGTAATAAACTAACACTACTCTAAAAGTTCATATTGATGTTTAGTATGTTACCAACACCATTTTAGAAGGTCAAATATGACAATTCACTTAAAACGAAGAAAGTGTATATGCGAATTTTAAAAACGCATTGAAATTTTAAATTCGGATTTTATAGTGTATTCACTCAAAACGAAATAAAGTTTCTATGCGTTTTAAAATTTGGTTTATGCATCCGTATTTAGTCAAGATGGCGTGAGTTAATGCGAATTAAAGCTTTGCATAAACAAGGTAAATGTGGTACAACACATTATATTCCACATAGCCTACAAAACCAATAAGCCCAGCAGCGCAAGCTGTAATAAATGAAATGTTCATCAATGTTTTCAGTGATGTTATGAGCAAAGCGTAAGCTTCGACTGTTGAACTGGTCATTAGTGATATGTAAATTTTTCCATCAAAAAGTAGCGAAAGCTTTGTAGTAACTAAGAAAAGAAAAACGACATCCGATCAGACCATGAGTCGAACCACGGACCTTTGCCTTTCCGGGACAATGCTCTTCATAATGAGCTATCGGACGCCATGTCGGTCGCTGTTCTTAATTACTACTTTTAATCATTGATGAAGAATATTCAAATCAGCTACAGCATTTTTTTCAAACTGCCCCAGCAGCTGCAATTTTATTATTATGTTTTTATTATTTTTTTTTAATTTCTACTACATTATATATCTACTATATATGTATGTATATGTGTTCCAAAGTTCCCTTTTTTTTTTCATTATTTACTTTGACTTTGTGTTTTTAAATTTTTTTTTTTTTTACATGATAATCTTGACCTATGAAACATTATTGAGATGTTTAACTGAGCTTTTATATCCATTACATATTTATAGTATACATATTTATTTATAAATTAATATAAAAAATACCTAATATATATGATAAGTTTTTTATTGTTATAGTTTAATTTTTTTTTTTTGTTTTCTTAAATGTTACGGAGATATGTATGTATGTTTGTTATTTTTAAAAATTATTTGTATTTTTTTTATTTTAAATTGAAAAGAGAAGATTTACATTTTTTTATTTTTGTTTTTAAATAAAATTTTATTTAATTGAATATTTTATGTATGTGTGTACCTACATATGTAGTTTTCAAGAGAAATTTAATATTATTATTCTTAAAATTTCTTGATTAATTTTGATTTCACTTTTTGACCTTAAGTTTATTAAATATTTTTTCTAAGATAACAATTGTGATAAGTGACATGATATTTAAGAAAAGGAATTTATGTAAATTTTTTGATGTACATACATACATATATGATGTATTTTTATATATTTTTTTATGTATTTTATATATTTTATTTATTCAATTTTTGTTTAGTTTTTTTTAAATAATGTAATATCAATGAATAAGTGTTGAATTGTTAATCATGTAAATACAAGTGTGTGTGTGAGTGTTTTTTGTTGTTAATTTTTATTTTTACTCTTTCAGTTTGTTTTCTTAAATTTTATATAAGTTTAAATATTCATTTTTTTTAAGCTCCGCGATATTTTCTAATCAACATTGCCCATACATCTGGATATCGTGTTTGAAGAAAACTTGTCAATTTTTGTGCATTTGCTGCTTGTTGTGGTGAACAATTTCTGCAATTTCTTATTATCACTTCTGGAATAGCAGCTACAAAAAGAAAATTAAAGAAAAAAAAAATAAATAAAATTATAAGTATTTGTTTTCTCTTTTTTCAGTAATTTGCAAAGGATCCCGTGTGAAAAGTATGGAAACGGGATTACAATTAAATTTAATGAAATAATGCAGAAAATTTTGAGACATGTGAGTTAAGTACATACACTGATTATACATAATTGACCTCACCTATAAATTTTTAATATTTCTTCGAAAGAGTTGTAATAAAAAGATAAACGACTGTTTTAGTTTCATGATATAGAATTTTCAGATTACTACACATAGAACCAGTAGAGAATTCTATTGCTTTTTAATTTTAGGGCTCTTTACCTGAAAAGTATTATAAAAGTACTATTGATTGACCTCACCATTTGAAAAGCAATTTAGAAAGGATAAAAATAAGTGAATTTTTGCAAATTTAGTTGGTTTAGGTATTTTTAAAACGTTTTCAATAAATTTCTCAAAAAAGGGGAGTGGCAAACGATTAACAAGTGAAAAAATTAACAAAATAAAATTTTGAAAGAAGAAGGATACTCTAATAAACAAATTGGAAAAAGATTAAAAAGAAGTGCTAAAGTGGTCAATAATTTTTCAAGGATCCGGAGAACCACCGAAAAAAACCTAAAGGACGTACAACAATGGCAACAACAGAGAGGACACCACAAATAACCTTGAACATATTTTATTCACATGGGCCAGGTTAGGACAATTTCAGGGATTTACACAACTTACTTTTAATAACATTTTATATGCAATATAGCCTATTTACATTTACATTTATTAACGATTCATGTTCAATCAAATCATCTCCATTATCGCGATTATTATTTTCATTTTCAAATAACAAATCTTCTTCAATAACTGAAATATCGTCGACTTGTTTAAATTTACTGCTAAATTTCACTAAATTAAATGACATAATTTTTCTAAAATAGTATTTATTTCTGCAGCTGACGGATTAGAATTATTTCCTATCTTTTTAAATTTGTTATTTTCAAAAGAAGTCGTCCTAAATTATTCAGATTTTAAAAAAGATTTCAAATTAACTAACGGCGCCTCAAACTTTGCACTCGGTTCAGTCTTATCTCAAAGTAAGAAACCAATAACATTTCTATCCCACACTCTCAACAAAACCGAAAAAAATTATGCTGCTAATGAAAAAGAGATGTTGGCCATAATATGGACCTTTCACTCCCTAAGAAAATTCTTATATGGCTCCAAAAAGATAAAAATCTATACTGACCACCAATCTGTACATTCCAAATGTTAATCCAGAAGATTTCAAGAAAATCCGTTTAAACAATATTGAAAAACTAAAACAAAAACAACAACAAAATATAAAATTCCATAACTAAAAGTGCAAATCTATTAAAACTTATGAAATTGGACAAATTTTATACGTGAAGCATAATAAAAGGTTAGGATCAAAACTTACAGTCAGATACGTACCAGAAATAGTCAAGGATAAGAAAAATACTGTAGTCATTACACAGTCAGGCAAAACTATCCACAAAAGCAATATCAGAAATTAAAATACCATTTTTGTTCTATCTCTTATTCTTTTTTTAGGAGTGCATTAAGCTCTGTATTCTGCGAATTTTAAATACTGGACTATTTAAATTCTCAAATTATCTTCATAAATACTGGGAAAGCAAAAATTTAGAATTGCAATTTTCAATTAATTCACGTCATAGAATTAGAAAACTATCGTTAATTTGTAGAAGTCATGAATCAAACTTTCAATAATCAAATAACCTTCAAGCATACTTTCTATCCATATATAAACGATAAGTTAGAACAAATCCAATCTTTATTGGAAAGTCTACAACCTCATGAAAACAAAAGTTGATTAAATTTCATGGAAATGGATAGCAGGCAACCCGGACCATGACGATTTATTGTAAAGAATAAAATGAATGATATTTTAGAGAACAATAATAAACAAGTTATAATCAATCAATTGTATAACGAACGGATCAACAATATAACAAAAAAGGAAAATCAATTAATTAACTCAATAAATATCGAAAATACCATTAATGATCAATTAAGTTTAAATCTTCAATATAGAATAAAATTAGTTAAAGAAGAATTAGTAAATATCAAATATGCCATACATTGGGCAAGATAAGGTATCATAAATTCAATAATCCTTTAAGATACAGAAATAAAGTTAGCTATAAAAAAAATGAGAAAACGAGAATCTACCATATCCTACACCAGAAGAAGCGTTAGATTTGTAAACATAAAAGTTATAAGTAATAGTTCATATTTACTTTACATTGTTCTTATTCTATTAACTACTAATGAAATCTATGAAAAATTGTTAATAAAACAAAAAAAAGAGTAATAAAATTAACTAAACACAATATGAAAATGTTTTAAGAAATGAAAGTAAAATTTTTGGAATTGTTAATAAATGTAAAACATTAAATTACCTATTAATTTACAGCCAAAGAGACGTTGTAGATATTACTGATTCAACTTACGTTTACCTAAATTACTCAAAAGTTATATTTCAAAGTGTAACAACCAACATATCCCTGCAATCGAAGAAATATCCAAAGAAGTTATATTGTTAAATCAATTTAACGGAAATATGAGCATAGAAAATAAAATTCATAGTTTGATTGGTACCTTTCTAGTAAAATTTCACAACACATCAATAACTATTAAGAAGAGAAATTTTATTTCCAAAGAAAGATCATCGACAAAAATTCTCTCAGCTATTTTGCAACCAACACCAAACGAGAAACAATTTAAAGAGATTCTATCCTTACAATCAACAATGCAAAATAGATCGAGCTGCTGCGGACAGAGAGAGCTAATTACCAGTACATCAACTTCAGTTCTATCTTATTCATTATGATAATTTTAATCGTCTTTGTAATGCTAAAGTACAAAAATAGAAGAACATTGGAAATAATCAATAATACAAAGGAAATCACAACAACAGTAAGTTAATAGCCAAATTTATCTATAATCACAGATAATATCAAAAATGACGAGAAAAGTACAACAACAACAAGTATACCAATGACTACAAGAAGAAGATTCTACGACACACCATTTTTCTCAAGCGAATGAGGACATCCGCATTTAAGACGGAAAGAGTTAACACCACAAGTGCAAATCTTGAACTCAAATGACCTTCTTGAAGTTATGAATAATATATGTAAATTTATAACATTCAAGCAAATAGGAATTAATAGAAGAAAAATATAAATTAAAGGTAAGGTCTACATATTTCACAATATTATAAAGGAATTTGTATAAATCGAAATACATAGATACTTGTTAAAAAGGTGGTGGAATCATTATACAAAAATGATAATACTTCCCAGGGTTGCCATTCGTACGTGGAAACCCGGGCATGTCTTCCTTTTAGCCTGGGTGGGGAACGTCCGGGCTAGTTTTTCAAAGTTGTCCGGGTAAATCCGGGTTTATCAATTTCATTTATTTTTCATTGTGATTTATTTTCTTCGTTACTGGCATCACTTACTCATTGAGATTGAATTGTTATCAGCCGATTACTGTCATATTATTCTCAATCTACACTGTTCGGACGGAAGAACTCAAAGAATTTGCTGAATTCCTAGACTCCAAGGATAAACAACTTCTATATCATCCGGAAACTAGATTTAGTACCTTCATCTTCTTTCTAGTAATTTTTTAGCGTGTTCACATAAAAATCATTATATAAAAAAATTTATAACAAACCATGACGAATTAAGTACTGATGTTAACTACCTATACATGCTTTATACTGTATGTAATTAAAAGAGGAAGAAAATTATGAAAATATATTTCTATACAGTATAATAACCTTAAATTCTCACGACAAATACTTTAAGAGGATTTTTTGTCATTTCTTTCACAAGTTTTCATGAATTTTTGTATTCATTATTCAATATTTTAACTATGTATATGTGTTCTTATATGTATGCGTATAGTCATATTTATATACCAATTCTAATCTATGTATATATACTTATTAATAAATGAAAATAGATTTCAAATCTTCGATCAATCAAAATTTTCCATATACTCGTACATATATAGGTATGTAAATATCTATGAATTAATAAATTTGTCGGACGGATATATTATTTTAAGGAAAGAGAAGACCTATGATAATTTTACAAAAAAAAAAAGACATGTTTTCCAAGAATCTTTCTTCTTACATTATACTTATAGAAAATCACAAAATAACTTTTAAAGATCTTTTTCTTTTCGATTATTTTATAAGCAAGTTTTTAGAACGCTTTTTTTATTTCATTTCATCAGATTTCTTGATATTTTGATTGTTATTTCGTTTAGGGCAGTCTTGAAAATTTGTTTCCGCCCAGAGAGTATACATAGTTGTGATTAAATTTCGGATATAACACACCAAAAGTATAATAACGGTTTTTGTTTTCTTGTTTGTGCACTTTGGAAAACTTTTAATAAATTTTTTCTAACGTTTCGTACTTAAGACTTTTACTTAAAAAAATGTTTTAAAAAATAATAAACAAATCGACATTAACGTTATGAAACTAATTATGTTATAGTGTCATCCTTCGTAACTATCAGATTACTCGTACATACCTATATGTAAAAGGATCACAGGACTTTTTCCTTATTTTGCTAAATTCGTTTTTAAAAATCACTTTATTTCCTCGAATAGCAACTTATAATTTTAAAAAATAAATTTTGTTATACTTTCAGAAATGGACTAGAATTATAAAAATTACCCTATTACGATGTTTGTATGTACATACATAATATGTGTATCTATACATATAACAGTACTTTTTTAAGTGAAAAAAAGTTTTAAAAAATTTCTAATAATATCCCAGCGGCTTAATATTCTAGCGCTTCAAAAAGAAGGGTATTGGAAGGGCTTCTTTGTCATAGTTTTTTAGGAGCTCGTTTAAAGCTCTTATAATTTGTACACTAAATACGCAATTATGAGTTTTTTTATTACGCAGACGCTATAAGATATTACGAAATAGTCTCATTCTTTTGTGTGAAGTGATTAGTTCATTAAAATAACTAAGTTTTTTTTTTTATTAAATTTAAAAAAATAAACTATTAAAAATTATTGAATTAATAAAAGTTATTCATTTACGTTAAATTAGAAATTGAAAAATAAATGTTGATTTTGAAAGGAATAAAAAGCATTTTATTAATTAAAAACACTACAGAAATTCCAAAAAAGCTTTGAAAGAATCTAAAAATGTGAAGTGCTTCTAAAGCGCTTTCATCTGAACAGAAATGAAGCGCATCTAAAGCGCTTTTATGGGAGCAAAAATGAAGCGCTTGCTTCTGTGGAAATCTAATGTTAAAAAGGAAATGAAGCATCACACAAAGAGTAAGCTCTTAATGCTTCAGAAGAAGCGCTTCAACATCGGATCGGATTCGGTTAAGTCATATGTATATACATATATGTACGTATGTATTAACTCAACAGAAACAGGCATTGATTCTCAAACTGAACAAGAGTATAGACATACATACTCGTACATATGTAAATTGTAAATATGTATATAAGCATAAGTAAAGCCCCAATAGGAAAATTGGAAAGCCTTCCAGAGAAAGGCATTTAGAAGTTTTAAAAAATATGAATGATATTTAGTAAAATTCTTAGGAAGGTGTAAATGATGTATATAGAAGTTTAAAATATTGTGTTTTATGAAAAATGTGTTATGCACGTGCACGGTCAATTAAGTCTTGAAAAAAATATTACGAAGTTTATTTATTTTCGTTCAATTACTTATAACAAGTGTATTTTTCAAAGTGAAAACATCATATTAGTAAGTAAATTTTCAAGTTAAATTTTTAAAATAATTAATAATTAAAAAGTGAATTAGTTTTCGGTATATTTCTCATATACCTAATTACATATTACAATTTCATTTTAAATTTTTAAATTGATACATTTTTCTTTTGTTACAGAGGCTGTCAAAACAGAGAACTTTGGGCTTTGGCTATAAATAATTTGAAAAAGAGATGAAAATAGGATTAAAATTGTCAAAAAATAGATTTCATAAGAAAACATACAAATTAAAATTTAATGAATATCTAGGTTTACAAAAAAAATAAATATACATATTTTCAATTTTGTTTTATAATTTACAGGGTAGTTGTTTCTCAAACTTCCTTTTCCTTTTATATTTTCACTAAAAAAATCAACAAAAAACGAATTCAGCTTAAAAAATATTTAAAATAATTTTAATTTCATCTATTTCTGTCACTGCATTTTCAGATTTTTTTTAATAAATATAGGTACTTTTATAATTACTTTTGAAAAGTTTTTGATGTATAAAATTCGAGAATTATCAAAAAATACTTTTTTGTGTGAATAAAATAATTTAATTGTTGAAAACCCAAAAAAAAATTAATTAAGATTTTCATCAGGAAATGATTTTATTGTACAATAAAACTAACCATAGGTATGTATATATAAAGAGTTTAATTAAATAAGTTTAACACAATTAAAAGAGAAATGACTTCGAAATATTTTGTAATATTGAAGAAAAGCTATTTAAAAACCACACAAGCAAAAGCCTTATGAACAAAATAAATAAGAGAATAATTCAAGTATGTATAATAAGTAGAAAATTTGACATGTATTTTTATTACTAAGAGGTAAGTGTTATCTTTATGATTTTTTTTTGTTTCATAAATAAAAATCAATAAAATATTTATTTTTTAATCTTAAATTCGTAGGTACCTCAAATTTTTTTAAATATTATACATATACATATTTTTTAAATTCAAACTAACCAAATAATATTAATCTTTCTAATAAAATTTCTTCAAAGGTAATTTAAGTCTCATTATTTTTTATTACCTTTTTTTGTATGAATTTTAAATGACAAAGAAAATTTTCGAAATATTGTGTAAAACAGCATAAAACCATAAATTGAAATTTGTAACTTTAATATTTATTAAACAGTATCTGTTCCGTTTATTTTACCTGCAGGCTCATTTAAGACTATTTGATACTTTTATTTTAAATTAAAAAGAAATTCGAAAATTGTCTTTGTAGGAAAAAACTGTAAATAGGTACATTGTAATTAAAAATACATATTTATAATTTGCAACAAACCTTTTAATTGTCGTCCAAGTTGATCACAAGGGCTTTTTTCTAGAACGCACATTATTTGCCTGCTTACAATGACCTGATTATTTAAAAGTCTTGTAATATTCTTATCATCAGCTCGAATTGCAAATCCTGATAACAGCAGAAAAGAGTACATTGTAGCACAAATTAACACAAATGACATTCGAACAGACATTTTAATCACTTTTTGTTTTCTTTTGAACTTTAAAAAAAGGAAAAAAAAATATTTTTTTGTATTTTTTACAACTAATTATTATCCGTTAAATTTGATCATTTATTTTTTTTTTGATTTTTAAAACCCGAAAATTTCAACCGGAAATTACTTCTGACTTTTCGAAATTTCACCAGAAACACTATGTAAAACTATCGTTTTTCTTTAAATAAAAATAATTTTGGAATCAATATGTTATAAAAAAGGATATTTTCTACGTTTTCATAAAGTACTTTTTTTTGAAGAGGTAAAAGTGAAGTGTTCAACACAAGGTGCAATTGAAGACTGTTGGTTATAAGGTTTTTTAGTTTTCGTATAAATACATCACAGTATGATCTAATTGGAACTTCAATACCAATAATAATAATTCTATAGAAACAGTAAATTGCGTTCACAACATAACATACATTTTAGTATCAAACTAACTGGCTACATAAATGTAAAAGCAAAAGCGAAGAAATATATACATTTTTTGCATATTTCGTATAGAATATTTGATATTTTGGTATAAGCAAAGCCAATGGATTTGTAACAAGCTGTGACACTCTTTTTTAGAAACAACTACAATAACGAAAAAAATCTATTAGTAAAATCAGTACAGATCCAATGTTTTGGTTCAAGTCCATTGTTTTATACCTACTGTATTGCTGGAAGAGAGAGTGAATCCAACATACGTCATAAAAATAAAAAATAATAATACGTGACTGTACATACTCGTACATGAGATTTTTTCATAATGTATTTTTAAAGGTCCTAAAGCTTTTTCTATGTATTGCCATTAACACATAAACTATAGGGAATTTTGAAAAATGAAATGACACAAATACATTTAAATTAAATTCAAAAATATTAAACAAGTATTAAAAAAATAGTGTTAAACATAAAGTTTAAAACATGTTGCTCTTTTTTAATTTGTACACCCTGTCCCAGTGTTTGAATTTCCAAATCGAAGTTTGCCGTCATTCAATTTTTTAAATCTTTTTCTCACAAACAAGCTCCTTATTACCATACATTTTTTTTGCTTTTTCGTTAAGGATATTTAAATAACGCGACCAAGTTTGCAAAAAAATAAGGAGACATGTCATGAGTGTCACAGCTTGTTACAAATCGATTAGCTTTGGGTATAAGCATGTCCTTTTGGTATACATATAATATATATCGACCAAATTTGAAAATCGTTGAAAATCGTTAAAATTCGTTTTATACATTTTTAAACTAAATATAAACATATACCTACCTTGTTGTATATACAAATATTTTAAAATATTATAGATACATATATATACATATGTACACATTTACACACGTTAAAAAACTAACTGCTGATATTATTATCCTTCTTTCTCTGAGTCATCAGGAGCATCATTATCATCAATACATACATATATATAAAGATAAAAGTTGAAATTGCACCTGCTTTCGGCACAATCATGTACAAAAATGAATAGAAAGATATTTAGCTTTTATAATAAATATTATGTACGAATATAATTTCTACTGTGCTAAATGTTATATGTACTCGTATGTATAGTATATGGCATATGAATGAATAAATACAAGTGAGAACTTTTAAAAAATAATAAGTTTTATTTGGGTACAGTGTTGCCAAATTTTGAATAAGGATAAGCGCTGAAATCAGCGGCAGTTGACCCGTCTGGGCGCTGAAAGCTAAGAAATCTAAATCTAATCCCAAAAGAAATAAGTGGAAAGAATGGTAGGCTAATAGGAGAAGGTTCAAATGTATCACTCATAACTAAAATTACATGTTTTTTTAATTCTTTTTTTTAAATTAGTAATTCAATTAGAAAAATTGAAATCTATATGAACCCTGCGGCTAATGAAGCGCTCAAATAGCGCTTCTTCTGAAGCATTAAGAGCTTACTCTTTGTGTGATGCTTCATTTCCTTTTTAACATTAGATTTCCACAGAAGCAAGCGCTTCATTTTTGCTCCCATAAAAGCGCTTTAGATGCGCTTCATTTCTGTTCAGATGAAAGCGCTTTAGAAGCACTTCACATTTTTAGATTCTTTCAAAGCTTTTTTGGAATTTCTGTAGTGTTTTTAATTAATAAAATGCTTTTTATTCCTTTCAAAATCAACATTTATTTTTCAATTTCTAATTTAACGTAAATGAATAACTTTTATTAATTCAATAATTTTTAATAGTTTATTTTTTTAAATTTAATAAAAAAAATACTTAGTTATTTTAATGAACTAATCACTTCACACAAAAGAATGAGACTATTTCGTAATATCTTATAGCGTCTGCGTAATAAAAAAACTCATAATTGCGTATTTAGTGTACAAATTATAAGAGCTTTAAACGAGCTCCTAAAAAACTATGACAAAGAAGCCCTTCCAATACCCTTCTTTTTGAAGCGCTAGAATATTAAGCCGCTGGGAAGTGATGTTATCTGTTAACTAAAATATTGTGTGTACATGTATGTATATATGTACATACATATATTTGTACATCAGTGAAAAGTTTTAAATTTATTCAGGTTTATAATTTTTTGTTTTTTGCTATCTTTAAAACAGCAAGATACCTCATTTCTTTTATTGTGATGATATTTTTTTCACTTTTTTTGTGTAATCCTCGCTACTATTAGCAATGTACTATACTCACTTACATACATGTATGTACCTATTATATTATTAGTGGAAAAAAAAATTTTTTAAACCCTTTTTGTGCAGATATGTAACTTGTTCTTTTACTTTGAATTTTTCTGGTATCCATTTTTTTTTTAGTTTTGGTAATTTTTTATTTCTAATCCTTGACATGTATTGATTTCATAGAGTAACTGTATTAGTAGTCGGACACTTTTAATCTTCTTTTGAATTTCTTTTGCTATATTTTCAATACTAAGTAATATTTTTTAAAGAAAATTGACAATAATACTATTTTAACTACTGAAATTAAGATGAAAAAGTTACAATTTAAATAACTTTCACCAGTTTTTAAGAACCTAAAATTAAATAAAAAACTACCCCTTGTTTTAGATTTCGGACACTTCAGTTTACTATGCGGACAGTTTTGATTCAGTTTTCGGGCAGAACTATTTTGAAGTATTTTAAAACACAATTTCTTGATATTTTACAAATATTTATTTCAATTAAAGTATAAAATGATTACTTCATGTAATCCAGTCTTCATTTCAATATTTCAAAAACGTGAAAAACAACAAATAATTGATATAAACAAAAAAAAATTATTAAAACATAAAACAAAAAAACATAAGAAAAAAAAAAAATATAAACATAATATGTTGATAATTATGCACAAAAAGTGCATACATAATCCTTATGCGCAGCTTCTATGTATGTTAAAGAATACATTGAAGTACACTTCACAGCCAATGTTTTTTAAATCGTCTTCTTCAATGTCACTTGTTAAATCTTTTTTGCAATTTGAACATTGTTCCTTTGACGTCTTTTTATTTTTTTGTTTTCTTTACTTCTTTCTTCCGTTTATTTTCTTCTATTTTCTTTAAACGCATTTGCTTCCTCAGCTCAATACCTTCTTCTTTAATTTTTTTTCCAGTCTTTTTCTAAGTATATTTCTCTCCAAGACTGGGAAGAAATTGCACTGGGAGATTTATCATAGTTTCCTCTAAATTTTCTTCTATCAAAGGATATAGCTTTTGGATAATATAAATGCCTATTCAATGGAGACCATGATTTTAGCAATACTGATGGTGTTGATGACCTGGAAGATGAAGGGGATTCAATATATCCTTTAAAATTCGACAAACCTGATGGTCCAGGAATAGGTGAAAACGTTGAATCAAATAAGGGTTTCTGTTGGACATTTTGTACATTTGCTGCGTCGGAAATAAGATTTTCTAAAGGTTCAGTGGTGGACAAAGAATTAATTTGTACGTTTGGTGTAATCTGCAAAGAACCATCAGGTTGAAGATCATATACAATTCCTGTTCTTAGACTATGAAGGATAAATCTATTTAGGGGGTAGACAATTCACCTATGCTTAAAAGTGAAATATTTTGTTCCTCTTTCTCAATGACCAAGAATTTCCTTAGGCTGTATTCCACGTTCTATCTGTTTGTCAGAAAGAGCTCTTATGACTTTTACTTTCAGGAATGGTGGAATTGTCTCTCGAATTTTGCTTCTGTTGAATTTTGTCTGTGATGTCCTTCACAGATTTCCATGCATGTCATGTAATTGATTCAGAATCGAAGAAAGGTTATTCAGATGGGTATCAATTTATTACCGCCTATGACATGCGAATGTAAAAGTAATCCATTCTTTTGGCGTTTAGTAATTCAAAGTAGAATCAATTCGAAGTCAAAAGAATTAAATCTGAATGAACTCTGAATTAATTCGTGGTACAACTGGCACATATTAAATATATGTTTATACCTAATTGTACTAGTTGATGTTGCAAATAAATATATGTATAATATAAAGATTCTGTTTTACTACATTTAAAAGCACAATATTTCATCGTCAGAGGAACAAGGACATTGAAAACAAGAAATAATTGAGATAAAACAAATAATCCTGATGAATCTGAAATTTTAAGAGAAAAAGTAAGAATAAAATCCAGATTTTTCCAAAAAACATTCAAAATAATAAATACTTTATTTGAAATAAAATTACATTTTGAATTTTACACACTTTCCTTAAAAATTCAAACTGAAAAATAAATATACATATACAAATTTTTTAAAACAAAAAATTCTATTTAATTTTTGTGATATCTTTGATTTAAAAATTTTTGAAATAACAATTTTTATTTATTCATGAAAAATCTGAGAATTACAATACAATAATCAATCGTTATGTGGTAACTATTAGTTAATTCTATTTTAAAAATTTTATTTTTTCTTTAATTTTTACTACTGTGAATGTACTAAAAGAACATGGTGTACCTGACTGTTGAAAAATTTTATAGAATTTATTTTGTACTATAATTGCAGCTAAAACAGTCATTAGTGCATTTCCTCAGATGAAAACTTTAATATCAGAATTGTATCCAATTGCGCTAGTTCATTTTGATCATCAAAAATATTTTGATACTGATTAAAGATTATGTCACTCAATTACTTATGTATGTATTTATTTATTGTTTTCCACGCTGATCAGATAAAATCTTCGAAATTAATCGTCAAATTATACGGTTAACCTGTAATTTGAAATCATGTGATTGTACAAAAGTCCATCTTACTTTTGTACGACAAATTACAAAAAACAAAAACAAGAGCCACTTTTTTCTTTAAATAATTCATAAAATTTTATTAAAATTTAAAAATAATAAAATTTACTGAAATGTACTTTTCTTTCACCGAAAATGTCTTCTGAATTTTAGTATTTGTTTATGAAATCCGGTATGCAGTTCTTCCGATGACCACAATCACTACTGGTCGCTTTCACTTCCACCCATATACGACGTCTGGTCACTTCCAGTGAGATTTGTCTTATCGTCCGTAGAAAACAGTAAATCAAAAACAGTAATACAAAATCACCTCATTACTTCCTAAATTCAATTATATAATTGAGTATATTACAACTTACCAAAGCATTGACATCCTCCATTATAAAAATTGTAAATTTCAATTATGATTTGCAACTATAAATTTTCTAGCAAATGCACATACACATACGGTGGTTAAACCGGTTATTTTGCGCTGGGAGTAACAATAATGGTATAATTTTTTTCAACTTGTATAATAAGAAATCATGTAAAATAATTTTAGCTTCACGAATGTAATACACTCACACTCTCGTTACAAGTGGTCGTGTCACCTTCTGATGTAATTTGAGCAGTTGTAAAAACCGGTTTTAAAACCGGTTTGCGTCCGTTGTTATACCCACCTAATGCGTTCATACCCTTTTAAAACAAAATTTAAATGAACTGTCAACACAATCGCAAATGTCATATGATGAAATGAGCATGTTTTATTGGGTACTGAAAGTGAAGCTATTTTCAAGAAAAAGATAAGTGAGCTGAGCAAAACTGAAGTGATGACGCATAAATTCATCAGGTCCAATAAAACACAATTATGTATTAGCTATTTTTTATTAGAACTGAAGAACTGATAAATTTTATACTTTTCACTTCCTCACTGAGTAAGTACGGTTTTTTGGTACACACTTTTTCTATTTGAGAATAGAGGTCGCTACGAAAAATTTCGGTTCTTCAGTAAAGAAAATTTTTATCAAATACACTCTACCGTATACAAATTTCAAAACAAAATTTAAATGAACTGTCAATACAAATTACAATCGCAAATGTCATATAATGAGATGAGAATGTTTTATTGGGCACTAAAAGTGAAGCTATTTTGAAAAAGAAGATAAAAAAGCTGAGCAAAACTGAAGTGATGAGATATCAATCGGTTCTTCAGTTCCAGTGAAACACAGCTATTGGCTTGTGTATGAATGCCGTGACGTGTTTTGTGATGTTTAACAGTAAATAAGTATATGTCTAATAACGTCGTTGGTATAAGTTGAATGTATTGTTTGAAGTCTCTTTTTCTGTTTATATAAAATTTTGTCTCAGTTGCCTCACTTAAGGTTATATAGAAAAAGAAAACGAAAATTATGAAATCAGCTCATATCATATACACACAGTATAGTAAGAAACTGTCATTATGATATCAGAATATGTGAAACAGTCGATTGTGTAATTTTAAGAGTTTACACGTAATCCACTTTTAATACGGATTTTGGTTTACTCCCAATTTCATGTAGTATAAACTCGATAATTCGGATTTTGGTTTAAACCCAATTTATTTAGGTTTAATCCAAATTTTTGTGTATGTATGTGTAGCGTAAAATGCAATATGGCGGATTCTAATTTTTATGGTGAGAATTGTAGAGTGAAGAAGAAAGAAGGAAAACATGTATACTATACGTGTATCAACGTCTTCATGTTTATTTTAATCCCATTTCCAAACTTTACCCGTTTATACCGTACTCCCAATTTAATCCAAAATTCGTATTTAATTCGAATTATTTTTTACCGTATAAACTCGTATATTGTAACCTTTTTGTTAATTCGAGACGTTCCATTTGTCATATTTTTTCTCACTTAAAGAAGAAGAATACAAAGTGAGACCAAATATGGCTGATCTGAGAATTATCAGATACTTAAGACAAATGGATCAGAGCTATTATTACATATTTTATAAAAGAAAGTTCGTGCTTTAAATCAAGTTTTATTTTTATAAAATAAAATTTATATGTAAATTAAATTTATACATAATACATATAGCAGAAAAAGCATCATATTAGTCAAAGTTCAAGACTGATAGTTATTTGCCGCTAATTGTGTGGTTTACATTCAAATCAACCTGTTCTTCTTGAATTCGATGAAAATTTTAAAATTGTTTATTTAATTTCATTTTTTTTCTTCATATCAACCTTGTATATGAAAATTGTTTTCAATTTGTTTAGTACAATTAATACATATCTGCTTCTGAAGTTTAAAAAAAAGTGAAAAGAATAAATTTATAAAAAAAATTGCTGTGTTAATTAGCATGGAAGACTTTTTTAATATTATTTATAAAATAACATACTAAATTGTGATTATTTAGCTTGCATATTTTTAATGAACAGGTGACTCAGCTAACAGAAAAAAAATTAAAATATTAAATTAATTTCATTTTGCCTATTAGTTATTAAAACAAGAATTTTTATAAAGTGTATAAAAAATTGTTTTAAAATAAAAAATACACACTAAAAAGTTTAAAGTGAAAAGAATTTAAGATACCTAGCAAAAGAAATATTTTTGAGTTTTATGTTGTTTGTTATTTTGTTTAAAACAAAATTTCTGTAATATATTTAATGAATGAACGTATACAAAATAAATTTAATGTATTTTTTAAGTGATAACAGCGACAAACATAATCAAAACCTATAGTGGTTTGGAATAAAAGATTAAAATATATGAAACTTCATATTTAAATTATTTGTTGTAAATTTAATATGAATACATAACAATTAAAAAATAAACGACAGAAAATGAACTATTAATACTTCATACAAATAAAATGACAACAAATGCTGAAATATTGCCGTACCATCAAACATCAATATCTTTATCACCACCTGCAGCTATGTCAAATTATCATAGTACAACCAGAAATAGCAATTGGAACCTGAAGGATCATATAATACAACAGACCGAATTAACTGGCAACATCTCACATCATCTTTTACGTTTTACACCATACGCTCTTCATCGTCCGCATTTAAGTTCTATTATACAGCCATTATATCTACATGCATCGCCAAGAATACCAACACGCCCAAAAGCACAAATATCACCGTCTCGTCCAGAGGGAACACATATAGGACACCTGTATCCTGAAATTTTAGAAATCATATTTGAAAAATTATCTGTACGCGATCGTGGTAACGCTGCACAAGTATGTACAATATGGAGAGATGCAGCATATTCAAAAAGTGTATGGAAAGGAATCGAAGCAAAATTACATTTAAAAAGGCCAATTCCAACATTATTTACATCACTTGTAAAACGAGGTATTAAAAAAATTCAAATATTATCATTGAGACGATCATTAAAAGATGTTGTCATTGGTGTCCCAAATATGATTTCATTAAATTTGAGAGGATGTTATAATGTTTCTGATGTAAATTTAGGTCATGCATTTGCTGCTGATTTACCAAATTTAAAAATTCTTGATTTATCATTATGCAAACAAATAACAGATTCAAGTTTAGGTCGTATAGCACAACATTTAAAAAATTTGGAAATATTAGAATTAGGGGGCTGTTGTAATATAACAAATACAGGACTTTTATTAATTGCATGGGGTTTAAAAAATTTGAAACGTTTAAATTTACGTTCCTGTTGGCATATCAGTGATCAAGGTATTGGTCATTTATCTGGTTTAAGTAAAGAAACAGCACAAGGAAATTTAGAATTGGAATATTTAGGATTACAAGATTGTCAGAGGCTTAGCGATGAAGCATTAGGTCATATAGCACAAGGTTTAACGTCACTAAAAAGTATTAATCTCAGTTTTTGTGTATCTATAACAGATTCTGGTTTAAAACATTTGGCTAAAATGCCACAACTACAAAAATTAAATTTACGTTCATGTGATAATATATCAGATATTGGTATGGCATATTTAACAGAAGGCGGAAGTGGTATATCATCTTTAGATGTTAGTTTTTGTGACAAAATTAGTGATCAAGCACTTAGTCATATATCTCAAGGTTTATTTCACTTAAAATCGCTTAGTTTAAATCAATGCCAGATCACAGATGATGGTATAGCAAAATTATCAAAATCTCTACATGAATTAAAAACATTAAATATTGGTCAGTGTAATCGTATAACTGATAAAGGTTTACATTTCATTGCAGATGATTTGATTAATTTAAAAACTATCGATTTATATGGATGTACACAATTATCATCAACAGGTTTAGATATAATTATGCAATTACCAAAGTTATCAAAATTAAATCTTGGACTATGGCTTGTAAGGTGATACGATTTATTCAGCTTAAATTATTTATTTGTCAGTTTATTTGATTTTTTAAAATTTCTCGAATCAAATGAGAAAAAATAATTTTTTTAATAATGAAACTACATACATACGTTTATGTATGTTAATTTCTACAGAGTTTCCGATTTAATGTGTTACAAAATTAAACCACAGATGGATGTCGCCGAAACAAGCAAAAAATCATATGGGTAAAGATGACTTCATTCTACAGGCTGTAGCTTCTCAACCAAAGCAGATAGAATAATAGTACTTTAGCGAGCTAATTTGTAGAGGAAAAATTGCGCTTTTTATTTATTTTAAAAAAAAAGTGTAAGTTAATAATAGGTTTTTTCGAGAAATCACCGAGTTTTTCCAAAAATTTAGGTAAAAAAATTGCAAGTTTTTGACTTTGATAGTTAATAACTTTTGTAGTAAGGGGAATGAAGAGATGTTAGTTGAAAGGGCGAAGGGTTTTCTTTTGTTAGATATGCGTAACATTGCTTTACAATAAGCGACAACAAAAATACAGGGTGTTTCCAAAAAAAAAATCACAAAAATCTTTACCCCCATACAGCGTACTCCGAAAGCCATAGAGAGTTCCATCCCCATCCCATATGTTTTTTTGCTTATCTCGGCGAGACCTATCTGTGGTTTAATTTTATAACACCTTAAACCGGAAACCCTGTATTAGTTTAAAATATGTCACAAAATCGAACGTCTTAATTATTCAAATATATTTTTCTTTTGCCTACTGTATATTCTTGGTGTCATTCATACTTGAACATATTAAGTATTATCATTTGACATCACAATTATCATTTTATAAATATTATCGAAATCCAACGAACTTTTTTTTTTTTTTTTTTTTTTTTTTTTCAAATTAAAAATATGTGCATATGCGGATATACTTATAACATCAGTTTATGTATCACATGTATATACAAAATATATACTAGAAGTACACATAAAGTAAGGGATGTTTTAGGAAATGTTTTTTATATTAAAAAAAATAATTTGTAATAATATTAAGTACCTATATGATAGAAAAATTTTATTAAATTTAAAATAAAAAAACAAAAATTTGTAAAAATTTGTTTCGTTTAATAATAATAATAATTAAGACATTTAATATAGTTATTTCTCCAATTGTGATAACCTATTGAAAGAAAAGAGTAAATTCAAATTATCAATTGAACTGTGGCAAGAAAATAAATAAATTTTTGTATAATATTTTATAAATATGTATAAGAAGTTCTTATTTCAGAACTTTTATTTTTCCTATTTTTTCACTTGTTAATCGTTTGCCAATATCCGTTCTTTTTAGAAATTTATTGATAACGTTTCAAAAATACTAAAAACAACCGAATACGTCAAATGTAATTAATTTTTACACTTTCTAAATTGCTTTATAAATGGTGAGGTCAATCAAGTGTCGTACATTTTTCTAGCGCTTTCCACGTAAAGAGCGCTAAAATCAGAAAACAATAGGATATTCTACTGATTTTATGTGTAGTTATCTCGAAATCCCTATATCATGAAACTGAAGCAGTCGTTATCCTTTTATTACAACTCTTTTGAAGAAATATGAAAAATTCATAGGTGAAGTCAACGTTTTTTATAGAAAAGACGGTTTTATTGAAAAATCATTGAATAACAACTATTACCAACGAAAGTTAAAATCAAAATATGCATAATTGTCTCTTGAAAAAAATGAATTAAGTTATTTGTGTATCTACACATAAAAGATGAATAAATGAATAATGATAAAAAAAAACAACTAATAAGAAATGTTTCACAACATGAAACGTCACGAAGTGTATAGTAAAACAATAAACTTTTTATATAATGTACATTAAAATAATGAAAAAAAAAAAAAAAAAAAAATTAGAAGAAAAGGAAAATTATTGAAAGAAGAATAATGAATGTAAAAAAAGTATAAAGAAAAAAATCAAAACTGTTTAAGAAATGAATTTTATTTTTTTTTCTAATTAGACATGAGAATGAAGAATCTTATAAAAAAGTATTTCAAATATTAAATAAAAAAAAGTTGAAATCATTAATTGAAAATATCAAGTAAAAAATAAATGTAATACAAACTTGTACTTTTTGCCTTTTTTGTGTATGTATTGAAAATATTAATTATATATTATAATTGTTTGTATTATATTATATTAGGTTTACCTATTCAATATGGATAAGATGAATAGATTAAATTTGGTTTTTGAAATGCTGTACATCATATTCTTTGTTAATTCTTGATTTTGTTAGAATATATTTTAAAATATTATAAAAAACTTTTTTCAATATATTTTTATCTGAAATTGTTTTATTTTTAAATACCTATAATGTAAATATGCGGATACATGTCGATATTTTACTCTGCAAAAATAATTACATAGAACTTTTTAAATATTTAGGTATTGTACTGTACCTATATAATATGTACTTATGTACAACATAATAGGTACATCATGAAATGATGTGGAAAAAAATGAAATAAGAATATTTTAGAAATATGTACATAGATATAAAAAATGTTTTGTTGGAATAGTAAAAAAATATCTTTAAAAAATGAGTAAAAAATAATTATACTGCAGACACACAGAGTTGGTTACAAGAGATAACCACAGTAAATTGAGTTGTTCCCTATACATTCACTTTAGTCAGTAACCACAGAAAAATAGAGTGGTTACGAGTTAACTAACATCAAACCATCGAACATTATTTAACATATAGATCAACTATCAAACTTGTAAAAAACTAAACATACAGTAACGGTCCTAAAAATTGCATCAACGAAATTTTTCATTTTTTTAAAAATAATTTTTATATTAAACATGTAAAAAAAATTTTCTTTCTTTGAAACAGGGAATTGCAAAAACATATAATTTTAAGAAAACCATCATCTATCCTCACTAACATTTAAAGGCTGATGCCCCATTTTCATGACCGCTACTGTATGACTAAAGAAAAAAATTCATAAGAAAAAAATTTGACAAATAAATACTTCTCTGTAACAAAATTATGCATTTTATAAATGAAAATATTTTCTATTTTGTGAAGTTCTTTTTTTCTTTTAATTTCTCCACTTGATAAAAAAAATAATGTAAATCATGTATTTTGAAAAAGAACATTCATAATTTCACTCATTTTGACATATTAGTGACCTGAAATACGTCAGAAATAACGACTTAAGCCGGTTTATCATGAAATTGGTTTCGAATTGGTTACAAACTACATATGTAAGTGCTTTAGTTAAATATCTCTGTGTGTCTACAGTATTACAGCTAACATCATGAGCAACATAGCACATTTTAATTTTTTAATACAATATTTTGCTATATTATATTTTTTTACAGATGATTGGTAAAATGAACGATGAAGTTACTGTTTTTTTTCATGTGGAAAACTAGTTTTAATCAGTAAATGCGTATTATTTTACATATGTCTGCGACATAGACATAAAATTAAGTCTAATGTAGAGGCAACATTAGGGACGCCAAAACTTGAAAAAGTATCGACTAAACCGATGCCTTAGTAGTATCGGATAAAAAGTATCGATGCTCCTACTATCGGTCGATACGATGATACACTAATCCTTATTTCAGTCGATATGGCCTGCACTACCTCGGCTTAGGATAATATTAACCTAATTTAAAATTTAAAAAAGAGATAATTTCATTGAATAGTTGTGGAAAATTTTTTGGAGAATTTTGTGTTTTATTGTAGGACAATGGTGTATCAACATGTTCGTTGTTTATAAGGCATGGAGGGTGATTAGCTTTTGGTGTTTTGGTTTTGATTAGTTGGGAATCAATATCAATTACTTTTAAAAATAAAAACAAAAAATGTTAATCACCCATGTCACAGATTCCGATTTTTGCGAATTGAAATTTCAAAAACGGAATTTGGGGTTCCAGATTTCGATAGAATCGAATTACCATCTGAAATGAATTCGATGTCATTTAATGTGAATTCATTTCGATTGACGTTTTGTACAAGTGCGACATAAGTGTTTTAATATAGTGATTTTATATATTTATTTTATATAGTGATTCATATTTAATTATAATACAAGCAATGTAAGTATTTTAAAATTTATTTTACTGATTGTTTTAATTTTTTTTTAATTTTTAATTTTATTTGTCATAAAAATTATAAAATAAACTTAAGCACTAAACTTAAAAAAACACTATCCATAATCCATATCAAACTTTAGAAAAACAAATTAAAAAACACAAACAAATGAATGTAAAATTGTGAATTGAAGGTTAAAAAGCTGTTTTCGAAAACTACTTCGAACGAAATTGAATGTTTCCGAATCGAACAAAATATGGAACACCGATTTGAATTTCGATTTCAATTCCATTCCGATCGAAATCTTTGACATGAGTGAATAGTTCAACTAATGTATAATCTAATAAAAATAATACTAAAACGTAAATGAATGTATGATAGTAACTTAATTGTGTGGAAATGTAATACTTTTGTTAGAAATTAATGCTAATAATAATAATAAGCGTAATGATAATGTTATGAATGAATTTGAATGTTTGGTTAAGTGAAAGTTAGTAAGAAATGTAATCAAAATCACATTAGAGCTTTGTACTGCTTCAAGACCAGCTACTAGCTGTTTGACATATGTATGAATATACTAGATATAAGAATAATTTAAAAATCTATTGTATAATTGTAAATAAATAAATAAAAATAAAAACAGTAGAAATATTTTTGAATTTCAAAGTTAAAAATTCATAACCGTTATGTTGTCGGCAGTGACGTCATTTTATTAATTATTTTGATTTTATTCATTCAGCATACCTTCATATTCTATTCACCATAAATGTCTTTTCGCTGTCATAAAAACTTGTACAGTTTAATACCGTAATCTCAATTAACACGATTTTCGCTGTCGACGGCGATGGCGACTGTCAAAATTTATAGCCAACAGGTAATTTAAGCTATCTAAACACAATCAAATCATGGCGATTTGCGGTAAGAGATTTTATCGCCATCGCCAAGATAGTTTTAATTTTTAATTTTAAAGCCATCCCCATACTTTGACAATTGGCGTTTCTTTGTATTTAAAGTGAACTCTATTTTTTCAACTGTTTCACAATTCACTATTAAATTTTTGCACAGAATGCAAACATAACAAACAATTTACATCTACATAATTACATTAAAATGAATAAAATTAATACAATCGCGATTTGCTTGTTGCGTTAATTGTGTTCAATATACGAATCCGCCATCGCCAACGCCATAGCCATCAACAGTAAAAATCGCGTTAATTGTGGTTAGGACATAAATTTTTTTCATTACATTACATGATTACATACTAAATTACTATGTTTCGTTTAGGATAAGTATAGTATTAGTAGTGTTTGTGTTAAGGTTGCAATAAAACAACTGTCGTTTCGTGTGGAAAGAGATTATTACTGAATAAGTACGTTAGATTAGAATTTCTATATGTTACACCATATTTTTGCTTTACTATAGTAGCTTAAATTTTAAAAGTATAAACTAATATTCTTGAGTTGTTATATTCGTTTATTTTTATTTTTTAAATCCGAGAAAAAAATTTATAAAAAATTTTAAAAAATGTAGCAACAGTGGGTAAATTTATCTGATTCTAATATCTGCCTTCAAGTCTTAAGGTTATTTTTTTGTTTTCTCCTTTTATCGTATTTTTATTGTTTTTTTTTTTCTGTACGCATACAAAATGTTATATAGCTATAAATGAAGAATTTTTTTTTCTATTCTAAATTCCAAACCGAAGAAAGGCAAATTCAATTATATTATTTACTTGAGAAAAAAAAGTTATGTGTACATACATAGGTAGATAGGTACATATTCAATTTAATGCAATGAAATAAACGAAAAAAAACGTGTTTAATATAAAGTGAATTTACTAGTTTACAAGTTTAAATACGAATTTTGGATTAAATTGGGAGTACGGTATAAACGGGTAAAATGAAGAGAATTTCTCATAAATTGTTTTATTTTTTTTTTTAAATTTCTTATTGATTTAAATATGACGAATTTGTGATAATAAACAAATAATGTGAATAAAATAAATTACCTACTTTTAAATAAATTCTAAATTTGTTTAATAAAAAAAAGGATTATTCTGATTGTTTACAGTTTTCTATTTCATTTTGTGTTTAGTGTTATGTTTTTACTACAAAAGTTCCTTAGGTTTGTAACTTTTTTAAAAATATGTATTGATTTTATAAAATTTGAGAAGGACAAAGTAGCAGCAAGAAGAAGAATATAAATTGTACAGAGGGAAAAATTATTTATGTCCACAAAAATTGTGTATTATATACTATACTCGGTTTATAAATCGAAGTCAGTACAGGCAACATAGGCATATTTTTCTATATTCTTTTACATAGCGTTTGTATAAATCTGTCTCTTGTGTAGGGTGATCAGATTTATAATTTAATTAAGAACATTTATGTTTTAAGTTATCAGAAACTAATCGGGTACTGCCTCCATAAGCACAATACTGACTTCGATTTATAAACCGAGTATAGTACTTATATTTATACTGGGTGTGTCGTGTGTGCTATTATATAGTAAATATCATAATTCGATTTCGATCGATCGAACTTCGATTTTCGAAAATGGTATGTGTAAGTTTATGAAGTTCTATTGTTTTCGATTTGATCGAATTAAAATTCGATAACTTAATCTGTACGAATTTTGAAATTAAGGTTAATTGATGTTTGTTTGCCGATAGTTGATTGCTGATTGTTTGTCAAAATAATATGTATTAATATTATATACAATATAGGTACATATATAGTACATATTAAAATTTTCTATTATAAATTATTAAAAAATAGATAAAACAAAATTAATATAAATAATTTTTCATAATGAATCATTTTTTCTTTTAAGCACAAGCCATTTTTGTTTTTAGAAAAAAAATAATTTTTAATTTTTTAATTTTCTTTACACTATAAAAATAAATACCAAAAAGCTTTTGTTAGTTAACTTTCCTTTTATTTTAAAAAAACTTGAAATTTAACTGGAAAAACGACAATTAGTTCACAATAACCAATTATTTTTCGATTTCAATTCGATTGCTTTACATAAAGTATTTTGTCGTCGAAATTTTTAATAGAAATTCGATCGATCGATTTATGATATTCAAATTAGCACCCACTATCTTTTATTATTAGTATGTAAAATTCATTTAAAATATCTAGTAATCTATGATATTTAATGTTTTATTCGATTACTATCTAAAATTATTTCCGCATCGCATCTTTTCTCCGATATGCATACCATTTTTTAGCATTTATTTGATAAAGACACAAAATTATGTGAATACATATTCGTTCGAACGAAGCAATTTTCGAACACAGATTCAAGAATTTGATTTGATTTTTCAGAATGGTTTTCTCATAATTCAGCTTGCATATTAAAAGACAATAAAATAGAATAGGTACATGATGATATGATATATACTTACATTCGAAAAAATAGCAGTGCTTAGTGAAAAATATTAATCTAATGAAACGAAAAATTCTTAAAAAAAAATTGTTTAGTTCTATTTCTCCTTGCAGAGGGTCAGCCAAGGAGGTTCTGATAAAGAGAATAATTTTTGTATTAATCAAAATCAACAGTATGAGTTTTTGAGTGTACAAACATATACAATAATAACGTGGATGTTTAGAGCCAATATAAAAATTGCGTATGCGTATACCAAAAAAGAAAAACAACATGTAGATCGAAAAAACACAAAAACAATATGTACAGGGTGTTTTGTTTGGTTTGCTTTGGATTGATACCAGTGATAGGTCTTATTGCAATAAATTCTGAAAAAATGTTTTTTTTAGAGATAGGGCCTTACTTTTTTTGACAATTCAATTGGAAATCGATTTGGCATTCTGATTCTGTAATAAAAAGTGGGGGTTAATTTAAGCCTTTAACTTTTGTATGGTTTAGGGTAAAAACTAAAAGGACAAGTTGGGTGTTGTTTGAAAGGGCAAAGGGTGCTTTACATTTCTGGTCAATATGAGTGACGCTAGAGTGCCCAAACAAAACACCCCGTATAAGCACGCACATATGATTCAATACATTATATCAAAAACTTTATAATAACAATTATGCCGGATTTCTGTAGTCTCAGCCATCTTCTAGCTAACTTTAGCAGGAACATATTGAAGAGATTTGCATTTCTTCAAACTTCCTTTTCTCTTAAAATAAATATTTTGACATAAATAATCACTTTTTCTTGACATAGAATGCGCTACTATTAAATTAGATAGCACCTGCATAAATAATCAGTACTTCATCTGCCAGTTAAACTTAGCTTTGTGCTAATCAAAAGTGAAGAAATGCAAATCTCTTTATTATGTTCCTGCTAATGTTAGCTAGAAGATAGTTGAGACTGTAGAAATCCGACATAATTGTTATTATATAGTTTTTGATGTAGTGTATTGAATCATATATGTATGTATGCGCCCAATAAACTTTATTGTATAATCACATATTTTTTTCTCTATATTTTGATTTTATAAAAAAAAAAATTTATCGATTTTAAATTTTGTAATAGAATATAACACATGTTTTCAAATAAGTTACATTTAAAAAAATAAACTAAATATGTACATAAATAGAAAATAATTAGTAATAATAAGAAAAATGATTTCCCTAAAGCTAACTTTTATCAGCTATTGTTTAAAAATGTGGTGTTAAAAAGTACTTACATCGTAATAATTTCATTCATTTAGGAGAAAAATAAATAAGTTTCTAACTCAATTAAAAATAAATTGATAAGGTGAATACGAAAGAAAGACAATAAACTTTCAATTTTGATTTAAGAAATCTATGAGTTGACTTGGTAAGAAATTTTTTGATTACATAAGTATTTCTTATTATTTTTGTTTGTTTGTAACATATAAGTAGATATATGTATGTATATGTACATAAATATGTTAGTATATACTCGTATAGAATGTACATACATATATGTAGGTACTTTTTGAATATAGTAGAAAGTTATTTTAATTTGAATTATTCTTTGTTTACATGTATTCGGTTTATAAATCGAAATCAGTACCGGCAACATAGGCATACTTAAATCTGTCTCTTGTGTGGAGTGATCAGATCTCAATTTCAATCGAGGGAATTTTTTAATAAAATTTTATCAAGGGCTGCCAGATCAAACAAATTTTTTTTTTTTTTTTTTTTGATTTTACAAAAAACGGGTTTTTTGGGAAATTTTATGGAATATGTTCATTTCCAATAATATATTCAATTTTTAATCAACCTAAGCATATTTTATTAGCACTAAATTCAATTCATTCAACTATATGACACTCTCAATTTATTAAAAACACTTCGATTTTTACAATAAATGAAACCAAAATTAATTAAATTAAAAATAACAATGAAAAAATAAAAACAAAATATTTAATTTACAGTTTACTTTGCTTTGGATTGATACCAGTGATAGGTCTCATCGAGACAAACAAAAAATTGAATGGGTGGTAGGGGAGGCTGAAGTATCTCAACGGTTTAACCGCTAAGGGGTGTTCAGATTTTTTTGCTTTTTTTCTCACGATATACCCTATAACTTTTTATAGGGGCACTCTAGCGTCACCTACATTGAACAGAAATGTAGAGCACCCTTTGTCCTTTCAAACGGTACCTTACTTGTCCCTCTACCCTGAACCTTCACTTAAAAATAGTAACTGAAAAATTAAAAGTTCAAAGTACATATAAGAAAAGTAAATATGTACAAGCTTCTTTGAATAATTTTTTTTTAAATTAAATTGTGTTTAAAACTCCCTACTACTTATTTTATTTGTATTTTCTTTATTTCCTAAATTTTAAAATGAACTAATTTTTACCTATTTTATTTTTTTTAATTTCGTGTTTTTGTATAATAAGCTTGATGTTTTTTTATTGCTTTGTAATTATTTTTTAATCACATTTATCAAACTAATATTAGTTTTCGTACTATCATTCGAGTCAATTTCAGCACATTTTCGTCATAAACCATTTTTCAAATTTGAATATTTTTGAACTCTGTGATCCGAATAATTTAAAAATTTGCACGACATTTTTCTCGTCCTTCTCTACAAAACTAAAAAGATCCCTGCAACAGTTACAGGTTTCCAAAGAAAAAAACTACGCGGATCAATCTTGGAGACATTCTTGTATAACTTTTCATCCCTTTAAAGAAGTATGTTTCCAGAGGATTAGGAAATTGAATTTTGGTTAGAACTTCTTTGAAGGGTTCTCTACCAAGTAAAATTTTAAATGGTAGAAATTTGTCGACTAGGGCAAAACTTATAGTGTAAAATGTACAAAAATGTCATTTTTCGAAAAATCGATGTTTTTCCACTTTACTACGACTCCCCTTATTTCCAAAAAAAATTCCGTTGCGATTAAATTCTGATTTAGTGCTCCTTATTCGACTCGAATGGTTGTAACACAGCCCGAGATATAACAGCCCAAAGTTGGAAAGTCCCAATCCTCTCTTATATAGTCAAAATTTTAAAAGTTGAGGTTTTTTCGCGCATGCTCTACATGCCGTAGTGATCTTTTTTGTGTAGATATATGTACGAAAGAAGAACCGTGTTACAACAACAAAAACGCATGTGTGTAAGTATCTTTTTTCTGCGCATGTTTTTCTAGTATAATACGAAACCTCAACTTTTAAAATTTTTTTCTGTTTGCTAAATTTGTTATCAAAAATATTTCAACAATCATTCTCATGGTTGAGAAGGCATTATTTCTGTGTTAAAAGTTGTAGCGCATACAAATTATGAAAAAAAAAAATGAAAAAGAATTTTTAAAAGAAATAGCCTGTTATAAATTTTTATGTATGAACATCATATTGGGTTGAGAAAGTTGAATTTTTTTATTATTAAATATTTTAATTTTGTTTTCTATACCTAATATCCAACTTACTTTACTTTGAGTTTTTTTAAACTATTAATTATCATTATTCAACTATTTTTAATCATTAAAGTTGTATAAACTTAAAATTAAGTAATGTTGAAATATTTTTTGTTTTTATGATCTTTGGAACTGATTCTATAATTTTTCCAACATGATCACATAAAATGATATTTTTTTAAATTCAAAATTGTGAAACACAAGAGAAAAAATTAACAATAGCAACAAGATAAAATAAATTACAATAAATATGAGACTTGTTGCTTTTTAAATTTTTTTTTTCCATTATTTACATAAAAATGTTAAGGTAGTTATAGAGAAAAAATATTTAACAACAAATTACACATACCTTTGAAATAGAAAAAAAATAGAAAATAGAGTTCAACCCTATAAGGATCGCCTGATCGACATTGTGAAACTTTTAGTCGTTCGTGTACAAATGTATACCATACATTTTACAAGAAAATTTTGAATTTTTTTTTCAAAAAGATGTATCTCAGCATCCCGTGGGCTAAAAACCGTAATTCTTAGACCCTAATATTTGTTAAAGTGTCCTCTTTAAAATTATCTACCACGGTTATCCTGTAACTATCATAGTTTTTGAGGAAAAGGACATGAAAAGACACAAATTTGGCCGTGAACTTTTTTTTTCAAAAATCGATTCTAATGGGGGAATTGGTGAAGTTTCAATGTCCTAGCTCAAAGTGATAATATTCAAATTAAGGCTCAAAGTCCTAATGTATCTTTACATTTGTATACGATCAGGCAATCCTAGGATTAACACAAAAATTCTTGAGTAAAACGTAATTAATACTATTAAATTTGTTCATATGTTGCGTACATGTTCTAGAATATAATATATGTGTTCGTTTATATATTTTCCATATATGCTAGGGACTATCTCATAAAAATCAAATTTTTCGTGCTTTTGCTTATCATAGAACTTTTATATTATGAGGGTGAAAAATCAAATCAACATATATATGTATATATATACATATAATATAAAAACTAGAATGCTAGAATTATTGTTGCTGTTGTTGTTTTTACTGTTGCCTTTAGTTATCACTTACTGTTCATGACCGTGAATACTTTTTGGATAGAGTCTAACCAGCATCAACTTTTTTTTTTTCAAACAGCAGAAGAGAATTTTTTATCGTTCATCTATTGCATTTTATATTGCACCACATATTGATACTCGTAAAATATTGCTAGATTTTGAATTAAAATTACCTACATACATACATATATTGAATTTTTTGTTCATTTCGTTTTTTTTTGTTGTGATTAAATTAAAAACATAAAATTTTAACATTTTTTTCTTTTAAATATTCGCCATATTTTATATTTTCCTATAATATTTAAATTTTATCATTATGTATGTACATTTTCTCGAATATTATTTTTTTTCTTATTAAACCCTAAAATGAACTGATGCATTCAAACGTATAAATTCTTAAATTGAGTAATTAACATTTTAAAGGATTTTCTTTAAAAATTTCAATAGAAAAAATGAATAAGATTCCACACACAAGAATATTTTTATGTATTCCACACACATTAAAGAATGTTTTTATGTTTTCAAAAAACAATATATATTTCTGAAAAATTGTTTTAAAATTCTTTTGTTATTTGGTTTTCGTGATTTACTTTAGTGTTTCATATTTATTACAAATTTTAAGGGCATAAATTTATAGTTTTATTTTAAAAAATTTATACCTAATTAATAATTTATTTCATTACAAGAAAAGAAGTTACTTCCTGTGATGCACCATAATACACCGGTAATTTATAAAATAGGTAAAAAGAAAGCAAGAAACTTAACAAAATAGACATGAACGTACATATACCTATTTTAAAATACAAAATATTGTAATAAGGATGCATACGATCTTTCGTTTCGCTTTAAATTTCTAAAGGATTTTAAAAACAAAAATTCTGAAAAATACTGCTTTTGTATATTCATTTACACAAAAAATGTAGAGATAATAAAAATGTGAAACTATAACAGTGCACTTTGTTCACATATAAATGTGTTTTGCAATTCATTTCTATTTTTTTTTTCCTTTCTGAGAATATACATATGTATAAATATAGGTACCTAGGTATTATTAAAAATTTTCCTAATTACAAATTTTTAAGAAATCACATTTTAAAAATCCAAAAACAAGGATCTTTATATATTTTTTGACCATCTGCTACATATACATTGAGAATTATAATATATAAAATAGGTACCTCATTTATACTGAAAAATATAAAACCAGGTAAAAAAAAGATTTTTCTACTCAGAACTCAGAAGTCAGCCCATTTAGGAATTATACTTTATCCATAAAAAAAAGTGTGGAGAGGTTGTTTGATTCTTATATATATTATAATATAATTTTGAGAACGCATACAACATAGATTTCATATTTCATGCATACATACATATATGTATATAAGTACATACATATGTATGTACATATTTCCATGTAACACACATTTAATCCTGTTTATTAGAAAAGAAGATTGAAAAAAAAAGTAGAAAACACAAAACAAAGTGAAATTTACTAAAATGGTAACTGCAATAAAAGAAAACTGGTTTTATCTTTTTTTAAGATGAAAAAAAAAATACATTAGAAATTTTGTAAAAAAGAAAATCAATAAATTGGGTCTTTTTTTAACAATATGAATGCGTACTATGTAAAAAAATCGCTAAGAACCGTGTTGAAGTAAGTTTATCACATAAAAAACGAATTTTAAAAATTCATACAAAATTTTCTGCAATGCCCTAGTGAACGGATTTTTACCGTTTAAAGTTCATTTAATATTAGACCCTTCCTGGCCAAAATTTAGCTTCCAAGTCCCACGGGAACATATTTTTCTAAGGAGTCAACAAATGTAACATTTTGATACAAAATTGATTCGCGTGAATCCTATGTTTGGTGCCCTGTGCAGAAATTTCAAGTCAATCGGTTCACAGGGTCTCGAGATATTCAACTTTAAAAACGGATTTTTGACGAAAACAGTCTAAAATAGAATGAAGTATTAAACGCAAAACAACCTACATACAAACTATACATAGTATAGTAAAACAACAAAAAAACATTTAGGAATATAACAGTGTATCAATCAAATTTTATAATTATTCATTTAAATGTTTTTTTTTTTTAAAGGTCTAATAACTACGTTACCATGTTTTTGTTTTTTTCTTGTTTCTTTTAGAAAAATAATGCAATTTTCTGTTTTGTTTCAGTAACTACTCCAGTAAACTGGAAAAAAGATATTATGGAACTATTGTCGAAGACAAATACTATTCAACATAGTCCAAAAAGTAATCAAAGCAATGAGGATGATAATGCTGAACGTATATTATTAGCCGGTATTCTAGATAGTTTACCAGGATGGGAACGAAGTAATGCTATACCAGTACCAAATACGTAAGTACTTTATTAATATACATGGTGTTTCAAAGTTCTTGTGCTAAACTGAATAGGGTGGTAGATCTCGATGAAAAATGAAAAAAATCGTATAGGAGGGGGGAGGGGATTCTATTCTCAATTAGCCTGTACGTATTAGGTGGTTGTAACAACAAACGCAAACCGGTTTTAAAACCTATTTTTACTACTAGTCAAATTACATCTGAAGTCACGACCAGTTATAACGACAGTGTGAGTGTATCCAACCGTGAAACTAAAATTATTTTAGATGATTCTTATTATACCAAGTTGGAAAAAAAATTATACCATTATTGTTATAACCAGCGCAAAATAACCGGTTTAACCACCTAATGTGCACAGTGAATGGCTACCAAGCTATTCGAAGTCAAAGAAAATTTTTGCCAAAGAGTAACCAGTTCCACTTTTCACAACATATTTCAGTGTTCGGTCAATGTAGAGAGCTAAATAAAAGTTATTTCTGAAGATAACCTCAGACCTTTCGAAAAATGTCTTATAAAGTTGTCAATATGCATTGAGGCCCAATTTTTCTTTTTGTCTTCGACGACCATTCTGCTTTCCTTCTTGTACAAATAAATTGAAGTTGTGTTTGTCGGAGAAAATCACCCGTGGCCAATCATCAAATGTCCATTCCTAATGGTTTTCAGCCTATTGAAGCCGATTAGCCTTCATTTTTTCACTTGAGAGAGGTGTTCCACTTTTAGCGGCATATTTCAGGACTCACGTAACGTGGACGACCAAAAAAAGTGAGTTACTTATAACTGTAAAGGTGCTTAATTATCTCCAAAAATCAGTTACTATCACATAAAGTTATTGGAATTTTATACAATGAAATTGAACGTAGTAACAGGTGGTAACGAAGAAAATTTAAATTTATTTAAAGTTTTTTATTTCATATTTAGTAAAGAATTTTCAAAATTTATCTATGGAATAAATATGGGGACGGAAAAATAAAATAGTAACTTCACATTTGAAAAATTTCAAATCTATGTTTTATTGTTTTCAACTATACTCGGTTTATAAATCGAAGTCAGTACAGGCAACACAGGCATACTTTTCTATATTCTTTTACATTGCGTTTGTATAAATCTGTCTCTTGTGTTTGGTGATCAGATCTCAATTTCAATTTATAATTTATCAAAAACATGTACATATATATAAAGTTAGCAGAAATTTGTCCGATCTCTTATAGTTCCTCATTTTCTCTATGGTAGCCTCAACTTTTTTTCCTAGCTTTTTAATGTCTTCATTTTTTAATATGCTTTTACAGACTTAAAGTACTTATTTTATACTTCACATCTATCAAAAGAAAAATTGCGAAAACATATTACTTTGTTCATATCAATATGGCCTTTCAGGAGTAAATTTTTGGATTCATTCATTAAAATTCAAACCGTATTATTAATTATTCGGAAAAACATTTTCATTTAATTTTGTTGAGTAATTAAAATTCAATTTTATCATATGTTCAAAAAAAAATATATGAAAATTTTTTGAATAAATGCTACTTTTAATTTCTCGGTTTTGGTTTCACTTTTCAGAGAATCGCCCTTTTCAAATTTCAAAATTTAAACCACATTTAAAAATAATGAAAAAAAACTTTTTATCATTTATATTAGGCCGATGGTAAGAAGTTCATCAGATTTTTTATTTTCTAATGTTATACGTAACATGGAATCAGAATCAAGTAATATGATTGGTGCTGTTGGTACAGCAGCATTCAATTCGAAAACTTCAAAATCATCTCCAGAATCGAATTCATCTAGTATTAATTGTGGATGGTGTGACATAAATGCAACAATACGGTGCTTAGATTGCAATGAATTTATGTGCAAAGATTGTTCTCAAGAACATTGTCGAAGTCCATTTTCTTCTGGTCATTCAATTGTAAGCCTTCCACAACCGATTGGTTCATCACCAATTGGTCAAATACCAATGAATAATCAAAATAGTCAACAAAATTATCAATGTGATATGCATAATGAAATTCTAAGATATGTATGTGAATTCTGTAAGAAATTGGTATGTCAATGTTGCACATTAAGAGAGCATAAAGATCATAATTATACATCTATACAAAGTTTTGTTGAAAATGCTTCAGAAAAAATTGATGCAGCTTTGGAAAGCAGCAGTATAGGCACAAAGTGCATTAAAGGTAGTATTGATAAGGCATTAACATTTATTCGTCAAGTTGAACGTAATTGCACAGAATTATCAGAGAATATAAGAAAAGCATTTCGTCAGTTTATAATGGCGATTGAAGATAGAGAACGTTTCCTTCTTGATTTTGTTGATAAATTACGTAGCAGAAAATTAGCTGTATTACATGATCAAATGGCTGGACTTAAATCAGCACTATCTGGTCTAGCTGAAACATCAGAAATGCTACATAAGGTTGCTGATAATGCATCACGTATGGATAAGATTGATGTTGCATTAAAAATAACAAACGGGCAAAGGCAATTGGAACAGTTTGCTGCAATTTACAAAGATTTACAACCAAAGCATGAAACATTCGTATTTGTACCACCTGATTATGGTATACTTCATGATTTACGGTCTCAGGGTGGAGTTGTTGTTGCCGTGGATGAGAAAACATTACACAGTGATGGTAGTGGTACCAATCATGTTCCTGGAGTTTTGGCAGTGTCAGGAAGAAGACCAATATTACGTGATAACTCACTTCAACTACCCGCTCCAGTTGCACGTCCATATAGTGCATTAGACTGGGAATTGAGCGTTCTTAAAACGTCACCAGCGACTTCATTCAATTTTGGTACACTAAGATTGACTCAATGTATTCCAGGCAGCTTAGAGCATGTTAAGGTTCGTAGATCGACATCATTGTCGGCCTCATTCGGTCTTGAAGGACATGAAGATGGACAAGTTAGCCGACCATGGGGTGTATGCGTTGATAAGAATGGCAACATTTTGGTATCAGATCGTCGTAATAATCGTGTTCAAGTATTTCACCCAGATAGTACATTGAAATTTAAATTTGGTAGAAAAGGCGTAGGAAATGGTGAATTTGATTTGCCAGCTGGTATATGTGTTGATATTGATAATAGAATTATTGTCGTAGACAAGGATAATCATCGAGTTCAAGTATTTTTAAATCAAATTTTATAATTTAGAAATAAAAATTTAAAAAATAAATTCTTATTTTTAGGTTTTCACTGCAACTGGCCTATTTTTATTAAAATTCGGAAATTATGGTAAAGAATATGGACAATTTCAATATCCTTGGGATGTTGCTGTTAATTCAAGACGTCAAATTGTTGTTACTGATTCAAGAAATCATCGAATTCAAGTAGAAATTAATAAAAATTTAAATTATTAAATTAAAATGATAATTGAGAAAAAAAAATTTATTTTTTTTTGTAGCAATTTGATTCTGAAGGACGTTTCATACGACAAATTGTTTTTGAAAATCATGGCCAAAATAAGGGAATTGCATCTCCAAGAGGCGTTTGTTATACACCCCAGGGGAATATAATTGTTTCAGATTTCGATAATCATTGTCTATATTTAATTGACCCTGATGTTAATGAAGTAAGTATACAAAGAAAAAGAAATTTTAATTTTTTAATTTAATTTAAAATAATTTCTTCTTTTTTTTTTTTCAAAGATACTTTCTGCAAAAGGTCATGAAGGACCTGGATTTCAAGAATTTAATCGTCCTTCTGGACTTTGTTGTGATGATGATGGTCGAATTATAGTTGCTGATTCAAAAAATCAACGAGTAATTGTCTTTACACCGAATTTAGATTATTTATGGGATGTGAGTAAACATTTTTGTTTTCTTAAATTTTATTTAAATTTCTTGTGGTTTTTTGCCTAACATTGACAAATTTAACTTGACGTCAATTTCAAAAGAATCTCTTATAATTATTTAAATACATAAAAAAATTATAAAACAGAAAAGTTCGTTAGAGTTTATATGAAATATCTATACATATATGTATATAAGTATGTATCCCTCCCATCCATATAATTTTTTTCATTTCTCATCGAGATTTACCACCCTGCTCAGTTTGGCACGCGAGCCGTGAAACATCCTGTGTAAAATATGTATAAAGAGTCTAAAAGAAATTCGTTGTTTTTTAATAAAGAAGTGCATTTTCAAAAACGTCAAATGAGTTAGTTGACAAAATTCAGCATACTATAGCTTTAGGCTGAATGATTTGATTAAGATAAATGATTTTATAAAATATTTATAAAGCTCCAAATTCGATATTATTGTTTGCTATGAATAACCTTAGAATTTTTACTGAGCGAATCAATTTTGTTTTTTATTTCGTGAGCGATTAAACTTAAAAAGATATTTTAGTTTTCATTCGTTCTAGAGGAACGGATGAAATTTTCTATTTGAGTTCCATTCGTTCACGAACGAATTGAATAATTTTATTTCTAAAAAATTCCGTTCGTGAACAAAAAAAAAACGGATCATTCTTCATTTGATTCGCGTCTCTTACTAAGTAAGTATAAGTAAGTAACTATGAACAAAATTAATGTGAAAAAATATACATATTCATTTTTAAATTTTAGTAATTAGTTCACACAATGAAAATTCACGAACGAACAATATTTTTTAATTCCTTTTTTATTCGATTTGCTCACGAAATTATATTCCCCTGCGATCGGTTCTCTAGTGAGCGAATCGTATTTTATCGATCACTTTTGAATCAATATATATAGACAACTTATCAGGGATGTAACAAAGCAAAATTCAATTATACCGTGAAAACATTTTAATATGTACCAACCATTAAAACAAATGTAGCGGTATAGAACTACCAATTCCAGTTCGCAAGATTGCTTAGTTTTTGATTTAGCAAGATTTCTCCATTTCACAGCTTTTTTGCGTTGAATACTGCCTATATTTATTTACTTTTCGGAAATCAAACATTAATGTTGAAAACAGTTCACTTCAGTCAGATTTTTATTGTAAATAAGTAAAAGATTAGAGCTCAAAGTCTTACATAATATGAAACGTAAATTATTTCTGTATATTAAAAAGTCGCAATACTAAATAAGTTAAAAAAATCGAGATTCATTTAACAAATTATTTCCAAAAATAATTAATTTAAAATAAGATAAATTTTCTTTAATTAACACAAAATAACGCTAAAATACAGAACACAACAAAATTTAACCAAATGACGTATATAATCAGCTGAAAAGAGAGATATTTATTTTCATAAACGCTTCAGCAGGAGGTTGCACTGCCCAAACTTTCCATCAAAATCTCTTCGATATTTCAGTAATCACCATTTCACCGTAAATTCACTGAAAGTGTTATGCGCCCGATCGCGTATAGCAATATTATCGCCAATCGACACATTCGAGGCGAGGCGAGGCGATTTTGTCGAGGAATACTGGCGATCAGCTGACAGGTATCGCCGAGGTGTCATTTGATGTTGTTTTGTTGGTTTAAAGACTGCTAATGTTAGTGTTAGATTTTTATTTTCAATTACTTCTTTAAAATGTGAGTTAGATGACAGAAATTTTATATATGTATTTATATAATTTAATTTTTTATTAATTACATTTTTTACAATTTAAGAGTTAAAATATCCATAAAAGAACAATTAGAGAAAATGGTGGAGTTGGATTTGAAGGATTGATTAAAACATAAAAAGGAAAAGAGAATTGGAGAATATTAACCAATAATTTGAATAGTTTATTTCTTTCTTCTTCTTTTTCTATTAGTAAATATTCATTTATTTGCTTTATTTAATACACAAACCTTTTTTTTACAGCTATAATAACATATTGTTAAAAATAACACATGGTAATGATACTTGGGCGAGTCGACCCATTTACATGATACAAAATTGGAATCGCCTCGCCTCGAAGGTGTCGGTTGGCGATATTGCCATACGCGATCGGGCCCCATATTTATCACCATAGATTGCAATGGTGAACTTAACATTACAACCTCAATTGTCATTATTATTTAATACATACCACCATCAATTTATCTTTTTATTCACCGAAACATCAAAGTCCAGAGCACTAAAACAACACTACTCACTAGTAAACACAACCATGCAACCAAGGTGGATTCAACATATGGTGTGATGCTCAACAATGTTGAATTTTCAAACTAATGCTTCATTAAAACATTACTTTCGATTATTAATATTATTAATTAGATAGAATGAAATACACATAAATTTATATATCTTGGGTGACCTTGGGTGCCATCTGCTTAATCGAAATTACATTATTTTGTGTTCTAAATGCATATAGTTTTTGTCCAAATGAGCCTTTTTATGTTGTTGCTTTAGCTGAAGAGTTTTTTCTTTAAATATTTGTAGTTTGTTCTACCTTTTAAATACCAAATTTCTCCCTATTTCTGCTGTTTTTTTTTAAATTGAATAACGTATATTTGTTTTTTTTTTTTTTATCAACTGTTATTTCTGCCATCTTTACACTTGTTAACCACTTTTCGTGACTCATAATGAAAACAACTGTTACAGTTTTTATAATCATACAATAAATGAGAAAACAGTTCAATTTAAAATTCAATAATAACTTAATTGTTTCGTGAAATTATATGATAATGTTAAATTTTAAAATAAAATTTTTACTTTTACACAAGAAAGCTACATTGCGTCTATATTAAACACGTATAAAAACAACGATTAAAAAAAATTCCACTAAAATTATTTCACAATGTTCCAAAATAACGGTTCATTCTCAGAACTTTCTAAATGTTGAAGACTAAATAAAATTTTCCGTGCTTTCATCGCATTTCTCTGTGTTGCAAATTTTTCTGTTTGACAGACAAAATCGAAAAATAATTACGATCACAAAAAAAAAAAAAAAAAAAAAACAGAATTTAGATAAACTAGTATACATATGTATATATATTTCATATAAATTTCTGAAAAAAAAAATATATTCAGCAAAGAATAATTTGATATTAAAATTAACTTTAAAAAAAATTAATTATATAGATCGAAATACGTCCTTCACAAAATCCATTAATGCCGACAACTTTAGATGAAAAAGATAGAACCTGTGATGTTGCCTTAATGCCTGATGGACGAATAGTTTTCTTGATAGAGTTATCGCCTGATGCTAAAGAAGGATCTAATCCACATAAAAGATTTATTCACATTTATTAAAAGTCCTTAATTTCTACAACAATAATAATATATGTATGTACTCGTGTTTTTTTTCTTTGTAAAACAATTTTTTTCTTAAAATTATTCCAAAGAAGAAGAAAAGGGAAATGGAATCAGTACCAAAAAACTACCTCACTCCAGTACTATACTAATTAAACTAATTAAAAGAATTACACAATTCAACAAATTTTTAAAATAAAATTGAAAAAAAAAACAAAAAAGGCGAAGTAAACAATAGAATTCATAAAAAATTTATTGCCTAATTAAAAAAAAAAAAAAAAAAAAAAAACCAAAAAAGAACAAAGCAAAGTAATGACTAAGAAAAAAATAATAATAGTTAGTTATAATATTGAGACAATGACGTGGCCATATATTACAAAATAAATGTTTTGAAAATTTATTTTAATTCTGATAATTATCATAACAAAAAGAAATTACAGAATAAAATTTATTGTACAATTTTTCATGAGACTGTCTTTTAATGATAGAGACTGAAAAAGGAAATAAAAAAAATTATTCGATTAAGTAAATATTATATGTATATATATATATTAGTATGTAATACAATCCTTTTTTTAAAAGAAAGAAAAAATACAAATTTTTAATTAATCAAATTAATAATTAATTAAGACTGATTCTAATCGAGAAAAATAAGGATAAAAAGAAAAAAAAAAGTGGTTAATAACTGAAAACTAAATAAAAAAGGGTTTTCTTAGTTAGAATCCTTTTTTAAACTTAAGAAAATAATACAATTTAGTTAAAGAGGAAGTAAATTTACAACCAAATTTTTTTAAAAAAATATATGTTTTTGATTAATTTGTGTTTAATTTTTTATTTGGAGATAGAGACTGAATACTTTTTTGATTGTCATAAAGTACTTGTCATATTTATTTTATTTTAATTAATTGATTTTTCATTATATCATTTATTTTTTAAAATCACTAAATTTAACATTTTTTATGCCATTATAATTTTTTTTTTAAATTAATTAAAAATATAGTGGAATTTATTAAATATTTGAATGCTTTATTGAATAAATGATGCAGTAATGTTTTTTTTTTTTTTTTATGTATTTTTAATGCAAATTAAATTTCTTTTATATGCACATTTAATAAACCAAATAATAAGTAGATTGCTTTTCTTGACAATTACGTAAGTAGAATATTAGATTATGTATATTGAAAAAAAAAAAAATTTTTTTATCTTTCATATTATTGAAAAAGAAAACCAAAATACTAAAAGTCTCAAGATTTGTATTCTACTTTTGTTTTTTCAGAGAAAGAAAACATAACAATTTACAATCATTTATATATTTTTTTAATTTTACCAGAAAATTTATTTCCATTTTTTATTTCAAATAAATCACTTTTTTTCTTAAACAAAAAATGTATATTTTTTGTTTTTAATTATTCCTTTAATTAATAATTACTTTTAACGTATGTGTTCAGGTAATATTGTTCCTATGATAAAAATAAAGATAGTTGAGCTTTTTTTTTTTAATTTTGAAACTTAAAAATAACAAGAAAAAAAATTTTGTTTTTATTTTTAACTAAAAACAGGTTTTTTTTCTACTATATGCTTTCGTATGCATATTTTACGTAGTAGTGAATCTGGTATATGTATATTACATACATAAATTTTTTAATTTCATGTATGTAATTATAAAATAAATAATTAAAAAAAAATAAATAAATAAAAAAAAACATTAATGATCAAATAAAAGCTTTGTATATCATAAGTACATATGTAATTTCACAATTTTCTATTACTTTTTATCTCAGTTTTATAATAAAAATAGATTATTAAAATCAAAATTTATTGAATATATTATTATAATAATATGTAATAATATTTATGTTATTTTTTATCATTTATACATAAATAGTATGTATATGAATTGTGTACTATTAAAGTGGTGTAAGTCAATCAAGTTTTGTTTTAATAGATATTTAAAGTTTGTTATTTGAATTTCTACACAGTTTTCCATATAACAGTTCTATTTCTTTTACTCACAAATTCAGTGAAATAATAATAATAAAAACTTTATCATTGTAATTAATTTAAAAAAAAAACGTATCAATCTTCATTTACAATTTATTTAATCTTATTTTTCACTTACAACCACTTTTATCATAAACTGTATAATTTCTAAACTGCTGAGTTTCTAAACATCAAGAAATGGGTATCGAATACAGTATTGATACAAATGTGATACATAGCACTGATACAATGTATCGATGAACATTGTATAATGTATTGTAATTTTAACGTTTTGAAACGTATATTGCATTTAAATTTAAAATATTAAAATTTCCGTTTGAATAAACAAAACTTACGAATATTCCATTTTTTTTTTTTTTCAAAATTTAATTTTATTTGCTAAAACAATATTAATATAACAACTTCAATGTTACAAATGACAGGTCACTACAGATTATGTTATTTATGTATTTAAAAAAAAAAAATGCATAAAGGGTGCGTCAAATAACATTGTATTAATACGGTATTAATACATTTCTAAACTCAAAATTTATTATAATATTTTTTATTATAAAAAAACGTACTAAAAATGTGTACAAATTATTTTTTTTAAATTTATTAAAAAACAAATTTTCAAATAATTTATCATATAAAAAATGTATCTACAATATTTAACGCGTACTTCCAAAGATTTTAAGAAAAGAAAAGAAAATTTCTTTTTAATTCTTAAATTATTAAAATATCATGCATTATTCGATATTTTCGAATAAAAAGGTTAGCGAAAGAAAAAATTAATAAAGTATTGAAATTTTCAAAAAAAAAAAAAAAAAAAAATTGACATATATTAAAAAAAATTAGCTAGTTAATATTTTTATAGAAATAAATAATAGAACAACTAAAATTTACGAATTAAAAAAAAAAAAAAGAAATTAATGTAAAATGCCATTTATAAAGTAGAAAATAATTAATGAAGAGTGACATATGTTGTTTTTTTAAATCGCAAAGAGGTTTTTTTTTTCTTTTCTAAATTAATATGTATGTATTGCCATATTTTTAAAACTAAATTATAAAAAAGTGCACTTTGGAAGAATTAAAGTTAGTAGAAAGAAAAATAAAATTAAAAAAATATTTAAACATCATAAAAGTAGTTATAGTGTAGAATAATTACAGAAAATGTTCCAGCCAAGAAAACAAAAACAAAAATTAAAGGCAGAAGAAAAATTAATTGAAAAATAAAAAAAATATTTTAGTCAATTTTTTTTATTAATAGTAGTAAAAAATTGTAATTGTGTATTTCTTTGCTAATGCAAAATATCATTAATTTTTATTTTAGGAAATTATAATGAAAAAAAAAACGAAAGATTGATCATGGAATTAATTGTGTTCATTTTATAAAAGTCTAATTTAAAGAAAATAATCAAAAATAGTAAAAAAAAAAAAAAAGGATTTTAGCTTATTAATTTATAGTATATAAAATAACTTTTAAAGCTTTTTAATAAGAAAGATAAATATTGTAATAAATGATTTTTCGAGTTGCTCCTCAAAAAAAAAAAAAAAATTCAAATATATTTTGATTATAATACATAATTGAATTTAAAGAGAAAAAAAATCACATATGAAAATTTAAAATAAGAAAAAAACATGAAAGGAAACAGTTTTAAACTTTGAAAATATTATAGATCTGTTCGATGAAAATCCAGCCCTATCGTTGAAAACGAAAACAAAAACGATTGATCGAAACTAGAGAAAGTGGTATTGTTATACTCGAAACGTTTTGAAAATTAAGCAATTCGTTTCGTTTTTTTATTCGATGACACTTAGTTCATCGTTTTGATGTCATATTTTAATGATACTTGTTTTTATTCGTACACATTTTGTTGGCAGAGCTAATTTTTAATTAATTTATTTTTTTATGAAATAATCTTTACTTCATTAGGTTGTAGTACGGAAAAAAATTGATTTTTTTATTTTCAGTAAATTATACTTGAAGTATTTCACTTGATGAGTTTTCCATGTAATCGATGGATGGATTATCTTATGATGCGAATAAAAAAACGTTAAGGATTTGTCAAATTTAAATACTTATTTAAAATTAGTGGTTATATTTCCAAGTAGAGATTTATATTTTTTTAAATTTTAACAAAATATTATCTGCGGAATTATATTTTAGCAGTTTTGCCGATGAAGAAAATTGTACGAAATTGTATGTTTTTTAAATATGTTTAATTTTTGTAAGTAATGGACTTACACGGGACTCTCATCGAATAGATCTTTATATTTGATTTTTCTTTCTCAAAACTTTTAGTTAAATGAAAGTTTACTTAAAATTTTTATTTTATTTTTGAAGGACGTTATAACAGCTTTATAAAAGATTTTTAAAAGTTTCAAGCTTATATAATAATTAAAGTTCGAAATTGCGAAATTTAATGATTTACAAATTAAAATTTTTTAATTAAAAATTAAACTTTCTAGAAATCAATAAATTGAAAACTAAATTATATAAAATTTAATCATTTAACATTTTGTAAAATTCATAATACATATTCCATTATTTGTTATTATAGAAAATTAAAAATCAATTTAAAGTCATATTTATTTTGTAATTTTTTTTTTTAGTTTTTGTTTAAAAAAAACAATTAAAAAAAGAACAAGTTTTCTTTTCTTTTGAAAAATAAAATTTTTATAAACTGTGTAATAATTACAATTTTGTGATTTCTGGTGATAACCAGATGGAAACTTAATTGAAAAAAAAAATAATAATAATTTGACATTGAAATTTCATTTAAAATGATTTTAAAAAAATATATAAACTAAAAAAAGTAATAAGAAAAAAAAAACTAAGTTATTATTTTTATTATATTTAAAAAAATATTTTTTTTTAAAACTACATATTATGATTATTAGTTCTTTTTATTTGGTAAGAAGTTGAAAAAATATTTAAATTTTTTTAAATAGATCGACACTACTATTTATTATTATTATTTGAAAGAAATAAAAAAAATCCTTTGAATAAAAAAATAAATGTAGAAGATATAATATAAAAAAAATTTAGGTAAATATAATACGCCGAAGGCATATTTTTATTTTTTCCTATAGCATAAGTTTCAGTTTTAACTTTCTTTTTATAAAATTAAAAAGAAAATGTATAGAATAAATCTCATTTATTACACTTATGGTGTTTTTTATGTGGTCAAAAGATTCAGAAAAAAAAAGAATTAGAATACAAATAATAATAATAATAGTGAATAAGTAAATAAATAATTTAATTTTAATAGAATTAAAAGTATTCAATTGCTTTCCGTCCTTTAACTATTTGCAACTTAGAGTTGTGTTTTGTATGTTGTTTTATATAAGGACGTGTCTAATAAATTCAAATTTAGCAATTGCAAGATGACGTTTTCATACATACAGAGTGACCAAACAGTACAACAGCATCCCACATTTAAAATAAAATTTACCCACTTACCCAAACTCCACCTTAGTAATTGATAATTTAGGTAGTTTTAAAAGATTCAAGCTTGCTTTTGCCACGTAGCATGCGTGCTTATAAAACTAGCAAACATGCAAACCGAATTTGAAAGCAATTGACTAGCATTTATGAAGTCTTTTCGCCATTATCTAAATTTTGACAGGAAATCATTGCTACCGCGCTATAAAAATTTTTTATATTTTAATCATTTGATAATTTTATTGTTTGTAAACTAAGTGCTGATAACACAATCTGATAAAAAGTCTAAATTAAAAGTATTTATGGATAGAAAAATAATAGTTTTAAGAATTACTAGCTGAATGTCAACACACAATTTCTTCTTTTTCAAAATTTACAGTGCAAGTAGCTCAAAATTCTTGCAGGGCTTGCGCAAGATTTCCTTGCAAGCTTGATTTGATGAAGTATTCAACTTGCAAGATTGACTATGAATCATTTGAAAAGTAAATCTTGCTGCAAGCTTGTGTTTTTGAAAACGGCCTTAACATTAAATTATTACAATTTATCACTTTTATTGATAAAACAAAATATAACATATTTCATTTGCTCATTTGCCATAATCTTTAAAAAGAAAATCTCGTAATTAAAAAAAAAATAACTGAAAAATATTCTAAATAAAAAAATCTAAGATTTTCATATTGGATGGGTTCAAAAATTCAACACTGTCTTGAAACTTAAGTCTTGAACCCAGCCATTTTTACGACTGCATAAAAATATTTTATGATTAAAAATACAGATTTAGAATTTAAAAAAAAAAAATTAAAATTAAAATAAACGAAAATAAAATAAATTTATTTTCAAAACAAACAAAAATCAATTGTGTTGTGACTAATTGAAATTATTACAACAAATTACGTGATTATAATATTATCTATGTATATTATTTTTGGGAAAGAAAAAGTTCTAAATACATAAATAAAATATCTAGATTTAAGAAGTTGACATTGGAATTTTTTATATGAACTTATTATTAAATATTAAAATTAATTAGTTTTTTTTTTTTAAATAAAATATTCATAATTTTGCGAAATTATCCAAAATAAAACAATTTTATATCTACACTTGATTAAAATTATATTGTGAGAAAGGTTTTTTTTTTAGAAAAATTTTTAAAACGTGGGATTATTTTGAATTAAGAAGAGAATAAATAAAAGTAAGAAAATGTACTCAAAAAAAAAAAATTATTATGAATAAACATTAATATGTAATTTAAAATAAAATAACGATTGCATTTAGAAATAAAGTATATTATACAAATTAATTGAATAATATTAAAGAATGAAAAAAATTGTATTTTTTTAATTTGTTTTTTATTTTTTTTTTTTATATTAAAATCCTAACTTTTTAATAAAAATCAATTGAAATAACTTAAAACAAAAATATTTATATTACATTTACATTAAATTTTCGAAAAAGAAAAAAATTGAAGAAATAAAAGGCTGAATTTGTATTAAAATTGAATTTTGTATAATAAGTTGAAATGCAAGAAAAAAGGGATAAAACAAAGTACAAAAACCGTACAAATTTTTTCACATAACGTAGATTTTTAATTATACTATATATTATACATTTTAAAACTTAATTGAATATAATAAAAAAGTAAATTGATCAAAATTTTTACAAAAAAAAAAAAAACAAAAAAAACAAAAAAAAAAAAAAATGAAAAAAAAAAATTAATAAATTTTTAAAATTATGAAAAAAAAAAAAAATTAAACGAAAATGAAATTATAAAATAACGTGTGTCTACATGTAACAAAAATATCGATTTTATATGAATTTTTTTAAAATACTTTTTTTCTACTTTATGTTCACTTTAATTTTCTACAAATTGGAAATTTTTACCATAATTTTTTTAAAAACAAAAATCATGAAAATAAAAAAACAAAACAAAATAAAAAATAAAAATTTAAAAAAAATGCAAACAATAGTGAATTATATTAAAATTATATAGCACATAAAAAAAATGTTTTTTTGAAATAAATTGAAAAATTAGAAAAATTAAAAATCAAATGAATAAAACAGAAACGAAAAATAAAATAAAATTTTAAAACTATGAACATGAATTAAAGTGTTTTTTTCTTCAAGTCTAATAAAATATAATTCAAAATTGATTCTATAAGTGTTTAATATTTTCAAAACTTTTCTTTAAAAAAAAGATCCCAATAAATCGTTAAGTAATAAATTTCGTACTCTGCACTACATTCTAGAATTATGTTTAATCTGTTATAAAAACGTGTTATCGTAACAGAAAACATTTTCTATTCTTTTATAAAGTCTGTAATGTTGACAGTTCGATTTTGAGGTTGTGTTGTGTTGTGATTGAAGCATTTACATTTTGTTTAATTGATTAAAAGTGGAAATTTGCATTCATATAAATATTTAAAAATAGTATTTTGCTTAAGTAAAGTGTTTAAAAGCAATTTTTTAAATAGAAAGTTTTATTATCTGTATAAAATGGACATTGCAATATATTTACGTCAACGAGCAATCTACCACAGAAGAGCTATGTAAGGATTTTCATTTTGTTTTGTTATTTGAAATATGTTTAGGATTGGATTAATTTATTTATAAAAACTGTTAGTCCACGGCACCGAGCTAATCTCTTAGAGTTTAGATTTGTAAGCAGTCCGTTTGATCTTTCAGAATTCCGATTAAGCAAATATTCAGTAAGAAGACTGATTGCAAAATCGAAAATGTATTCGGATCCTTCCAGTATCCCTTTTGAGATACAGGTAAATAAATATATGGTTACATCCAAGCAACCAAAAATCCTTTTACTAAACACTTCACATTAAAATTTAAAATAAAAAACTAAGTTTCAAAAACCATGAGAAAACTTATTTTCACATAGAACAATTTTTTTTTGCATATCAGCATAATTGCGATTTCAAATTTTAACAAACTGAATGCATTCTTAGCGACTTGTACCTAAACAATTATATCTCATATTTCAAAAATTTATTAAAAAATTTAGAAGTAAGAAATTATAAAATTTTTAGAATCTAAGTCAGTCGAAAAACGTGTGTCAACCTATACGGTCAAAAGTAGAAAATTGTTAAAGTAATTAATTAAAAGTTTAAATTTGAATAAAGTAAGTTGAAAAATAAAACAAATTGTGTAGGAAAACAAAACTCAGTGTAAAAGATAAAATTTTCTAAAAAATAAATCCAATTGTGAAAAAAATCAAAAATAAAAAAGGTGTTTTAATAAACTTTTGTGACTGGAATTAATTTTTTTTTAAATTCGCGTTGACAACAGTTTAATATACATATGTATAAATGTGAATCACGAAAACAACCTAGTGTGATAAGGTTTGAATTTTATAGGTTACTTACTGCTCTACATTTCTGTGGACATGGATCCTATCAAATCTTTGTGAGAAGTAATGATTTACTTGCTTTATCTCAGCCAAGTGTGTATAGATCTATTAGGATTGTCACACGTCTGATTAGTAATCATTTATTAGATGATCTGATCAGGTTTCCTGACACTGTTTTAAAAAGCAAAAACAAAGGAAAGGTACTTTAGTTGCAGTTTGATGTTTTTTGCATCACTCATATGTACTAATTGATAACAGATTTTATACAAATTATGCAAAGTATGGTATGAACGGCATTATTGGAACTATTGATGAATGCCATGTTGCAATTATCGGTCCACCAGAAAGAGTACCAAAATTCTTTCCTCCCCTCTAACTCCGTAACAGTTAAGATTGACCCCTCCCCCCCTCCCCCTTCTTCCATACGATTTTTTGTTTGTCTCGCTGAGACCTATCCGTAGTTTCCGGGCCGGACACCTAAACTGAATCACCCTGTATAAATTAATTTCAATTGAGGCCGTTTTAAAAGATTCAAGCTTGCTTTTGCCACGTAGCATGCGTGCTTATAAAGCTAGCAAACATGCATACCGAATTTGAAAGCAATTGACTAGCATTTATGAAGTCTTTTCGCCATTATCTAAATTTTGACAGGAAATTATTGCTACCGCGCTATAAAAATTTTTTAATTATTTTGATAATTTTATTGTTTGTAAACTAAGTGCTGATAACACAATCTGATAAAAAGTCTAAATTAAAAGTATTTATGGATAGAAAAATAATAGTTTTAAGAATTACTAGCTGAATGTCAACACAAAATTTCTTCTTTTTCAAAATTTACAGTGCAAGTAGCTCAAAATTCTTGCAGGGCTTGCGCAAGATTTCCTTGCAAGCTTGATTTGATGAAGTATTCAACTTGCAAGATTGACTTTATGAATCATTTGAAAAGTAAATCTTGCTGCAAGCTTGTGTTTTTGAAAACGGCCTAAATTTATTAAAAGAAGAAAAAAAAAACTCGATTTAATTCGAAACAGCTGTTACCTTGTCGTAACTTAAAACTCGATTTAAAAATCAAAGCCAAACTTTGTTGGTGAATAAAGTGACTTAAAGTTTAAACCGTATGTGTACACATATGTAGGTTTGGCCAGTCCTATAGGTCATTATATATTACTTTTTTTTTGTTTATATATCTTACACACATATTATTCGTCTGATATACTTGGTAAGACCAAGTATGAGTATTGCAAGTGACAATGAAAAAAAAACAAAAATTTACAATTTTTAGTAATTTTTTCCGGAATTTTCTATTTTACCTATTCTCTAAGCCTACACCACCATTCTGGTTAGACCTATACTGTATATGTGTATTTAAAATTTTCTCTCACCAATATCCTGAAAGTAAATTTTATAGTTGTGTGAGTGTATATTCAAATTTTTGGATGAATTCTGTTATATCTGTTGCAGAATAGTGCACCAATTTTTACCAATAAATGGTATAAACCGGACCTACAATTGTTTTTTTGTTGTTTTGTTTTTCGTTAACTAATTATATTTTTTAGTTTATTTTGCTGATTGTTATCCTTGTTGGGCACTAATGTTTCAATATTCTTTTGTGATTGGGACACCAATCAAAGAATTTTATTTCTTAAAAAAGAATTTTGAAATTTACAGTAAATTTAAATTAAAAATGTAAAATGAGTGATGACAGTGAAAATAAAATTAGATTGTGAAAAGGTAAGTATCATACTATTAAAGTTCAATAAAGACAGTTTTTGAAATTTTATTAGAGTTGAAAATCAAGGAATGGTAATGTTCGAAATTTCCATTATCATTGAATTTGTTAATGGTATTAAAAATAAATTTTCATTGGAATTGGCTCTATTGAATTTGGTAATAAAATAGTTCAAAAGCAAAATACTGATGCTCGTCGTTTATTTTTGCCCAAGATTGTTGTTAAACCCAAGATTGAAGAGATAATGAATAATCCCCAAGTGATGAAGCAGTTCAATTCTAGATCTAGAATTGAATCATATCATATCATCGTATCAGCTCCAAGTTGCAGTATCAAGTCCAATATCGTTATGTAAAATATGTATGTTAAAGCAACAACCAATTACAACGAAAAACGCGCTTTAAGTATGTTTATAGCATTATAAAATTAAATTAAAAAGTATTAGTTTTATTAACTTCTTCCCGAATTCACAGAGTTTATTTCAATACAAAATACATATTATGTATGTAGGTCTGCACAGACCTGTGATTTATATACATACGTATACTAAAAGATACACGACAGGCAGTATGGTGGAGACACAGGGTTTAAGATACATCACTTTGGTGAATACTTTATACATAATACATACTATTTATATGTATGTATGTTTTGTTATACAATATTAATTATTCAATGATTACAAACGTTATTATTCGATTTGTTAAATCTATACAAAGTGTATACATATGTATTGGTATTTTGTTGTTCTATAATCTTTGTGTATTAGCTTTTTTTCGTATTATTGGTATTGACATCACATATTTAAATTACGTGGACATATTCAAAGTGAACACGTATTTAAAAAAGGATTTTTTTTTGTTGTTATGAGCCATAACGTAGGTAATTAAAGATATCAATTTACTGTACTTCTGATCAGCATAGCACTGGAAAATGAAAATGAAAAAGTGGATGGAGGAAGCTATGTAGGTATATTGAAAAAAAAAGTGTCAATAGGTCGATGGATGTTCCATTTGAACTTATATCATGTACATACATACATACATTGAAAGGTGTATACTATTTTTAAAATATGGAATAAATTCATTCTATAAAAACATATAGTGCATTCCGTAGAAAATAAAAATCTTTAAGTAGCTAGACAGTACAAAATAAAATCCTTTTATATTACTCATCTTATAAATTTCCTACCCAACAAACAAATAAGCCGTTCATAGGCTAAATTAAAACTAATTCATTAAACAAAAAAAAAATAAATATGTATGTAGATAAAAAAATTTAAAAAAAGATACGAGAAGTAATAAAGTAGCTTCCATAATAAATTAATTGTGATTAGAGGATTAAAAAAATGTTTTTAATTTAGTAGTTTAACGCTTTATCATCACATCAATATGTTTTAAATATGAAAAAAACCAAGAATTAAGTCCTAGAAATAAAATTTAAAAAAGTTTAGAAAGTAAGTTAAATTTTGCATACATGATGTGCTTATACTTAGATGGATATTAGATTTTTGTAATAAATGTAACTGAAGAGTTGAATAGAAGTGATTTTATACGCCAATATTTCATCGATTAAGTATACGCTTCTGGAAGGGTGTGCAGTTTCAAGAATGGCATGGTCATGTTATGATAAACGACGTACCGAGAGCCTCATTAATAGAAGCCGAGGGGTATTGCTAGGATCACAAGTCACAACATGCATCATGGGACACTGGCCAATAGGGGATCACGCGGAGTAACTGAGTATTCTCTTCAACGCTAATTGGTGTAACTTGCAGAAATGTCAATGAGAGAGAAACTCTCATTAACTATTTCTGTACCTGTCCAGCACTAGCCAGAACTAAGTACCGAACAATGGGAAGTTCCCTATTCAAGGACTTAAACGACATCGCAAATGTGAGGGCTGGGAATATATGTAGTGCTATTTCTGAACGAACAGGATGGTTCAACCTATATGTTGTATATGCTTAAAGTTGACATATCACAGATACAGAATTGCCCTCTAGTAACTGAAAATGTTTTGTACCACAAGTTCACATTAAAAATTTTTCTTGATGTAGATATGTATATTTTGAAGACATGTAGATATGTAAATTTTTAAATTAAGAATTTTCGACAATATCATATATTATATACCTAGGCCCTATTCTAAAACTTAATAATACCGTATTGGTAAAACTCCGAATCTGTGACAAAGTCAACTCCAAAACGTCTTACAACGGTATCCATCGTGTAAAACTAGAGCAAACAGTGCAGTGAAAATTTTCTCAGTACACTACAACAACAGAAAAAAAAAAGAGATCTTCAGTCACTTTGTCATGCTTCTTCTAAATTTTTCCTTTACAATCTTTGCAAGTGTTATTTTCCTATTTTTTCTACGTTTTTGTAATAATTTCACAGCCTTTATTAAACTCAATTCGTCAAAAAGGAGCAAGAAAATCAATTAAATTATTCATTGAAATGTTATTAAAAACTTTGTTCATTTTGTGTCGCGAAAAGTATTTCAAAACGCCAAAAGTAAACTAATTCTAAACCATTGCATTGCATCATATCATTAAAGTTACAAATATGTGTATCACAAAAGTAGTCATACTGTATCCGCTGTGTAAATTTTTATTTAATATTAATTTTACATGATTTATTTATAAATAGAAATAATTTATAATATTAGAGCAAAAGGATTATTAAAATTCTTTTTGAATAAATATTTATGTAATGTACATATTTCAAAAAGTAAGAGATGAATGTTAACAGTAAATCCTCATTAGTACTCGTATGTATTTCACCATGTATTTTATTGAGCACAAAACTAATTTAATTTTATAGTCATTTTGTCAAAAACAATTCAAAATATTCGACATTTTGTATTATAAATTGTTCTATGTATGTATATACAGCATAGTTTACTACTTCTAAATATTGAATATAAAAAAAAAAGTTCTTCAAAAATACACACATACATTTAATTATTAAATGTGTACAAACTGTATATGAATTTTGTTATATTTTAGTGAATCACTTTGGAACACACCGATTCGTTTATAAATCACTCTCCATTTCGCATACATCATGCACGCATATTCATTTAAATTTTCGTGCATACATCGCGTGATAACAGTATGCACTCAACACGCTTACAAATTCTAACAAAATACTTTTGAAAAAATTCAAATTTTACAGAATTTTTTTTAGAATATATAATTATAATTATCAAAAACAATAGAATACTTCTAGAAATACATACATATATGCTAAATTGTGCTTACATTAAATATCAGATCTGTTATTATCATTCATATAAGAAGTTCATATATGTATTAAAATAATGTTACGTGGGACGGTCCAAAAGTTCGCTGGTTGAAGGGGAAGCAAGGGGTAATTTTACCTCGGTTGTGTTAATTCTAATTAGACGCTTATTAAAGGAATAAATATCAGGTTTCAATCACCTAGCCTCATTCGTTTTTAAAATATCGGCCTGTAAGCAAGTCAATATGTAAATAGTTTTAAAAAATGGAGCAAATCGAACATCTAGCTGTTATTAAATCACTCATCAAGCAATGAAAATCTCCTCAGATCATTATGAGTGAGATGCTGACGGCGCATCAAAAGAAACAACGTCTCGAAGTGTACAAGCACATTTTGGAGCTGTATGACGAAGAGCCTTCTCCAGTTTCGGAGCAAATTGTAACTGAGGATGAAACTTGGGTTCATCACTTTGAACCTCGGACCAAACAAGAGTCGATGCAATGGTACAAAAAGCGTGTACTATCTCTGAAGAAATTCAAGGTATTCCAATCAGCTGGAAAGTTTATATCTACAATTTTTTTAGGATTCTTAAAGGATTTTTCTAATCGATTTCAAAGATAAGCATGTCACTATAACGGGGAAATACATACGCAACGCTTTTGGATGAATTAATAGACACCATCAAGAAAAAACGATGAGGAAAATGATCAAAAGGTGTGCTGCTCCTTCAAGACAATGCAAAGGTTCATACAGTTTTTTTAACTACCAGCAATGCCATCATAATGTAAAAGTCATCGATGTTTTCACCGAAAAAACGTTTGCATTGATTCCTATGGAATGAACTTTTTTTCATTAATGTTTTCCTCTATTAATTATTCACTCTGAATTATTATTTTTGAATCTGTAATAGAAAAATAGTGTTTAATTATAATTGCAGTAAATTACACCTAGCTTATCAAAAGACAAAATTAAAACTATAAAATTCATGCATATACTCAGGGTCGTACCTGGCCAGCGTTCATTGCGTGCGGCTAAATCACCAGGAAAATTATAACAATTTTTCTATTTCTTGTTTTTTAATGAGATTAAAAGATTGAAATATGGAATTTGTAAAAAAATAACAAAGAAGAAAGAAGAAAAACAAATGGAGAAACGGAATTTATATAATACCTATTACCGAAAATTTTTCTATAGGAGATCAAAAATATCTACGATATTAATGAAAGTAGTTTTAATCAAGGATATTTATGTTTTCATTTAACAATAGATTGATTTTTCCTTGTAATTATCCAATTATTGAATTTTAATTTTTTTTACACTTTATAAATTTAATTCACGCTCTGTTTTTGAAGTACCTTAGAAGGATAATGTTACTATTTAATTTTATGAGTAAATTTTTAATTTTAGAATTTGTGTTTTTTTTTGTTGTTCCTTTTTGCAATTTTTTTAGTATTTCAATAACATAATCTAATAAAATATTTCCTTGATATTATTTCGATTGCCAACATTTCAATTGTATTATCCAATAAAAAAAATTTATTTTTATTTTTATTTTTTTTTTTTCACAATTTACACAATTTTATATAAAGATCCAAAAGCGTTACGTTTTTTATAAAAGAATGATTAAAAATTTTTGTTTGATTAGGAATTTCAAAAATATTCAAATTTAAATTATAATGAAAAGTATTCAGGTTTGATTATTTGATTTTAAAGAATTAAATTGAATTATAAACAAGTAGGTACATAAATTAAACAAAATAGATAAAAAAGGATAAGTAAACAAATATGAATATACATATATACATATGTATGTATTCATTTAATTCATACCCAAATCCAAAATCAAATCCATATTGAAAACATAATTTTATATATCAAACACCAAATAAAACCTTTATTGAAAATAAAATATAAAATTAACAAATATGTATAAATATTTAAAAAAAATAAATTTAAATAATAAAATAAAAATACTGATAACGACAACGACAACTGTATCCGACACCGACAACTTGTCGTTCATCCTCGCCCAATGGTAACGTAACGACAATATATATATGATGTCTTAGAGGCGGCCATACACACTGGCACGCAAGGGGTCATATACTCAGGGCTCAGGCACGGCCCTTCATCTATTATATGTTCTTATGTACATTATGTCTTAATTGAATATCACGCAACTAAAGACGCAGTTTAAAAGAAAAGTTTTCACTACTTTTTGATCAAAAACTTTACAACACTTACACATTGCATTACCGTTAGCATTACCTTTTCATCAGTGACATTTTTGTTCAAACCATTACTGATCGCATTGATGAAAATTTCATTCATATAATTTGCACTGCTGGGTATGTATAGATAGTACATACATATGTATGTATGTGTACATGTATGCATATATAATATATGTATATATGAATCATTTTTTTTAATGCACGTATAATAAGTTCACATGTAACATTTTTTCCTATAGTTATAAAAATAATTTCAATATTACTGGACATTGTCTAGGAATAAATCGCATCATTATTCATTGTAATTTACTATCAAGCTTTTGTGCTGAACAGACGTTTTTTTTTTTTTGTTCAACCTTCGGAGTCTTAATAAATTCTTATTTTATTTTTAAAAAGTAACATAAAATATGGTTAAATTATTATTGTACCTATATACTATTTTTGCATTTATAACATTTTAACGTTTTTAATGTTTAAACCTTTTTTGTTTGTTTTATTTTAAAACTTGAAAAAAAAACTACATATGTACATATTTATAAAAGAAAGAAAAAACAAAAGAAATTAAAAATAAAATAAAAGTGTTTGTTAATTTTTTTTTTCTGTTCATTTATAAAATTTTACAGGTTTGTAAACTTTGATTCCTAAAAAGTTGCATTAAACGAAGATTTCATTGTATAACAAAATTTTGTTTTTTTTTTTTTTAAATATATAAATACATACAAAGTGTAATTATTGTTATGTTTATCCCCTTGAAAAACATTTATGTCTATACGAATACAAATTAACTAAAAATTTGTTCTTGTTCTTTGAAAATTAAAAACAATTGTAATAATAACAATAAAAGTGAATGTCGTAATAGTAATATTCAAAATTTAGACAATACAAAAATACAATTACCTACAATATAATTTGTTGAAGCTTCTAAATCTAAAAAAAAAAAAAATTATAAGATAGGTACATACATATATATACATATATGTATATACAGTGCGTCTTAAAACATTTAAAATTGTTAATAATTATTTGGATCTTTTCATATAATTTTTACATAAGCAAGTCAAAATGAAAATATTATATATTGTATTATTTTATTATTAATGTATTAGAAACAATCGTTTCTACAATAACAACATAAAGAATAATATTCAAGAGTCTTTTTCCATTGGCTCAAAACATTTGCAACTGATTACAGTATCGTTTTTTTACTTTTATTTCAGAAAAATATCCTATTATCATTGTTTCAATTGTAATATTTTATTGAAAATCCTTTATTTCTTATCAATTGTTGAATTGATGTGTTGAATAAATAAAACAAAATAGATAAAAAAGGATAAGTAAGCAAATATGAATAAGTACATGTATATGTATATGTATACATTTAATTCATACTAAAATTCAATATCAAATTCATATTAAACACATAATTTTTTACATATGTCAAACATCAAATAAAAACTTTTACGTATAAATATTGAAAATAATAAATTTAAATTATAAAATAGAAATACTAAATATCATATCATATTCTTTTATAAATTGAGGCAATATACTTACATAGCTACAGCAATCATGAATTACCTATCATCCTTTTCTTCTATCCTCATCTTTCTTCTGGCTAATAGGAATTAGGAATCAACTCTTTTTTAGAATTAATTGTGAAAAAAATATGAAATAATTTTTTGAAATGATTTTTGCACAATTTAAAACATCTTGTTAACACATGATAAAAAGTACCTTTTTTAGGGTTGACAGACATACATATATTATTTAGAATTTCTCACAAACAGTTACATATATGTGAAGTTATTAGAAACATATCGGGTACTGCTTCCATAAGCACTATACTGACTTCGATTTTCAAAAATACTTTAGTACATTACCAATAAAAGATTAAAATAATACAATATTGTCATTTTGGCTTACTTATGTAAAAACTATATGAAAATATTCCAATAATTATTACCAGGTACAAATGTTTTAAGCGGCACTGTATATATATTTCAAAATTTTTTAAAAGTGAAAGTTTGTCTTATCAACAATTGCGTACACATATATGTATATGTATAATTTTAAGTAATATACGTACATTATACATACTAATATATCTAGATATATATGTATATATGTATAAGTTGATTAACTGCATCATCATTATTATATCAACTACTGGTAAACACAAGCTTATGAAAAGAAACAAATAAAGTGAATTAAGAAAATAAGTAACTAAAAAAACATACTATACATATAACAACTATCTTTCAACTAAATAATTTTGAAACAAAAAAATAAAGAAAAGTAACAACCACTGAAACTCAAAAATATTATCAGGTAGGCATACAATTTTTTGTTTCATATTTTAAATTTGATAAATAAAAGTAAAATATTGAAGTATACAAGACTATTAATGTAAGTTTTGAAACAATATTCATTTGATTAGTTATAATTGCACATTTTGTTGGCATATTATAATTAGAGGAAAAAAATAAATGACATAAGTAAGTAATTGTTATTTTTGAGGCCAATTATTGCTTTACAAACAGACAAGATAATCACTTTTTTTTTCTTTGTTCAAAATATGTGATCATTCTTTTGTTTCTCGATTGAAATTTTATACTTTTACTATTAGTAGATTATATCACAAAAATTTAATATTACTCATTAGATCATTACACATTATATTATATCTTGTAAATATGTATGTATGTACATATGTAGGTATATATAATATTTATTTCTTTAATCTATCAAAATAGGTTACATTTTTGTCAGTCAGTGCCGGCAGTTTCTAAAGGTGCATATTGATTTATATACTGAACGAATGCAAACAAACGTTCGTTCGCGTGTTATTTGGACAGCATTTCAAAAGCTAGCACACGAAAGCGAACAAATACTAGCAAACGAATAAATTTTGCGAAGTGTGTATAGCACAGCAAATGCAAACAAACCCGTTTGGTACCAGCTAACTGCTAGTCCTATAGTCAGAATTTTAAAAGTTGAGGTTTCGTATTATACTAGAAAAACATGCGCAGAAAAAAGATACTTACACACATGCGTTTTTGTTGTTGTAACACGTTTCTTCTTTCGTATATCTACACAAAAAAGATCACAAAGACATGTAAAACATGCGCGAAAAAACCTCAACTTTTAAAATGTTCGTTTGCCTTCGTTTTCTTATTTTTGTGATAATCTGTACGGGATTTCAAACAGTAACGAACGAATGTTTTTCTCGTTTGCTAGCGTTGGATAGGTGTAGCGAGCGTTCTGTAATTTCAGTTTTTGTAATTTTGCAATTTGTGAAATTGGTAAAGCAAATTAAAATTTTCCAAAATTAAAAGTAGAAATAAGATATATAACCTAATCACAATATTTCCAACTGTTCTTAAATTTTAACAAGGCCTTGAGTATCGAGCTTATACTGTTATGTGTAATTTCTTTTTCTTTTCCTTTGAATGAATATTGAAAACCATATTGTTGTATGTTTTATGAAATGTTATGCTGGTTGTGCTTCAAGGTACATGGGATAAAAATGTTATTTGGTAACAATATAATTTTTTTGTTAAATTATGTTTTTTTGTTTCATTTTAAATTTTTTAAATATTTTACAAATTTTATGTATGTAAAATAATTTATATGGTAAATTTGTCATTTGAGGGCTATTTGAAGAAAGAATTTTTCAGAAAATACTAGAATATTTAATAAACATTTTCCAATCGTATTTTTTTTATAATACATATTACAGATCTTTCTTTTTATATTGTATTTTCATTAAAAATATCAGTATAAAAATGGATAAGAAGCAGAATATTTAAAAAACCATGAAAATTAAAAATAATAATGAAATTCACATATCACAAGACAACATAATCATTAACTACATGGTCAACAATAATTATAGTCGATTGTATTATTTTTGTTTTTCGCAAAAAAAATATACATAAGTATCCAAAAATGTATACAATCAGAATCAAAACAAAATCCTCACCTATAACTAGTATTGAGCATACATATGTACATACTGGAAATCAGAAATTGGTGAATTTGAAATGGAAATGATTTCGGCGAATTTTTCTGGCAGGAAATGTACATAATATTCTCATTAAGATGCGTTGGTAATTTAAGTAATTTCATATCAGTTTAAATATAATGTTTTATTTAAAATTTCTACAATCGAATAAAATTTACTACATTAAAATATTACTCTTATGTTTTTTTCTTATTAGTATATTAGTGTGATTTTTATTTTAAATCGATAAGGAAATTTAAAAAAAAACCAGAAAGTGTGATATTTCAATATGATGACGTTCAATAAAAATATGCAAAGTTATTAAATTCATCTAAATACAGAAGCTAGTAAAAAATTATTTATCATCGAAATTACAAGCTTGAAAAAAAAGATTTCATTTTCTAATGCTGTATATAGGATTTACTCTATACTTTATTTTTTCAAACCCCCACAGATATAAAATCTATTCTTTTCAGCCAAAATTGCATTTTTCTAAAAACTAAAAATATTTTTTTTCACGCTATTAATTTCGCTGGGAACTAATGTTTTACTAGTTTCCCGGTCGTGAAGTCCCTTTCTTGTCAAAATTTGTCTTATGGTTTCTGAATAAACTGTATTTTGCAAGTATTTTTCAACTTTAGAGGACAATTTGGTACATTGTACATACATATGTAGAAATTAAAAAAAAAATTAAATTGAATTTCTTATTAACAGTTTTAATTGAATAACTGCTATACATATTTAAATTATGAAAATTAACCTCATTACGAAAATGTATTAACTACATAATATATACCATTTAGAAAATAAATTTAAATGTATGTATTTATTCATGATTCAGTAACTGCATTTCAGTCACCTATGTATGTATATATGTATGTAAAAACTTTTTTGAATAATAACAATATAAAAATCAGGGTTACCTACCAAAAAAAAAAAAAAAAAAAAATCAAATTTAATAAAGGATTTAAATCAGTCATTAAGTTGATTGTATATAGTTAATATTCTCATATATAAAAATGTCAATAATACATATTATGTACATATGTATATACATATGTAAATAATAAGAATAGAAAAAATAATACATAACATTTACCTTGAACACTACATATACATATTATATACAACTGTAAGCGGGTGTTGTACTCTGTCTGTTATACTGTGAAAGAGCAGTTGTTCAATATAAATTATTAAGTAAATATGCTTAAATAATTATACTTGTTCATGTTTGAATAATATCATATATGTATAGATGTGTATTTTATGTGTAAGTTTTTTTTTATAAGTATGTATTTAAAATAAAAGTTCACAATAACATGATTTTTGGTTAGTTTTTATAATGTTAAATTTAAAAAAATGATTGTTAAATGATAGTTATAATATGAAGGTCTATAATAATAAATTTGTTGACATATTATCAAATTAAGGATTATTGCAAATATACATATATTTTTTGCAATAACAATTGCGAATTATCGATTATATTCTTTGATCATTTATTACATTTTTTTGTTTCGCTTTTGTTTAAAAATTATTACTTTTATACATAGTATTCAATGAATAATGATACAATAAATATAATAGCTTTGTCATCAGGTGTTATTTTGCATTTTTAAATATATGTACATATATACATATATGAATACTGAATTACATATAGTCATACACCGCACAAACAGTTTATTAAACCCTAGACAGATATCTAGTATTCATACAATATTATAGACACCACGGTATAGGTTATATCAATTGACGTGACACAATATCAAATGTGGTATAAGTCTAGTATCCAGTGATAGTTTGAAGAGTGTAATCATAGAAAATTATAAATAAAATAGCAGACTGATAGCCTCATCAACATAAGCGTAGCGATATTGCCAGAGTCACAGCATGCATCACATGGCACTGGCCTATAGGGGATGACGCAGAGAAACTAGGTATACCCTTCAATACCAACTGTCGTAGTTGCAGCGAAGCCAATGAAAAAGAAACTCTAATCCACTATCTCTGCAACTTTCCGGCACTTGCAAGAGCAAGGTTCCAGATAATGGGGAGTTTCTTCTTCAGGGACCTTGGTGAAATATCAAAAGTCACGATCAGAGACATTATACGATTTCTAAACGAAACAGGATGGTTATAAAGATTTCCTATCGGTAGGTCATTTCCTAGGGTTACGTGAGTTGTAATATCGAAAAAGCAGTCTCAGTGTTAATTAGGTCTTCGGGAGTTTTTCGAAAGTCTTCACGGCAACCAATCAACCAACCATATATGTAGTTTTTTTGTTGAGTTAAAAAAATTGTAAACATATACATCAGGAAACTTGAAAAAAAAAATTAAACTAAAGCATTTTTTGAAAAATTACTTTTCTTCGACGTAACTTTACAATATATTTCAAAATAAATAAATTTAAAAACAATATAAAAAACAGTGCAAGCTGAATATATTATTACTATGTATAAAAAAGCTGAAAATTTAAAAGAAGAATAACATAACAGACACATAATAATTGGTATAATTGTTGTAAAATTCTTTGATAATAAATTGTTTGGTTTTTTTTAGGAATCATCAAAAATTAAGTTGCAATATGTATTTCTAAAAAATTGTATACATATGCAATAAAAAAACGTAGAAAAGTTTCTGTTTTTTATTTTTTAATTATTAATTAATTTTTAAAAAATGAAAACAAATTCGCCTTGATATTAATATTCTTCTGTCTTATTTGTATTGTAACCTATATGTAGGTATATGTTTTTTATTATACATAAACTGAAAAATTCTCGGCTTTGATATTTTAATTTAAACAATACAAGAAAAAAATAATCATAATTAAAATGAAAAAACAACCTTCGAAAAATCAATATTTTTGCGAAATTTTCACTGATCATAAAATTTTTTGTAAATATCATACATAAATAAGTAGAAATTATTAGAAAACCGAATTTGAAATTTGGACTGAAATTTATTAAAATAACCAGTAATAATAAAAAATTGATAAATATTATCGTTAATTATTATTTAATTTGTCTTTTATCCTTCCTTATGGCTTGTTGCACCAATTTTTTCCCCTGTTTTCTATAAACTCTTTCTTGATTAGTTTTTTCGGTAATTGGCATGTCTAAATCACCTAAAGTCTGGATTTTTTTTCTCTTTTGAATTCTTTCTAATGCCATCTGGAGAAAAAATTATAATTAAAAACAAAAAACTATTTTGTTGAACGGATTATTTTTCGAATACACAAATTAGCCCATAATTATTCAATGTTAATTTTTACCTGCGGATTTTATTCTTTTAAAATACAACTAGAGATCAGGCTTTTTAAGAGAAAAACCCATTGAAATTTTCGGAATGTCTTTATTGACGTTCAAACTAAATCTAATTTTACATTCTTACAATTCTATTAATTACAACTTTTATCGAATTACTTTTACAATAAAAATTACATATTAAGTGAATTTATGCAAATAATTGATTAACAAACTCAACTAGAAATTCGCGTCCGGTGAATCAAAAGGCCAAATTGATGTGACCTTCCCAGCTCACTGGTATTCTGTGTTGTTTAAAAAGTTGGGTATAGGGTGAGCGTTTGTGACCTTTTTGATTTTCTGTATAATATGATAAATGAGGGGTTCATTTCCAAAACCTGCTATGTTCATTTCTGAGTGAAGATAAACTAATGATGAGGTTTTGTTCGTTTTGGTGAATACTTTTTTGACATTTTGAGTAGAAGTTCCAAAAGTTTTTGCAGTCGTGTAAAATTGCTATCAAAATTTTAGTTTATTTTCAAAAGTTGCTTTATTAGTGGAATGTTTGGTTCCAAAACTGTTTATATACGTTTTGCGTTCCAAAACTTGTTTTGTTCAATATAAAACAATATGACAGGAGATGTCATCGCTTTAAATGTAGCAGATTAAATTTTGAAGTGAGTATATCAGTCTTTCTTGAACTATGGTTATGCCATATGTACCAGATTTGAACAATTATTTATAAAGTAAGTACAATTAGATAAGTAATAATATGTAATATATAATAGAACAAATAATAAAATAATAAAAGTATTGTTGTGTTAAACTTTAATACATTTTTTAGATGGAAGAAAAGACTGTTTACGAAACTGGTAAAACGAGAAAGAAGTCGAGAAATCCAGAGAAATGGAAGAAAAATATTTAAAAAAAAATTAAGGTAAATTATATTTAAATATCTAGGAAGTGCTTTATTAAATAGTAATATATGTAATCCTGAATTTCTAGACACTCAAAATTAAGACATCCAGATCCTCTTACTTGTTGTCATAAAAAAGGCAATTTAAAATGCAATGAACTGTCTGTGAGAGACGTAACTCATTTCAATTCCATATTTTATAAGTCCGCAAATAAGATCGTTCAAGATAATTTCATATTGAATTACAAAATCTACAAAATTAACAAAAAAAAAGGAATAATAAAAATAACACTCAAAAGAAAAAATATTATGTGAAAAAGGCTATGTTACGTCCATATGATAGAAAACATAAAGTACAAGTATGTCAAAAAGCGTTTATAGGAATTCTTAACATTTCTCGTGATAGAGTTCAAAGAGTATGTAAACGCCATTTCGAAACAGGGAATCCTGTAGCTGAAATAAGAGGTGATCGTTATCGACAACAATTTGAAGATAAAAGATCTGGCATTAAAGATTTTATAGAAAAAAAAGACAACACCTTTCAAGTGATTTGAATTTTACAAAACTTCATAGATGTTATAAAGATAGTGTTGAAGATCAAAATTTGATAGTCAAAGAACCATACTTTCGTACATATGTGAATAAAACTTATAATACTGGATTTGAAGTTCCTCCAACAAATGCATGTTCACAGGGTATCTTTTTAAAAGAAAAGGTTAAAAATGCTAAAACTGAGGCAGAAAAAGTAACGGCTATGGCTGAAAACAGAGTTCACAAGCTTAAAGCCGAAGCATTTTATGCGGTTCTTCGAGAACAGGATGATAAAATTCTTAGGATGTCGTACGACTGTCAAAAAAATATGAGCTTACCTAGATCAAGCTTCTTATTATCTTAGACAGATAAATTTGTATAATTTTACCATTTGCATAGGAAACTCCAAAAGTCCACAAGACATGAATAATGTATTTATGTATCTATGGAAAGAAAAAGAATATCCAAAAGGATCAAACGAAATAAGGTATGCAGTGTATAATCAACTACATGATATGGATTATAAAAATAAGGAAGGTATTATACTAATTTCTGATGGATGCGGAGGTCAGAACAAAAATTCAAGCATGCTTACAATGGCTTGTTACTGGCTTTTAAAAAACGCTCCATCTAAAATCACATGCATTACTTTTGTGTTTCCTGTGGTAGGTCATTCTTTTATACCACCAGATAGGGTGGGTATTCGGCAGAATAGAATGTGTAATACAAAAAACTGATACCATTATAGATCCTGAAAAATATACAAATATATATTCTGAACTGTCCTTCACTATGGAAAAGATACTAATATGTATATATGTACGACTGGAAAGATCTAAATAAAGAGTTTCTAAAATTACCTAGCCAATGACATTTCAAAATAAGTCAAAGCAAAAGAATTATTATTAAGAAAACCTCTAAAGGAAACATTTTAGTTCGAGGAGAATCATTTTATAAATCAGATTTAGGTGCCTTCAAGTCCATATTTAAAGCAAAGAAAAATCCTTCTACAATGTAACCTTAACAAGTCAGAAAACAATTTTGTATGTTTAATGAAAAAAAAGCTGATATTAATAAACTTTTGAAATTGCGTTATAAAGAAAACTGGATTACATTAAGTGTTTCTGAATTAGAGTTTTAGAAAAAAGTTTATAACCAAAAAGAGGCTATTCGTAATTTTGAAAACCTGGGTGATCAATTATGTGAGGAAATGGACGAAATTAATCACTTGAGAGTTTCATCATTTTTGTTTTTATATTGTTCTTGAATTGTTTTTGTTTTTTTGTTTTTGTTTTTTGTTTTTTAAGATGAGTTAAATATATGTACATATATTTTCAATTATTCAAAACAAAATCTTTTGTGTCATAAAAAATGTAAATTTATTTTCAAAACTATCTACATATAAAAAAGAAACTTCTTTTCAAAACTGGGTAAATGAGTTGTTTTTGTTTCCAATTCTTGCAATTTACGAGTTTTAATACCAAAACTTGGTATGTTAAAATTTCATCTATTATTAACTTTTTTAATTGATTCTATTATTTCTACGTCTGTCATATAGTTGTTGGTATACTTGGACAATAGTTTTCTTAATTTGTTTACATTATTTAGGTGTAGATTATGCAGAAATTTTAAATCAAGTTTGATGTTTTTTTCTGTTATGTTCGAATGCAAAATTGGTAGTAAGATGTGTGTTATTTTTATTTCTCTGTTTGTGAATGTTCTGTTTTTAATTTTAAAGGTTTCATTGTTGTAATGTATGAGCAGGTTTTTTTCAAGGTGTTGGCTTGATCCATGGCTGTTAAGTTTTCCATTGAAGTTATTCAGGAAAATTGTATTTTCGTTTAGTGCTTCAGTCTTTTCTTCATCACTGAAATATCCTAACATACTTTTCTAAGGAGTCAAAAAATGTAACATTTTGATACTTAAAATTGATTCGCGGGTATAAAATTTAAAATAGTACGGAGTGTTAAATAACAATCGTTCAACCAATAAAATCTAACAACAATACAGGAATAACTTGTTTATAAATTCAATTTATTAAATATAATATATTTTTTTTTAATGCGCACAAAATTTTAGTATAATGCATAGAACTGGAATAAATGATTTTTGTTTTTTCTTTAGTTCTGTGTCATTTTTTTATAGCTGAAATTTAATGATATTGTTTTAAAATTTTTGTTGTGAAGAGCTCTAGTTTAGCATTCAGTTGAAGGAGTCTCTTTAAAATTATCTTTTACGCTTTTCTTGTATTTTTTGTTTGTTTTCAAGATAAATTTCGAAACAAGGCAAAAAATCGCATTGACATAAGTCAAGGTTGTCATTAGAAGAAAAACAAAAAAGAAATATAAAAACATTTTAATTATTTGAAAATTTTTCACTTTTATCAAAATTAAAAATAATATTTTCAAATTTATAATATACAGGGTGTTTCACGGTTCGTGTGCCAAACTGAACATGGTGGTAGATCTCGAAGAGAAATGAAAAAAATCGTATGGGAGGGGGGAGGGGCGGTCTATTCTCAATGGTTATCGAGATATTCAAGGTCAAAGACAATTTTTTTCGAAAAGTAACCAGTTCCACTTTTTTTGCAACATATTTCAGGGTTCACGCAATATACAGAGCTAAATGAAAGTTATTTCTATAGAGAACCTTCAGACCTTTGAAAAAATGTCTTTTATAAAGTTGTATGTCAAATGGTTAAGAAGTTATTGTAACTCAAAGTCAAAAAATTTGGAAAAAAATTCGTCATTTTTATGTTCAAGGTCGAATATCTCGAAAATTTGCCTTATTATTATTTTTTATTTTTTTGGCTTAAATAAAAGCTTATGTTGTCTACTCTGACATGGTCTTTGTTTTATTTTATTATCTTTATCCGTTCAAAAGTTATATTCCATAATTTAAGAACAGTTTCTTCGAAATTCGTTAATTTTGTACTTGTGGACATGCGCTTTGACGTGAATGAATAAAATATGAAAAACAAGTACAAAATTAACGAATTTCGAAGAAAAACAAAATTTATGTTATAGAACAAAAAATCAACGATTGAAAGCTTTATTTTTCATAAAAAATAAAAATATGATACCTCCTTCTCTGCCCGCATAGGGTCCGTATCAATTTTGTTTCATTTTCTTTTTCGCATCTCTATATTATTTCAGTTCTCTTTGTGTACTTATGTATTTAAAAAATAAGGTAAATTTCAGTATTTTCGTGCTACAAATCTATTAACGTAGAAATAAAGAAATTGACTAAAATATTTCATAAATTTATTTTTTTACTAAAAATTTTTATTATTTATTTTGAAAAATTCATTGAACTATTCTCATTATATTCCAATATTATTAAAACACAAAAACGAATAAATTGAAATACATTATATATTATTATAATTATATAATTTACATATAAAAATATTCGAAATTGGTCATTTACCTTAATTATTTAGTAAAATAATTTATTCAGTTTAAAAAAATTCTAATACATTTCAAGGTATTGGAAATAATGAGTAAAATTTCAAGTACCTATATGCCAGAACTTAACAAGCATTACAATCGTACGTATTCAAAAAAACAAAATGTTATCGTCCCATATATCTTTTTTTTGAATGCATATAGTGAATCTGTGAAATTATTATTTAATTATATATACATATACACCTAAAAGTAAAATAAATTAATGAAATAGTTAATAATTTGATTTTAATATTTGATAATTCTTTTTTACTTATTATTAGAACGAAAAATGAACGTTGTAAACAGCAGGATAACTGGAGTTGTCTCCAAAGAGGTTGCAGTTATTGAAATTGGTAAGTAGGTAATAGTATTTTAAATTTAAAAGTCTTCAAAGCTTATTAAAATGAAATAGATTCAATCTTGTTCAAAGGTGAAGGATTTATGTTAAAAGGGTTTATAAAATAAATATAAGAAATTTTTCGGTGTAAATTTGTTTTTATTTTTTATTTTTATATAAAAGTTCTTGAAAATATTTTGAAATCTTCAATAGGTATCCTCAGATTTGTTTTTACATACATTTATCTTCATTTTCGTCTAAGTTTATATAATTTAGATTGAAATCATTGTTTTATCATTTCAAGCATTTCAATCAATAGAATGACATATTTTGCTTCTTTTTTTTTTTAATTTAGTAATAAATTCTCATTGTAATATGTATATATACATATTTATAATACATATGTACATGCATAATGACATTAAAATATTTAAGTAAAATAAATCAACTTAGTTCTATTATTTTTTATTTATATCTAATGATTGTCATACATTATGTATACGTGCGTAATTTTTTATAATTCAAAATTGAAGTCGTTTCTGTTAAAGTTTCTACAATATACCGGTAAAATTGTTTTAAAGATATGGGCTGGATTCAAAAATTCAACATTGCATTAGTGTTGCAACAGAAACTTAAGTTTCGATTTCAAAAAGTAGTCATGACTAAAATCATGTATTCATTTTTGCATTGTGTTAGCAACACTAACTTAATACTGAATAAACACGTACATCATCATTATTGATGTTGCAATGAAGATAACCCTAAATTTTTTGGCGTTTTTTCAAAATTTTCATTGATTAAATAATTATTAGAACATTTCTTAGTACTGAAAACATCGCAGTTCACTATTTTATTATGGAAGTTAACAATTTGTTCGATTAATTGAGAAAAAAAAATTAAAGACACTTGATTCTATTTTGAGTCTGCTTTATTCAAAATCCAACTTAAGACTAATTTTACAATTTTAAGTTAATTTAATTACAGTTTCGATTAATAAATTTATTACAATAATAATGCTGACTTAGCAAGAACGTATACATTTGTTTGTTTCAATTATTACAAAGTTTAATATGCTAAAAATGATGATTTAGCAAAATGTGCAAATATTTCAATAATTGGTAAAAACTTTATATGGCAAAAAATATTAACTACCAAAAGGTAAAGTTAAATTGATAAATCATCAAAAATTACTTATATTTAATTGTATTAGAATTATAGAATTTTATAAAGAAAGTATTGCTGGCATTGCATTACACCGGATGTCGAACCTACAAAATTAGCGTGAATAGCAATTCAAAGATATAATTTTATGTAAGGTGTTAACTTTGTCAACTTTTCTCCCTTCAAAAATCCACGTCTCGTAAGTTAAAAATTGTGACTTATACGGTGTATTCCTGACTGGCTAGTTACTTCCTGATTCGACGTTACAATCTTGGGGAATAGTACCATTTCCCTTCACTTTTCTCTCAGTTTACATATTAGAAAAATGAATATTGCCGTTATTGAGGTCATGTAAGTAGTTTAGATCGAGCTTGATACCCTTTTCAGTATTACATATACATTGCTTCTATTTCGTTAGAATAAGGAAGTGTTTCGATTTCTGTTGTTAGCTGATTAATTTCCTTCTTATCGAGTAGGCCCTGAACCTTTCTGTGGACTATTCAAATCACACAAAATAAAGAGTGGAAACCACTTAAAAGACAATTTTGAAGCGATCCTGCTTGATTTTAAAAAAAGTATATGTCAAAATTGTAATTTTGTGTGAATTTTGTTTTTTTCATTCAAATAAAAAAGTAGAGCCGTTAGAAAAAAAATATTACTATTTCTGTAACCAGCACCTTCAAAATACCCAAAAGTCATTTTCAGAACTCAGTAAAAAAGTCCACTAAAATGTTTTAAAATTTTTAAATATCTCATTTTAACTTAAACAAACGAATAATGAATTAAAATTTGCGGTGATTGGATACTCAACCGATACTGAATCGACATTTGGTTTTCGATATTTATTCGCCGTATCATTACAGTATTGCTGCAATGTTAATACATAGGGTATCAACAAACGATACTCTTTTCAAATTAGTCAGCAACGTTTAATATCGTTTATTGTTATCTACTCGATATCCTGTTAATACTGAAAAACTAACTTCGCCTCAAAAACGCAATATGCGACTAGTGTTATTTATTCTATATTCTATCGATATTCAAAAGCAATGTGGCGGTTTCGAATCTTTATACAATCAATACTGACCACTGATCGGCAAATTGTTATACGGGAAAGTTCTTTGGATCATTGAAAAAGTTATTGTTCACTCTAGTACTTCTATTTAATGTTTTTCCAATTTGTCCATTAATAGGTTTTTTTTTTTAGAATTTAAATTTATCTAATTTTTTCATTTGTTAATCTGTTGCCACAATTCATTAATGGACAGAATAATTTAAAAATTTAATTGCAACATGAGCACACATAACTGGGTATGTATTGAGTATTATATTATAAATTCATAGTCATTATGATAATTTCTCATTAGTCATAATAGTTAATTTTTTTTGTACTTATTGATGCTATAAATTATATTGTCAAAAATAATCCTTTTAAAAGCATTTATACTTTATACGTATGTTTTCAACTATAATATTGTCATAGCATGTAAAAACAAATAATACCATCATGGCTTATTAAAAATAACTTCATTTTTTTTTTATTTATTTAGTAAATTTAAAGGTCAATTGCTTTTATTTCTAAAAAACGAAGGTTACCATGTTGTTTTTGTAATCATATAATAAACAGATGATTATATAACTCATAGGCACAAATGAGGTATGTACATATATGTATGTACATAGTTACAAGCTATTTAAAAAAAATGTTATGAAAATATTTCTAACAAAAAATACATGGAGAAAAATACAGGTATTTTAAATTACATAACATATTTTATGAATGGCAATAAAATTACGTGAAATATAATTATCTAAAAAAATAATAATAAAATGTTATTGCAGAAAATTATAAAATTGACAACTTCCTGAATGTCGAGTATGTAGATTGGTGAAATAATGAACAAATTGTTTACTTGTTTTCTAGTTTATTTTTAATTTTTATTACAATTTTATTTTTAAACATTCACATTGATTCTTGAAAATATGACATTGAACATGTGTAAAACGAGCAAAACAAATTTTTTTTATTGAAATAATGGTAATTTAAGTACATATATGCAAAGATATTTTTGAGTAGACAATCTTAAAAAAATATTGCTAAAATATTCTTTATTTAACATTTCGATCTGGCTTAGATTAAAAATACCCACATCAATGTTGAGGACATTTTTGTATAACTTTTTGTCCTTTTCAAAAAGTATGTCCCGGAGGAGTAGGACGTTGAAATTTGGCCAGAATGTTCCCTGAAGATAGAAACAAATTTTGAATGATACAAATCTGTCAACTAGGGCAAAATTTATAGGGTAAAATGCACAAAAATGTCATTTTCGAAAAATCAACGTTTTTCCCTTTCATTGCGACCCCTCTTATTTTTGATTTCGAAAAAAAAATCTCGTTGCGATTAAATTCTGATCTTGTGCTCCTTATTTGACTTGAATTGGTGTAACACAGCCCGAGATATAACAGCCCAAAGATGGGAAGTCCCAATCCTCTCTTATAAAAATTTTCTTTTGTTTGCTAAATTTGTTATCAAAAATATTTCAACAATCATTCTCATGGTTGAGAAGGCATTATTTCTATGTTAAAAGTTGTAGCGCATAAAAATTATGAAAAAAAAATGAAAAAGAATTTTTAAAAGAAATAGCCTGTTATAAATTTGTATGTATGAACATCATATTGGGTTGAGAAAGTTGCATTCTTTATTATTTAATAGTGTATCTACTCAGTGTAAAAAACATCTTATTTGTAACAAGAAATTTTAAGAAAATTGCAATTACTGTGCGCTATTTTCTTTTCTTTTCTTATTTTTAATTTTGTTTTCTATAATATCCAACTTACTTTACTTTGCGATTTTTTTTTTTTTTTTTTTTTTAACTATTAAATCTGTATAATCTAAAAATTAAGTAATGTTAAAATATTTGTTTGTTTTTATGGTCTTTGGAACTGATTCTATAATTTTTCCAGCATGATCACATAAAATTATATTTTCTTAAATTCAAAATTGTGTTTTAAAAAAAAAGAAATCGCTTGAGTTTTTTTTTTCTGTTTTAGAGTAACTACTTCTGTTAGGAACACAAGAAAAAAAATTAATATGAGACTTTTTGCTTTTTAAATTTTTAATTTCAATAAAAATCATCAACTTTCAAAAATTTCCATTAAATTTATGGTTTTAATTTTTGTTTCGTACTGTTTTTCTTAGTTCCACAAAGAGCTTAACACAAAAAATCCAGAGTAAAACGTAATTAATACTATTAAATTTTTTCATGTGTTACGTTACGTAATACGTATATACATGTTCTAGGATATAATGTGTTCGTTCATATATTTTCCATGTATGCTAAGGACTATATAAGAAAAATCTAAAAAATATATGTCATCCCTGAAAAAAGTTATTTTTAAATTTTAACACATTATGTTAACAGGGTGTTTCAAATTGTGCATTATACCTTTTTTTTCACATAAAAATTTTTGTTTTATTTTTCAGGTCACTGAATTAATTGTACATGTTAAAATACTGATAAGCAATAGGTCCTGAAATAAAATTTAACCAAATTTAACAAATATTCATAACACATTTTGTTATTATTTTCATATTCTATATGAAAAATTACATATAAAGTACATGATTTTATAAATACATTATATGGAAGTACATAATATATATGTATAATATATTTCCTTTATATTTTAATTTATTATATTATTTAAAAAATAATGTGTAAATGTATATAAGTATATTTCTTATGATATATCACAAAAAAAAATCCCTAATAATGATTTTTTAAATATACCTTTATGTGTGGTATTATTTATTTTGAAAAAAAAATTTCGTTTGTTTGTTTTAATATTCACATTATATAGTATATAGTATATTTACATAACTATGTAAAACCTAACTTAAAAATTTGAATGTTTAAATTGTTTAATGTACTACCCACGAATGTATTTATTTGGTAGCACTAAATTATTAACTTCAAACTGCTGAATTCATACAATGATTCAACTTCATTCTTAATAAATTCAAATTTGAAAAGTGAAGTGGGAATAATTTCATGTTTTATCTCTTTTCAGCTTTAATAATTCATAGTTCTGTTTATTAAAGTGAAAGACAAATTCATCTTATTTTATTTTTTTTTTTCACTTACACTAATTAGAAAAACCAAAATTTTCACAAAATCGGAAACGCAATTTGTTCTAGACTTAGTATTCTATATTCTATATTTTTTGACCAGAATCTTCACGGATGGATCTAATATGAACGAAGGTGTAAGAGCGGGAGTGTTGTCAGACAGGCTCTCTTTATTTATTCGACTTCCAAACTATGCAAGCATTTTCCAGACAGAAACACAATCCTTGAGGATTGCAGATCATGTAGAGAAACTGCTACAGCAGGACAAAACATCTTCTCTAAACTATTAGCACAGTGCAAAGAAGGGCTAACTTTAATTTCGGAGAAGGCCAGTGTCACACTTGTCTGGGTTTCATGGGAACTTTGAGGAGAATGAGATAGCCGACTTTTTGGCGAAACAGGGGTAGGAATTGCATGAAGCTATGGCAAAGGAGGTGTATCTTCCTTTTGGTTGTGTGAAGGGAGTTCTCTTAAAGAACTTTCTAGCTATAGCCAACACCCGCTGGAAAGGTCTTCCTGAGTGTGCAATCTTAAGAAGGACCTGGCCTTTTTATCATCAAGAGAGACCTTGATGAAATAGCAAAAATATCAGTTAAAGACATTATACGATTCCTGAACGAAACAGGATGGCTATAATGAATCGGTCAAACGTTATTACTTAAGGTTACGCGAGGTGTGGTATCAAAAGATGATAAGTGAGCTGAGCAAAACTGATGTGAGCACATATCATTTCCTCAGTTCCAATAAAACATAGCTATTTATTACATACAAGGTGTTTCAGATCTGATGGCCTTAAATGAGCAGGCTGGTAGGTCTTGTCGAGACAAACAAAAAATCTTTTTTTTTTTTTTTTGAAACACCCTGTGTTTTCGTTTTGACTTATTGTATATCAATGATACGCATATGTGACAAAATTAAATCCTTTGCCCTTCTAATTAACATAAGCACAATTTCTGCATCCTTATTACAGCAGAAGTTATTAGCAATCAAAGTCAAAAATTTGAAATTTGTTACCTAAATTTTTGAAAACACCCAGTGATTTCTCGAAAAAACCCATTATTAACATACACTTTTTTACAATAAATACAAAGCACAATTCTTTCTCTACAAATTAGCTCCCTACAGTATGACTCTATCTGCCTTGGTTCAGAAGCTACAGATGGTTTGGGCTGACCATCTAAAATAATAAGCGAACTTAGAAATTATATAAATAAACGGTCTTATAAGTATTTTCTTAATCCGAAAATAAACAAAAACTATTTTCCAAATGACCCTACATTTTTTCAAACTTTTTTTAACGTCTGTAATGGGACATCTTCGAGGTATTTTTAATTTATTTTTTATTGTTAATTACATACACCATTCAAAACTGGATACGTTTTTTGATTTAAATGTCCATTCGTTTTAGTTATTAGCTGTATTTTCAAGTAACTGAGGAAGTGAGATGTGCTTACATCAATTTCGCTCAGCTCACTTATCTTCTTCTTGAAAATAGGCTCACTTTAAGTGTCTAAAATAACATTTTAAAAAATTAAATTAAAAATCCAACATTACAAAACAATTCAAGAAGGAATATAATATACGACTTACAAAATCACGTAATAGCCTCAAACTGCCCAAACTTCAATTCCATATGATACTTTTCATAAACAAGCAAGCAACATCACATTAGGGCTATCGTTTGACTCCGATCATCAGAGTATTTGTACTTTGATTTTAACAAGCGTAGTTCCGTACTATTCCTTGAGTTTTGACATTCCATTTTTACTTACTAGTTTACTACATATCTTTAGTAAAGAAGTAATACAAAATTTTATTTCATCAGTTCATCAGTTTCAGTTGACCGGCTGTTTTACTGTCAAGGTATAATATGAATTGAAGCTTGGGGGTTATTACGTGAATTTATAATTTGTATTTTGAATTTCTTTTTGATTTGTTCTGTAATGTTGGATTTTTTTAGTAAAATTTGTTCAAGTATGTAATTTAATTTTTTAACATGTTTTTTTAGACCTTAAAGTGAGAATATTTTCAAGAAGAAGATAAGTCAGCTGAGCAAAACTGAAGTGATGAGTGATAACACATCATTTCATCAGTTCGTATAAAACGCAGCTATTGCCTATTACATTCAATTTCAAGAAAGAAGTTTGTTAGCTTAGCTTTAGTTTACAATTCAATCAATCGCTCAGCTGACTTTAATTTGATCTGACGTGCTTGTGATTAAAACAATAAATAGAAGTAATTGTAGTTATCAGACAAAACAAAATTATTTACTGAAGAGTGAAGACAACAACGGATACAAGATATAATAAAATTTTTTACAAAATATTTTTATTCAGTTTTTGTCAAACAAATAATTAACAGATCAAAAAGTTGGTTTTGTTAAAATTTTACTTTATTAAATTTTTGTGCGATATTATTTTATTTGGAATATCTATTATATTCGGTTACCACATAGGTATGAGATTTTTATTTTATATTTTGAAAAAAGAATTTCAATTTCGAAAATTTAAATAATAAACACGTGCAAATAATAAGTTTAATTAAATTCAATCCAAATACGTGCGTGTTATAAGATTCATTGTGAAAACATTATTATTAACATAGTAAGTTTTTCAAATTCATAATTTTTTTAAATTAATATTGTAGAATTTGAAACGCAATAAACAAGGTAATTTCAGGAAATTTCTTTGATAATTTGTATGTACAGTGTTGCTCGAATTTTTTTCTGTGCATAGATCCAACATATCATAACTTTTATTTTTCAGAAAACATGTATGTGATTAAATATATCTAATTCGAAAACAACACATACTTGTATTTTAAAACACATTTCTCTATAGTTCAATAAAAAATGTTCAAAGGTTATAAAAAAATTGCGCAAAAAATCCAAAAGTTTTGTACTGAATAATCGTTTGGTGGCTTTGTGACCTTGAATTACTGTAGAGAACAAGAAAACAGTTCTAAAAGCATTTGTAATGTTTTAAATCATAATATATGTATAACCATATTTTTGGAGTAATAGGTTCATTGAAAAATTGTAATTCATAATTACTTTATGAATTCTACATTATCATTAAATTAAAATTGAAAACCAATTTATCAAATATAATATATACATACATGTATGTATCTACATGGTATACTATAAAGTATATGTATAACATCAACTATTCATATCAGGGCAGAAAAATAAACCCATTAAAAGTATGTACACAATTACCCTTTAAAAAAAAAAGTTTAAATGCTCCAGCTATAGTGAACTTTGATATCAGCTATAAATAATTTTATTTTTATTATCGGAAAATTGATAACGAAAAATGTACATATATGTATATTCATGTAAAAAAAAAAATGTTTATTATAATTTTATTTTTATTTAACAAATAAAATTCTCTTTAATTTTTTGCTATTTTAAATTTTTCAGATAATTTGCAATCAGTACCAACAGCGGATAATATGGTGAATTTTGAGGATGTATGTACAATTTTTATTTAAATGTTTTATTACTACATTTTTTTACAATTTTGCTCTTTTATTATACATTTTAAAAAAATCATTTCTCATTTTCTAACAAGTAAATTAAGCAATAAACACAACAATAAAATAGTTATGTACCTATATCCATTAGATTTTTTTGTTTATTTGTAATTTTATTAATTACCTACATAGGTACAAATTACTTTGTTATTATTTTTTATTTATTTAAAAAAAATAGTTTTTATTTAAATAAATTTTACTTTTCATTTTATTTATTTATTATTGTTATTATTTTTTTTTTACATTTAGGTAATGCAAAGAACCCGTTCGGCCTTTGCAAGTGGAAAAACCAGAAATATTGAATTTCGGTGAGTTAACAATTATAAAATAAAATAAGACTAAAAAAATTCCTAAATAATCAAAATAAAATTCTTGCAGTTTACATATATCAGATACATATGTATATTTATAAATAATGTTTAAACCATATATACATATGTATGTACCTGCATATTTTTACTATATGAAATAATTTTAAAGATTTTAATAAAAAAGAAGAAAAAAACTACACATTCAACACATTAAAAGTGCAAATCTTCTTTAAACATAATTACTGTTCACAATCTTTTTTTGAGTTTAAAAAAAAACCAGAAGATTCGTGTGCAATATTGTATACTGTATATTATTCAAAAAGACATCAAATAATGTTTTTTTTTTGCTTTCACTGAGTTCATTCAGTATTCACCTTATTTAAAATTTAAAAAAAAAATGCTATTTTGTTCTTTTCATACCGTTATTGTAATTAAAATCGCATTGAAAATTAAAACCTTTTAAAAAAAATAATATTTAAAAATATAAAAAAAATAATTTATAGGTACCTACATACTTTAGATTTAATGATAATTTATGAATATTCATTACGTCATTATGTTATTGTTTCTAAAGTTACAAACAGAATTTTAACTATCTACTTCCTAAAAACAAAGTGTAAACAAAAATGATTTTAAAAATCAAACTTTGTACAATCACTAAACTTTGATAATAAGTATTTTTATTTTTAAATAACTACCTATAGGTCATTATTAAGGTCAAATAAAATTTTAAAAATCAAGTGCATATCGTTTGCAAAAAAATAAAAAGTAAAGGTATATAAGTACTAAGTTGTTTATTTAATTACATATCAGTTAAAAAAGTAATACGGAATTTAGTAAAATTGAAAAAAAAAAAAAGCAACTGTATGCGGCCATTTGACATTGAAATTTTTTTTCTTTTCGTTTTAGTAGTCTATAACATTTTTTTATATGTATTTTGTGTACAGTAATTCAATTTTCAAACTGTAGGTATTTCTTTTAAAAATTCATGCAAAAATCAATCATATTGATTTATATGTATTTTCAGGGTTATAAAGATCACTGAATTTTATTTTTATTTTTCCAACTATCATATCGTTACTGTTTCATTGAAAACTCATTTCATTATCACATTTATATGATTTTTTTTTTTCGCTAAAAGGAACATATAACAAAGGGCATTGAATTAAAACACGTAAACGCGTTGCTTATACACTGTTGTATTTTTTTAATATATACATATATGTATATGTGTATTTTTTAAGTATATATAGGTGGAAATATATATGAATAGCCTTCCTATATTACGTCATCGCAATCTCAACAAAGTCATTCTCACATTTCATATTCGATTTTTGAATAATTATAATATATTTGAAAAATATACAGATGTGGCTAAATTATTATGACATTAGGTTTAAAACCGAAATAAAAGACCCTTGTAAGTATTTTTTTTTTAGGACTTTCATTAATTTTTAATACTTTCTCTTTCTGGTATTGATCTAATTAATTTTCTAGCAGTTTTTAGTAGGTCAATATTAGTTATCCATGCAGTTTTTACTGCTTTTATAATGTCTTCTTCAATTTTGGGCTGCAAATTTCAAATTTTTCATTCGAAAATAGACCAGATATTTTCAATATGTTAAACAAATCATTATGGCGATCAGTGGCCGAAATGGTAGAGTACTGGCTTCTGATGCTTGAGGTCTCAAATTAATTTAAGTTGGATATAAGCTCTCGGTACTGAAGTATGTAGTTTGGTGGCTATACTTACTGACCATAAGCAAGTACACAAGAAACAACCACAAATATCAGTGTTCAACCCTCTGTCATACGAATAAAATTCGTTCTTACCAACGAATTCAATAGTTCGTATTCCACTTAAAACTAAGTGCATTGTATATCAAGGAAACTCAAGTTAATTCGAATAAGGAATAATGTATGACTTTGTTTTAGTATCGGGTTTTGTAGTGTCGGTCGATACTATCGGGTATCGATACTATTGCCCAGATACCTTTCTGGCATCGATACCATAGATCCGATAACCAGTATCGACTTTTTTTTTAAATTTTTGCCGTCCCTAGATCTACTTTAAAACTTATTATCTTCAACTTAATAATTAATTTAACTGATCAATGTATGGAGCCTATTTTCCAAGACAATTTTTCAAAAAAAACTAGAATAAAAACACAATATTGTGCATTATTCGAATAAAAAAAAAATAATATACAAGCAAATAATATTAAAAAGATAAAATACAATTTTGAATAAAAGGAAATAATTATAAAGTCTTTAGAGGTAAAAATAATTTGATGTACAAAATGAAAATATCAGTTAGCATTAGTAAATGTCACAATAATTCGGCCACATCTGTGTATAAATAATATATGAATAAAGTTTATAAGATACATACATAATCAATAAAAAATATGATTTTCCAATGTAATAATTTTTAACCCTATGACTGGCAGTTTAGTTTTGTTCAAAAACTGGAAGATGTACGTATATATACATACATACTTACATACTCATACATTTTGTATAAGATTTTTAAAATTTTGTTTTTGAAGATTTGTATCTGAGCATTTCATATCTGAGTATCTGTAAAGTGTTCTCTTCAAGATAACAAGAAAACCATTTCCAAAGACAACCATTAAACAAATATTTTGATCGAAAAATATCGATTTTCGATCTATGACATACATGACATACAGCTCTTTAAAACAAAAATTTAAAAACTTTCATATAAAATGTATGGTATACAAATTTATAAATTTATCACCCTTGTGTTTTCTTTTTAAAAAATGATATTTTATTCTATTGATTTTGAGCAAGGACTTTGAAAGAAAGGGATGGTTGTAAACCCTTCAGTGTGGTTGAACTGATGAAATTTCAAAAGATCATATTTAAGTTAAGGCTTGCAATGTATACATATTTTTGTATACAATTAGTCCATTCTAGGGTTAAATAAACCTATTGCATATTGTATTTTGCTACCTATCATAGACCCATTGAAATGAAAAAAAAATCGGTGAATGTAGAGATATATATGATGTCATACATAGCAATTTATAAATAAAAATAAATAAATAAATTAATTAATTAATTAATAAATAAGAGTAGTAAAATGAAATTTTTATGTTTTATGTAGTGAAAATTTCGCAAAATCCTTATTGTGAAAGAAATATTTTGCAAAAATATGTATAACAGTAAACTATTAAAAGAAAAAATAAATAACATATTATGTATACAGTTAAGTGTCATAATAGTCATTGATATCAAAGATATATCAAAGACAACATATCACATAAATTTACAGTTTATCAAGTCAAAAAATGTTTGCAACAAATAAAATATAAATGATCAATAAATGCAACACATATGAATTTACTATTTACTACCATAGAGATTGAATCAATAAATATAAATAAAAAAATGTTTTTTGGACACCTCAAGTGAGGATATTTTCAAAAAGAAATAAGTGGGCTGAGTAAAACTGAAGTGATGATATATCACTTCATCAGTTCCAATAAAACACAGCTAAGGTCACATGTGCCGTGAGATAAAAATAAGTTAAAAAACACAGGCTTATTAGGTCAAGCAAAACTTCCGAGAGAGAGAATAGCATTCAAAGCCGTGAAGTAAGACAACTTCACTCACATATGTATATCCAAAGTATGGCGGCTACTTTCATGTGAACATATATGAAAAATGCGAATTTTGCTTTAAAAAATTAATTTTAAAGAAAAATATGATGAAAATTTATAGCTAATATATGTGGACACAAGGGTTTCTTGTTCATCCAGAAGGTACCGTATCCAGAGTGTTAACAGATTTTATGTAATCCGTTTTCTTAAAAAAACTTTTATGTTTACAAGTAAAATAATATTTTTATGAATAACAAAAATAAATAATAAACAAAAAAACGTCTTATTAGGTCCATTATATTATATTAAGAAAAAAAAAAAAGGTTTTAAATACAAATTCGGTAAAATATATGCTTTCTACATATATTGTGTTATCTGTAGGCTTTGACTTTGAGGACTTTGAAGCCTGTTCCAACTTTTTACAGAACTAACTTTAGAATATAAAAGCGTACATTTTTTAAGTTGGAAATTTGTTAAAAACAACATTGAGTCCAATTGTAACTTGGGTTCTGCGTTTGAATTGAACACCCTGGTCAGCATATAGAAATATAGCATACCAAGTATAGCACAAAACGCGTTCCCGATTTTGTGAAAATTTTTGTTTATTCCATTAGTGTAAGTGAGAAGAAAAACATAAGATGAGTCCGTCTTTCACTTTAATGAATAGAACTACAAACAAATACGCAATGCATTAGAAGCAATACTATAAGCAGCTTATGTACGCACACCAACCACGTAAATGAACTTATCGGCGCTGAACTTTCGGTTGCTGATTTCTGCAGTTGCTTGTTGTTTGTTTCGATCATAGAATATAGAATATAGAATACTAAGTCTAGAACAAATTGCGTTCCCGATTTTGTGAAAATTTTTGTTTTTCTAATTAATAATTTGAATTTATCAACAATGAAGTTGAATCACTGTATGGATTCAGCAGTTTTAACGTTTAATAATTCAGTGCTACCGAATTAATATTCTCGGGTATTACATTAACAATTTAAACATTCAGGTGGGAAATTATAAATAAAATTCTTATTTTGAAGTTACGTTTTTTATATGTATATAATTATGTAAATATATGTACATATGTACTATTTAATGTGAATATTAAAACAAAAAAATACATTCCAATATCTTTTTTCAAAACAAATAATACCACGTACATAAATATTTACATATACATAAATATTTATATGTACATTGCAACTATTCCAATACAAAGTTTTCAAAATAATATACATATGTATGTATGTATGTACAAATTAAAATATAAAAAAACTCAGAGTATTTACATATTATACATAATATATATATATGTAAATTATTTTTTTTTTTTGCATATACTAGGTGTACCGGTTAATAATGCGGTTTTTCCAATAGATTAAATTACATACCTGTTGATATACTAATGCGATTTGTTATGTATGCTATTTTGTTGTATTGACAACATAAGCTTCAAAAATTCATACATATGTCTAATTTTCTCAAGGTGTTAGCATCATAGTTATTCTTACGCCTCAAAATGTCAAATTTCGTGGCAAAAAAGAACATTTGCGGGAAGTTTAATTCAAAGGTAGGAAAGAGAGTCCTTTTTGCATCGAATATAAATTTTTTTCTCAGTTGGCTCACTTAAGGTTACATAGGAAAAGAAAACGAAAATTATGAAATAAAATTGATATCATAAACACACAGTATAGTAAGAAACTGTCATTATGATATCAGAATATATAAAACAAAGATGGTTTTGTCGATTGTGCAACTGTAACCTTTTATTAATTTGAGACGTTCTATTTGTCATTTTTTTCACTTTTCACTTTTTCACTTAAAGAAGAAAAAGACTGAAACCAAATATGGCTGAACTGAGAATTATCAGACAAATGGAACACAGCTACTTTCCCACCAAAACAGCTGATACTGAGTAAATTAACTTATACAATTTTGGCTTATTTGCTCACTGAGCAAGTGAGATTTTTCGTAGCGACCTCTATTGTCGAATAAAGAAAATCAGTCCGAAAAAAATTTAAAAATTTTCTTACCACGTGAGGAAGCAAAAAGCATTATTAGACAATTTTTAAATTTTCATGTTTGTATGTTTGCAAAAATAATATTATGATTAGCTAATTCGTACCGAAAAGGCTCATTATCCCCTTCATTTAGATTACGAATTCATTTGTAATTTAACTATAATAATAAATAAATAATAAATTTTGTTAAAATTGAATTGTTTTTTATATAGACGTCAACAATTAGAACAATTATTGAAAATGTACGAAGAACATGAGCCAGATATGATTAGTGCTCTGGAGGCAGATTTGAGAAGACATAAACAGGAAAGTTTAATTGTTGAAACGGAATTTTTAAAAAATGATTTACGAAATATCCTATTCAATTTGGACAGTTGGGTTAAGCCAGAAAAGGTTTGTAATAGAAAAAAAAAATAATTAGAGTAATGATAGTAACAAAAAAACATTTTTTAGTTTTTGATTATTGATTATCGTTATTTCATCTTTGTTTTTTTTACAGCCAAGTAAAACATTTATTAATCTGTTAGACGATGTAATAATCTACAATGATCCATATGGTGTTGTGCTTGTAATTGGAGCGTGGAATTATCCATTACAATTACTTCTTGTTCCTGTTGCTGCAGCAATTGCAGCTGGAAATTGTGTTATTATAAAACCTAGTGAAATAGCAGCAAATTGTGCTAAATTTGTTGCTGAAAAATTACCAAAATATTTAGATAACGTAAGTTTATTTTATTTGTTTTTTACTTTTTTCTTTTTCTCATTTTTATTTTTCACTTATGTTCAATGAAAAGATCTAAGTATGCCGAGAGTATGTTTTTTCTTCATACATATATAGAAACTAAATATTTTGGTTTGTGTTCATATATTAAATATTTTTTATAAAATAGAATCTATATAACTATAGATTCAGCAATCCGGCGTTTAATTGCTGTAATTATTGGAGAAGAACTCCCTAATGTTAATCCAAGTCATTTTTTATTCTATATCTATTGGGCCTTACTAATAATAATTTTTTTAAATAGAAATTAACAAAAGCCGACTCTAAAACCTGAGTATGCTATGAAACCTTTTACAAAATGTATTTAAATCTTTATTTTTACAAGTATTCGTGTATAGAACTCCAATGCAAACTCTGTTTTCAAAGTTGACTTTTGTTGAATTTGACTTTAAAAAAATGTTATTGGTAAGGCCCATTGTGTTTAAATTTTTTTTAAAAATATTTAACGGCGGCACGAAATTCCATTTTACCATTTTCAAAAATAATGCTTGCAACTTATATAATACTTTAATGGACTGCCAAACAAATGTAAAATGCCCGATTGGCTTGAAACTTGGTATATATGTATATGATACATATAAAGTATGAAAGAATATAACGCTACTAAAAAATTAGGCCAGAAATATTTCATCCCACCTTTGTATATTGGTTTTTTTTTATTAAAAATTTAGAAAAAGAAGTATTCAAAATTTTCATTAATTTTCTCTTATTGATTAATAGGATTGCTATCCAGTTGTATGTGGTGGTGTTAATGAAACAACAGAACTACTTAAACAAAGATTTGATTATATATTCTTTACTGGATCCTCAAAAATAGGACAAATTGTACATGCAGCAGCAAATCAATATTTAACACCAGTTACATTAGAACTTGGTGGAAAAAGTCCTTGTTATATAGATAACACAGCAGATATTCCAATAACAACAAGACGAATATTATGGGGAAAATTAATAAATGCTGGTCAAACGTGTATTGCACCTGATTATATATTATGTTCAAAAGAAACTGAAAATAAATTTATTGAAGAAGCAAAAAAAGTCCTTAAAGAATGGTATGGTGAAAAATCAAAAGATAGTCCAGATTTATGTAGGATCATTAATCAAAGGAATTTTCAGTAAGTGTAATTGATTGTTTTTTTTTTTCTTTTTTTTTTTTTTTGTAATTCTGTAATCAGAAAATAATTTTCAGTACAATCAATATAATATTTCACATTTATTTTACTTTTTTTTTTTTTTAATATTATTTTTATGTAGACGACTGATAGGTTTATTAAAATCTGGTAATATTGTAATTGGTGGTAGTTATGATACAGCAGAGAGATTTATTGAACCAACAATTATAACTGATGTAAAACCTAATGATGCAATTATGCAAGAAGAAATATTTGGACCAATTTTACCAGTTATAAATGTTGAAAACGCTTATGATGCCATTGAATTTATAAATTCTAGGTAAAAAAAATATTTCATTCTAAAAATATATCTTTAAAAAAAAAAAAAAAAAAAAAAAAAAAAAAACTTTTCAATTGAAAAACATCACATACATTTGTTTGTCTTATATTTTTATTTTGTTTTTTACTTTTTTTAATTTTTTTATTTATTTAAAAAATCAAGTTTAATTTAATTGTATTTTATTTATTTATATGTTTAATTTGCTTTTTATTCCCGTTTTTTTATATATAATGCTTTAAAATTTAAAAAAAAAATGAATATAAAAAACAATAAAATAAAATCATATTACAATCAAAATATTCAACTCACACTAAAACAAAATGGAAAAAAAACAATTAAACAAAATTTCTTCGATTTATCAACAACAAAAATTTAAAAAAAATAATAATGTAGAGATTCAGCTCTTGTCTTATATATCTTTTCGACTGAAACACAAGTACAAGATTTATTCATTCATGGAACACGAACTGGAGCAATTTGTATAAATGAAACAATAATGCAATATGCTGGTAAGAAAATAACAATATAAAAAACAAAAAATTAAAATTAAAAAAAAAAATAAATAAATATTACATGCAGAGTGATCCTTTTCAATGTGGAAAAATTACAGACGATTTTGTGTTGGAAGATCTTGCACAAAACTCAAAATTTTCGCCAGTACAATTTTTCTCATCAAATAGTCCGACCAATATCGTGGTGCCAATATTTGCACGTTGAAAAGCATCACTCTGCATGTAATATTTATTTACTAGCAAAAAGGTGCATTTATTTATAGTGTACTCGCTTAAAACAAACATTTTTCTCTTAAATTTTCTTTTTCTTTTTTTTTACGAGAAGGTGGTGTTTGATTTTTCTGATATATGTAGCATTTCTTAGAAATAAGTATATTTATCTTAAAATTTTTCAGTTTATTTCATTTTTTTTTTTTTTCTTATTAATATATTCATTTTGTTTGTTTTATATTTTTTTGTAGTGTAATGAAAATACTGTTAATACTTATATTTGTATGTACATATATTAAATTCCAGCAATATCACACGTTACAGAAATTGCGTTATTCAAGGTTCATACCATATGAATATTGGTTTCTCTGGTTTTTCCTATTTTTATTTTTAGTTCTATTCAATCGAAAATTCTAAGTATGCTAAAAAGTAGAATGTGAGTGTTCAACAAAATTTTCGGGACGGTTTTACAAGTAGCTTTTTTTTTTTCTTTTCAACATTCAAGTGTAGTCTTAACTTTAAGTATAACTTAAATAAGGATTTCAGTTTTACAGTATTCACTTAAAATAAATTTAAGAGACACTTAAGTCTATATGGTTGATGTCTTAAGCTTCCTTTAAGATGCCAGCTATTAAACTTAAAATTAATACTTGAAATGTCAAACGTTCGTAAAAGTATACAAATGTTTTAAATTGAGGAATTAATTTTGTTATTAATTGATAAGTTTAAATTAAATTCCTATGTATTTCTAAGAAGATACCAGTGAAATTGTAAATATAATACATAATTACGAGAAGAACAAAACAAATAAAAACTTCCTGATTTTTTTCAAGTTTTCAATTGAAATTTTTTTTTTGCAAGAATGTGTGCTAAACACGATATACCTACTCAATTTTTTTTATATCTAAACTTCTAATTTATTTTTCAAAAACAATCGTCATCCCTTAACCCTTAAAAACCGCCTTGACTGAAAAAAATAATATAAATTGACTTGTGCTACTATTCCCTGACAGCACAATTATTTATTAAAATTTTCCTATTGTATTCCTTTTTTATTATTATTTTTTTCATACTTCATTTTTTTCATTGTATGTTATTATATTATGTTTATAACTTTTTTTTTGTAATAATATACATATTTTTTTAATGTTAAAGTATAATATTACTATTTTTTAAAATGAATTTTAAATATTCATGGGTACCAGGCTCAAACCCTTGAGTTTATATATCTTCAGTAAAACTGATTCTGATGTGAAACTCATCTTAAATAATACATCTAGTGGCGGAGCATGTGTTAATGAAACTATTATGCATTCTGCAGGTATTTTTAATCTTATCATTAATTTTTTAGTATATAGGCTTGCGAAAAAAAAAAATCATCTATGGTTTTATAAACTCTTATGTAACTATCATATATACATATATGATAAGAAAAAACTTTTTCTTTTTAATTTTAATCTGATAAGTAAGTAACTAATGTTTATGATGAACAATACAACAGAGATAAATCTAAATTATCTCAATTTTCTTTTAGACACTCTTTGGTGAATAGTGTTAATTATTATATTATATATTAGTTGACAAGAAAGTTGTGTTGTTTTTTTAACTACTCTACTTGAATGACTATTCTTTCGTTGTTCGTTGTGCGATTCAAATCATTCTGGTATCAATTGAAAACTTGTCTAGAGTGAAATTCAGCTATTGGAATCATTTTTTGATTTCTAAGTTTGTAGGGGCAAACATTTATGTATGTTAAACTAAGAAAAAATTCACTTTAGGCACTCTATGCTTTATGAGTTCCAACTTGAGCCACGGAAGCTCATAAAAATTTATGTTTTGTCTTCGGACCACCTAAAGTTGAGGTTCGAACTGTCCAAAGAGGGTTTGCAAAGTTCTTGATAATGATGTCCTAAGGACATTAGTAAATAACGAGCCATTGTTGACCACTATGGAGATCGGGGGGAAGTTAGGCGTTAGCCATACAAAAATTGAGAATAAGCTTTATTTACAAGTGATTTCGATGAATACCCCATAAATTAAGCGAAAAAAATCTTGCAGATCGAATTTCAGTTGCTTCTTGTGGATTGGATTGGATTGTGTATAATCTTCTACCCTTGGGAGAGCCAACTTACACCAGGAAAAGTTAATATTTTGCAGTCGCTGAGATTGTCGAGGCCTTATCTTCTACGAATTGCTGGAACCGAACCAAACTGTAACAGCAGATCTCTATTGTGATCAATTCACAAGAATAAGTCATCAATTAATCTCCAATTTAAAATAAAACATAAAGAACTGAATTTTACTTTAAAAAACGACAAAACTTTCTTGTCAACCTAATAATTCACATAGTGCGTTCACTTTTATTATTTTTATTTCTTCTAATTGTAAATTTTTCTTAATAAATAATTTAGATTTATCTCTGTAATATGTTATTATTAAGAAAAATATTTAAATTCTTAAGTTTTCTTTTGTAAGGTAGAAAACAGTTTTATTTCTGTAAACTAATAAAAAAACACTTGGTAATAAATGACAACTAACAATAACTCAATTATAAAATAAAGAATGAAATTTTTGATATAATTTGCATAATTTTAAAATATAATATATATTTAAACAAAAAAACTTATTAAATTTTAGTTGAATCATTACCATTCGGTGGAGTTGGTTTTAGTGGAATGGGACATTATCATGGAAAATATGGTTTTGATACATTCACTCATAAAAAATCTTGTTTGGGAAAAAATTTTTTTTTTTTTGCTGAATTTCTTGCATCGTAAGTGTTTACATATATATATATATATATTTTTTATTTCTACAATTTTTCATTCTTATTTTTTTTTTCTTTTTTTTCAAACAGTGGACGTTATCCACCATATTCAGATAGAAAAGCAACGATATTACAATTGCTATTGAAGAAACGAAGAGGTTTACCAAATCTATATTTTTCACAAATACTCGCATTTGGTTTAGGAATTGGTCTCACATTGTTAGTTAATCATTATTTACAGGTACCAAAATATTAAAATATTTTACTTAATATTTAATTCAATAACGTTATCAAATTACAAACCATAGTACCGTTAATATTTTTTCATTTAAATTTCTAAACTAATTTTAATATTTTTTTCAATTTCAAGAGCTATTATTTTCCGTGGAAAAAATTTATCGATTGTAATTGAATTTTGAATTATGTAAAAATATATTTACTTCTAAATAATTTTTTTTATTATTTCATTATGGAAATTATTGTTATCAAAATCAACATTTATTTTCTATACATTGTGAATGTTATATGTATATAACTTTTAAAAAATTATGTTATTTTAGCTATTTTCACATTTTTTTTTTTCAAATCGAGATAAAATTGATAATTTTTATTTTAAATTTCGAAATTAAAATTTTTGCGGAATGGTATACTTTTTTAGAGATTAATGGAAATTTGTATTTTTATTTCTCAATATATATTTGCCTTTATTATTGATGCACTTTTTACAGCGTTCTGGAAGTATTTCTAAACATTTAAAAGAATTGTTAATCTTTAGCTTCGAAATAGTCATTTACGGCCTCTTTCGGTTCCTCTACATCTGTGAAACGCTTCCTAAGTAGCTTCTTTTTCAGTTTTGAAAATAAATAATAATTTCTAGAGACGAAGTCTGGGCTGTAGGATGAATGATCAATTTCGGTGAAGCCGCATTTTTTTATAACGCTCAATGGCGAATTGAAACCGAAATCGAAACAGCAAGCGCAAAATACTGTCGCTTTTGTTGGCTCAATGGTGGCGCAAACGTCTGTAAAATTCGTATTGTCAATATTCTCAATTACAATTTGTCATATTTGTTTTTCATTCAATAACCTGTTTTTACAACTGCTCAAACTATATCTGAAGGTGGCACGACCAGTTGTAACGAGAGTATGAGTGTATTACAACCGTGAAGCTAAAATTATTTTGGATGATTCTTACTATACCAAGTTGGAAAAAATTATACCATTATTGTTACAACCAGCGCAACAATAACCGGTTTAACCACCAAGTGTGCAAAGGGTGATAGAGTATTGTGTTTAAAAATATTTTGTGAATTTATTTCAATAAATATAAATTTCTGCAAAGCGATTATGGAAATTGAGCAAATTGCTACTTTGGCTTATTTAACGTATAAAAAACTGGAAATGATTGAATAAAAGAAGAAAAAAAAGAGATTTTGGGTACATGAGATGTTTCTATTAAGAGAAAACTGGATTTTTCGCAGAAACATATTTTAGAATGGATATATCAACATTTTATATTTTGTTAGGTTTTCTTGAAAAAACAAATGGAAAAACATTTGATTAGAATTCCTATATGTCCAGAATTTCAATTAATGTTAACAGTAATGTGTTATGTGAGTGAATTAACACACACACTAAACATACGCAACCGTGGAGTGGCAGCACGTAACTTGTTTCGACTATTTTTTCTTCGACTTAGATGAAGTCGTTTCGACTTTGGTTTCATAGCACGTAAGTTGAAACCAGCTTGAATTGACGTTGCCAAATAGAACGAAATTTTTTTTTACTGTCATTAACATCAAAACGGTTTTGAATAGTTATAGCTATAACTAATTTATTGATAGTTTTATAAAATATTAAATTTATTAATTAAAATGATGTTTTTAGAGAACGTCAGTGATTCTTTATCACTTTTTTCATATATGTATGTATTTCTAATTTTCTTTTTTAATTTCTAAATTTTCTCATCTACTTCATATTGTCGTTTGAAATATTTTTCAACATTCTCCACTTTCGTAATGAGTGCTTTTACGTTATTATTCAACTGCTCTTTTGACTGAACATACTGTTGCGTATGAGGTCTTGTTTTGTTTGTTGATTTTTCCTCTTTCTATATATTATCAAAAGCTACTACTACTTTTATTCTGCATTTTTCTTATTAATTTCAAACTCATCAATAAATTCATCTTCTTCACTCATAATAACCTTCATGCATTTCATATGTTCCTTATTGATGCTTTAACATAGTTTTTACTCTTCCCTTAAAAAAATTTAATTCAAAACATGTAATATATTACAATTTCTTTTAAATACTTACATTTTATGTGATAATTTACTTAATTAACTCACTAATTTTTAATCTAAAATAACAATGCCTTCGTTTGCGTTTGCAATGCCGTATACACTTTCGTTGGCTAGGATTTGAAATGCCGTCCAAACAGTAAGCACACGCGAACGAATGTTTGTTTGCATTCGTTAGCTAAATCTGAACGCACATTTATGAATGAATCATATATGCATCTGTTAATAAGAAGCTTAGACATCGTGAATTTTTCTGATGCATACACGTAAAATTTTTGCAAACATTATGCTGTAAATACTATTCTAGTAGTAATCGTTATACGTACTATGGTAAACATTTAATCGTCATCATTTTTCAGCATTTTTATTGCGCAAACGATTATTAACTCATAATGTGTTTTTAAATCTAATGTTCTGAGCGTGTGCTTCTTGTCTATACGCTCTATGAACAGTTTTAGAACTAAACATTTATTTTTCAAAAGCTTTTTTGTTTTGGAATATCTATTGCTGTTCTATTATCTTTGCTAGCACGTATCATTTTTACATTTTTTTTTTTCTTCTCTTTTTAAGTTAGGATTATTAAAATTTTGAAAAATTCGAAATTCACTTTTTTTCTTTTCAGGAGGATAGAAAAAATTAAATACAAGAAGATCATCAAAAAATGAATAAATAAATACATAACAAGTAAAATTAATGTAACATAAATGGAAATTATTTTTAATAATGCACGTTTTTTTTTAAAAGAAATTGAAGAGCAGTTTATATTCTTGTAGTCACGAAATATAAGAGAAAAAAACTTGTAAACTTTATTGTAAAAAAATCATGATTTATATCTTTATTAAGAATTTAATTAATACTATATTTTTGGTGATGAATTTGGGATGCCATAAAAATAAGTAAATTGATAAACAAAACAATGTTAAATAAAAATTGATCATAGACATAAATGTTGTTTATTAATTTTTTTTATATTTAAATATGTATATTAAAATGAAATTTTTATTGTTAAAGATATTAGTTTTTTTTTTTTTTTTTTTTGACAAAAATATCTTGATTGTAGGATTCCTACTTGTATGTATAAAGAGAAGAAGTGTTACGGAAGCAAAAGGTTTTCCCTATAAAAAAAAACTAATTCGAATGAAAATAAATTAATTAATTCATTTTATTTTATGAACTGATACAGTACTGTAAAGACAAAATAAAAACAAAAAACAAGATAAAAAATTCACAAAAAAAATAAAACTTAACAAAAGAAGAAACATTAACAAAAACATTAAATGATCATCATTTACAAATTCAGCAAATATGTATGTACTAATATTTCAAGTTGAATACAATCAAAATGTAAACTATCAATCAATGTGTAAACAAATCTGGATAAATAATAGGAGTAATCAAATACCCCAGAATAATCATACAATTGTTTATGAAAAAACTATTTATGTATGTAAATTAACAATTCGTTAAATGATCTTTAAGTTATCAAAGACACAAAACGTATTATATAAAAAGCAACATCTATGATAGAATACGCAAAACGTCAATTTAAATTTGAAAATTTAGTTACAATTTGTTTCTTGAAATATTAATAAAAACTTGTCTTTACGATAATTTTCTATATGTTCAATATATTCAGATAAATGATTGTAAGATTTTGTTTGTAATATATAAATATGTAGGTTTTCCAAATTCAAGCAACAAATCTTCAAAAACAGATAGGCGAGTAGTCGATGGAAATGTAAAAGAAAAAATACTTTCTGCATATGAAATTTTTTTTATTATTTTAAAAAATACTTCCAAATCCATGGAGAACACAGTGAATACATTCAGCGTTTCAGAAAGAACTGTTTACAGAATATTAAAAGAAAAGAAAGGAACAGGTAAAGTAGCTACCTCAAAGTGTAATGGTGGGTGTAAATGCATTTTAGATGAGTTCAACAAATGCGTTATAAGAAGGTAAATGTATGCTTTTTAAAAAAAAAAAAACGAATTGCCCACTTTGAAAAAGTTATTAGAAAATTTTAAAGATAATACTGATTTCCCTAAAATAAGTCGAAGTTTTTTGTACAATGTCGTGGAAGAACTTAAATTCAAAGTCCTTAAAAGAGATAGGATAGGAATTGTTTTTTAATTGAGAGAGAGGACATTATTTTATGGAGGAGGAGATATCTCAGAAAGTTCAAGAGATTTAGAGAAGAGGGTAGAAAAATTTATTATTTAGACGAGACTTGGGTGAATGAGGGTCACACAGTCAAAAGTGTGGGTTGACACTGAGATAGCTCCAACCAACGAAGCATTCAAAGAAGGATTTTTAGTAATTTTTGATAATTCTTCTGGTGTAGTTACTTCATTATTAATCAATGTAGATTCAATTTTGCCTTGAGTTTTTAGTGGTAAAGACTGATGTGCTAATGAAGAGATCTGAGCTATGTTGTGGAACATAATATAAAAAAAGTCGAATCAAATCAATTGAAATAAGTTACGTGCTTCTACTCCAGTTATACTTTTTAAAAATAGTTTGGACCATAGGTCCAAATACCAGATTTGAAATTTTTGTTGTTGTTCCTAAAGATAGGGCAGCTTAACTTAAGTTAAAATTTAAAAATATAGGTCATTCATATTTCAAAGGCTTTATGATTAGTATTACATTATAGGTACATAAAAATCATCTACACTGAAAAGTTCATAACACTCTAAAGACTGAAAAACTAAAATGAAATTTCATTCCTCGAGTGTTCACAATTATATAGGCTAAATTTAAAACTAAATTTTTACAAAATAAAAAGAGAGCAAAAAGTTAGCTAAATAATTAATTAGTCTTAGCGTATTAATTTCTATTTAATTACATGTATGTAAATTTTTTTTATTATTGAAATTTTTCACCACTAAAATCTACTTTACAAATTATTATTTTAATATAACAATTACATACTAAAATATAAAACTAATTTCATTGTGTATTGTCATAATATATTGCATAAATTCTTTACTAATTGAATTACGCCAGTCATATAATAAATCTTTACTATTAATACAATTAATATAATTATGAGCCAAAATTTTCGATTTTGATAATAATAAACTTTTACTTGTATCTAAATCTGAATTAATTGAATTCATTATAATTATTGGTTTATAAATATATATTTTATGATATGACTTCTTCTCTGGATCATATATTGTATTATCTAATAATAATTTATTTTTATGATCTAAACATACAGAAAATGTTAATACTTCAAAACGTTTTATATTATCATTTTGTTCTAAATTATGTAATATTGAATTAAAATTATTTAAATTTATATTTGATAATAAAAATTCATTTGGATTTAATATAACTGTATATTTTGCATCATTTATATTACGTATTAAACAATCATTTTCAATTATTTCAAATATTTTATCATAATTATTTGTTAAATCATATGGAAAATTAAATGGTAAATAATGAATTCTTACACCAGTTTTTAATAATAATTTACGTATTTTTAATGATAAACGATTTGAATCGTATACAATAAAATCATTAATACCAATTGCTTGATGATACATAAAAAACTGCATTAAATATGATATTTTGTAAAATTCATGCTGTATTGTAAAATTATTAAATTTTATTAAATTTAGACAAATCGTTAATAAGGATTTATTTTGATTATTTTTTATTGGTTTTAATATAATATCATGTGTTATTTCTGATTTTATTTCAGTAAATATAACTGAATTTGGTACACCAAAATCTCTATTTATTTTACATAAAAATTTAAATGTTGTAAATGTTTCATTTAAATTATTTGAAAATATTTTATTATTATTCATATAATTTAAATCTGATCTAATAAATGCAAATTTTCCGTTTATTGTTTTACCATTATTATAACTTAATAAACATTTAAAATTAATAACTATATTTTGTAAACCAATAACAATTGCTAATGCTTCACCTCCGGCAACTAATTCATTTTTATTCCAAAATGATGAGTATAAATAAAAATGTTCTCCAATACGTTGCCATACTGGTAAAGGTATTGAAAATTCATGAAAATCATCTGATACTGTTAATTTTGTTGTACCATTTTCTAATCTTGATAAAATTGAAGCATCATTACGACCAAAGAAATTAACAACTTGTAAAACATATTTTAAACGATTGTTTTCACTTTTGTAAACAAGTAAAATTGAAACACTAACTAATGAAATTATAATAAGAAGTAATTGTTGATATTTTCGCATTGTTTTAAAGAATTCTTTGAAATGAATTAAAACAAATTGATTTTCATAGAAATTTTTTCCTACTATAGTCAAATTTTTTATATATTTTTATGTATTATTTATCAAAAAATTTAACAATTTTAGCATTTCTTCTTTTGTGAATTGACAATTTAAAACACGTCAATTGTCAAAGTTCAAGTTAATATGACATCTCTTCTCTGCAGCTAGCTACTCTTGATATAGAATTGAGTAAGGCGAGAAGAGAAAAGAACTAGAACTTCAATTTAAGAGTTTACACGTAATCCACTTTTAATTCGGATTTTGGTTTACTCCCAATTTCATGTAGTATAAACTCGATAATTCGGATTTTGGTTTAAACCCAATTTATTTGTTTTAAAATATTATGTATATGATAGAGTGAATTGAATTTGTAATTTTAAATTAAATTACATACTTGAACAAATTTAACTGAAAAAATCCAACAATACAAGGCAAAATATAAAAACTGAAGCTGAGGAAGTAATATTTTTCTTAGTGACCTCTTTTGTTGAATAGAGAAAATAAATGCCAAAAAATCGCACTTTTCAAGTGAGGAAGTGAGAAATTTCGGAATTCTCACTTCCTCATGTCTAAAAAACACAGTTTTGTGTTATTATTTTTTTGGAGTATGGCAAGACTGTTGCCGATCAACAATAAAAATAATACGCTTTCTTATTGGTAACGTTATAGTGATGTGTAGAATCATTGAGCATGAACACATTAGGTTGTTGTTACAACGACGCAAACCGGTTATAAAACCTGTTTTTACAACTGCTCAAACTACATCTGAAGGTGGCACGACCAGTTGTAACGAGAGTATGAGTGTATTATAACCGTGAAGCTGAAATTATTTTGGATGATTTCTTACTATACCAAGTTGGAAAAAATTATACCCTTTTGTTACTCCCAGCGCAACAATAACCGGTTTAACCATCTAGTGTGCAAAGGGTGATTAATCGTTACTTTCAGGTTATCGGTTCTCTTCGGTACTTTTAAGTTCAATTCTCGTTACTCGGTGTTTGGTACATTTTGAATGGAATTGTTTTTATTACTTTTATAACAAAAGTAAGTTTTTTTTATAAGTAATTCAGTATTATTTTATTTCATTTCACTTTTTATTAGGCATAAGATATACTTACAATTAAAAAACAATTTATTTTCATTTTACATTTCAAAAAATATAGATCAAAAATAAACAAAAAACATTTTTAATGTTATTTTAATACTTAGAAATAAACAAAAAAAAGAATTTTTAATATTGCTAATACTTTCGTAATCAGACTTAAAGAAATTTTTTATTTGCATTTAAAAATATAACCGTTTTAGCATTTTCTGGTAACAACTTTGTTCGGCGGTCTGAAATTCCTGACCAGCAGCAGAGAAAACCCTTTCGCTTGGAACGGAAGTCGCCAAAACACCCAAATGCTTTTTTACTGAATCAGTTAAAAATTTATATGTATGTGATCTACTTTTCCACCATAAGAGAGGATCTTCTTTTAGTCCTAAATATGGTTCCTTAATGTACTGACGAATTTGTAACACTGCATTTACTGAAGGCGTAATACAATTTGTTGAATTTTTGACTTTTTGCACAAAACTCCCCCATATTGGATCATTAATTTCCGTATTTACATCGTTTTCTGAGTAAAGGCTAATAGATGTAGATGAATTTAAATTTGTGTCACTTCTTATACTGTTAATTATATTTTCTTTCACTTTTTCTAATGCTCTGTCGTTATCGAATACTTTAGTTTTGAACCAAGGATCCAAAAATGTTGCACGAAATAAAATGGGTCTCTGTTCCATATTTTGAAAAGACTTACGTGTATTTAAATCGTTCAATATAATTTCAAGAACGTTTAATAATTCGCTTTTCTTGAGTTCAACTCTTAATGAATTTAAATTTTTTTTAATTCCTTGAATCACTAAAACTTTATTATTATTATTATATAATATAATAATAATATTTTTAAAGAAAAAAAAAGTTTAACTTTTAAAATAATAAGTATAATAAATATTATATACAGTACAGCTGATTTTTGTTAAATATAAACAAATTTTGACTGAACAACTCCATAGACAGAGAGTATATGTACATATTATTGTTCTAAAAGTAGTTCTAAATGGTTTTTGTTGGTTGGTTCAGACGAAAACGGGGAAATCAAAGATATGTATTTAAGTTATAAAAAATACATAACATACATGCTATGCACAAATAATTTTGAACATTGAACTTTTGTTTTTTTACCGTTAACATTGAATGATATTTTTTCATGTGAATTATGAATTTGTAAAGAACTGTCTAAGCTATTTTTAGTGAAATTTTGGAATCGATATATTTAATTTTTTGGAAGATATACCAAATCAAATACGACTTTATATAAAAAAATTACTCTGCACAAATAATTTTGAACAGCACTGTATACAAAAATAATTTACATAAGTATGTATGTATGTATTTTTTTCATTTTTCTTCCATGAAAATTTTGTTTTTAAATGCGTGTATGTACATATGTACCTTCATTTTGTTTCTAAGCACACATGAAAAATTATTTCATTATTTTGAATATATTTTTTATATTAAATTCTAAAGTGCTCTTTTTTAAAATAATTTATTTAAAAAAAAAAACACCATAGTTAAAATTTTAATCTGTACTTGGTTTATAAATCGAAGTCAGTATTGTGCTTATGGAGGCAGTACCCGATTAGTTTCTGATAACTAAAAATATAAATGTTTTTGATATACATACATATTATAAACTGAAATTGAGATCTGATCACCACACACAAGAGACAAACTTATACAAACTCAATGTAAAAGAATATTGAAAAGTATGCCTATGTTGCTTGTACTGACTGCGATTTATAAACCGAGTACACTCGTATATGTACTATTTTCACTTTTCGAAGTCAGTACAGGCAACATAGGCATGCTTTTCTATATTCTTTCACAAATTGTTTGTATAAATCGTACTATCCAATAAAATAAAATTTAATTTTATTATTTTTTTTATGTATGTAATTTTATGTAAAAATCCAAAAGCGTTTCGTTTTTTATAAAAAAATGATTAAAATTTTGTTTGATTAAGAATTTCGAAAATACTCAAATTTAAATTATAATGAGAAATATTCGGGTTTGATTATTTGATTTTAAAGAATTAAATTAAATTAATGTAACGTAACGTAATTATAAAAAAGTAGGTACATAAATAAAACAAAATAGATAAAAAAGGATAAGTTAACAAATATGAATATATGTATGTACATAGATACATATAGGTATACATTTAATTCATACGAAAATTCAAAATCAAATACATATTGGAAACATAATTTTATATATCAAACATCAAATAAAAATTTTATTAAAAATAAAATATAAAATTAACAATTATGTACAAATTGACTTACAAAAGTAAAAATAGTATAATTGAGAAAATGTATTTGAATGTCTGAATGTACATAATGTATAGTAGGTACATAAGAGTACATATATTTATTTCAACTTTATTTTGTTAAATTTATTACAACAAAATAAATTCAAAAGGAATGGAATTTCCCAATTAAATTTCCGATTTGATGTAACAACTTTTTTGTTGTTGTGATTTTACCAATGTAAATAACTGTCCAGGCTTTGTTTCAAAAGATGCTATGCACAAATAATTTTGAACATTGAACTTTTGTTTTTTTACCGTTAACATTGAATGATAGTTTTTCATGTGAATTGTGATTTTGTGGAGAACTGTCTAAGCTATTTTTAGTGAAATTTTGGAATCGATATATTTAATTTTTTGGAAGATATACCAAATCAAATACGACTTTGTATAAAAAAAATTGCTTTTCATAAATAATTTTGAACAGCACTGTATTTTGCAATTTTTACAACAAAATTTAGATATCTATAAAATTCGTGGAACTAGATAAATTGCAAGAAATTTCTGGTAAGGTTTAGTAGGATTTTTTGATTTTCCAAGAAGTAAATGCGTCATCATCAAACAAAATGTATATGATTATGTGGTTTATTAAAACATAAAGCTACGTATACATGATTCAACTTCGTTATACATCCATGTCGAGTTTGATTAAAGTTATATTAAAATTAAAAATTTTTGATTTTTTGGTGAAGTGGAAAAAGTTGTACAAAGTTGGATCGTGTATATTGAAGTTGTATAAACTTAAATGACGTTTTAATTAAATTTTTCAGTTTGTTTACATACAATAGCTCGTTTTGAAAATATATATTGTTTCAAAAATAGTGGAAAAAGTTTTTATTTTAAAGATAATTAAGTTTAAAAATACGAAAAACATTTAAAAAGTGGAAATAAAGTTTCTTTTTTAAAAAAACAATTAACTTTGTAAACAAAAGAATGGCTATTTATGATTTTGGAAAGTGGAGAGCATTTTTCGAATATAAAATTTTAACTGAATGCTTGAAAAATTAACTTTTTTATCATTCGAATGAAGCCAAATAATGAAGTTTGTACAACAGGTTGTACAACACCTTTTGAGCGTTTCTAGTAAATGTATAATACAACCTGATTGGCGAACAACCAACTTGGACCGTGTATACGTAGCGTAAGAGATCTGCTATATGAGAATTGTATGTACATATATATAAATGAGTATCTATAAGTCCTCTATATGTGTGCAACTGTATATTTACTATATTCCCTCCTCCCCTACCTATTTTTTTTAAGCCTATGTATTATAAATGTAAGATAGGTACTTCTTTGTTTTTTAATTTGCTGTTACTATTGTGTTTGAATTTAAAATATAATTGTGACATAAGTATCTACAGTATAACGATTTTAGTTTGTATTGAAAGATATATTTCATATGAAAAATGGTAGAAAGAAGTACAAAAAAAAAAAAAAAAAAATTATAACGTGTTTTAAATACATAACCAATAACTTTGGAAGTGGAACGTACTTATAAAGAGTCATCAAAATAAGCTTCTCTCCAAACACTAAGTCAACTTTTAAGTGATTCGTTGTTATCGTCTATCTTCATCATTAAGACAAGATTTTAAATTTGTGATAAATAATAAAAAAAAAAAAATTGATTGCTGAATTTTAATTTATTTCTGGTGTTTGAATTAAATTGTAGTGTATTACAGAGAAAGTCATTAAAGGAATACAAAAAAAAAAATTTACGTCAAGTAAGTGTGGAAAAAAGTGTAATAGAAAATTTGTTTTTAGCTGTGTTTTATTGGAACTGAAGAAGTGAGATGTTCTCACATCAGTTAGGCTTAGCTCACTTATCCTTTTTTTGAAAATAGGATCACTTTAAGTGCCTCAAACAACATGTTAAATAATTAAACTACATACTTGAACAAATTTCACAAAAAAAAATCCAATATTACGAAACAAATCCAGAAGAAATATAAAATACATATACCTTTTTTATAAATCGAAGTCAATACAGGCAAGATAAGCATGCTTTTATATCGAGGGAAATGTTTTATTTATATATTACCAAGCCACCCAGATTGATTTTTTTTCTTTTTCGATTTTACGAAAAAAAACAGGTAATTTTGGAAAATCTTATGAAATATGTTCATTTCTACGCCAGAATAAAACGTGCTTATTTCTCTTCTTAACCTGAAAATAATTATTAGCACTAATTTCACTCCACTTCACTATTTGCACTCTCAATTTATTCGAAACACTTCCATTTTTACAAAAAAATACTTTAATGAAACAAAAAGTAATTAAATAAAATAAAAAACAATAAAAAACAAATAAAAAAGTATTTAAATTGGAAGTTGTACTGTACTGTATGTATATATTGTACTCATAAGTTTTACATAGGTATGTATGTATACTCTACAAAATCACCAGTTTATTTAAATATATAAATTGCAATGCAAACAAATTTTTCTTATTCTAAGAAAAAAACAAATAAAAAAATACATTCAGAATATAACGGTAACGTAACGAAGTTATAAACAAGTACACTAATGAAACAAAATAGATAAAAAAATTTAAGGGAACAAAATTTGTATAAGGTATACATTTAATTTATATCAAAATTCAATATCAAATTCATATTAAAAATATAATTTAATACATACATATCTATCATCATATAAAAACTTTATTCACAACAAAATATAAAATGAACGATTAAAAATAATAAATTTATATTATAAAATAAAAATACTGAAATATATTATCATAAATTCATGTATTTTTTATAAATTTAGGCAGTACATACTTCCAAGTTCCAACAGCCAAGACAATCCTGAATTATCATCATTTTTTTTATACCCATCTTCCCGCTGACACGAATCAATCAACATATATTACTTTAACCCTAGAATTGCCTGATCGTATACAAATGTATACATTCGGACTTTGAACCTTAATTTAATATGATCCCTTTTAGCTAGGACCTTGAAATTTCACCAATTCCTCTATTGAAGGGTCCTTTCTATGCCCTAATATTTGCTAAACTGTCCTCTTTGATCAACTCCTGCGATGTTTTTGCACTATGTTTACTTTTTGAGATAAAGTGGAAAACATGTAAAAGAGACGAAAAATTTCAACTTCAAAGATCAGTATTTCCGCATTCCGTAAACTGAAAACTAAAATTTTTACACTAAAACATTTATCAAAGTATTGTGTTTAATATTATCCTTTACAGCATTGTTGTACTTTTTTGTTTTCAAGATAAAATACAAAATAACGTTGAAAATTGTCGATCAGGCGATCCTAAGGTTAGGCTAATATCGGCTGCGCAACGAATTCATATTTTATATTTTGGTCTTTTTATTTTTCATATTTACAAATGGTGACAACTGAAAAAATTAGTTGTCTTCACGCTGAGTGTGATACCTAACATCAAACGGGAGGATGTATTACGTTTTGCCAAAAAAAATTTTGAACAAACAAGATGATTCATTCTTAGAAACAAAAACAAAATAGCAAACAAAAATTGAAATATCTCATTAATCGAAAATTTTTATAATATTTTCAAATTAAGTTACTTTTGTATCAAATATAAATTCACAGGAATGTGAAATTTGTACCGAAACTACTTTTTTAGAATTTTCTTGTGAAAACAAGTTAAAATGATTTCTGCACAATTTGAAACATCCTGTTAACATATGTTAAAATCGGGTACTGTATAAGTACAGTACTGACTACGATTTATAAAAATGGTTTAGGTATTACAAAATCAGGACATAACCTCAAACTTTAATTCCATCTGATACAGCTGGTAAACTGATCTGAGCAAGTGAGCGAATAATATTTTGACTCATTTGGTCACTAAGCAAGTGAGATTTTTCGTAGAGACCTCTATTGTCGACTCAAGATAATCAGTGCAAAAAAAAAAAATGCTCTTATCGTGTGAGGTAGTGAGAAATCTCAGAATTCCTATATTATATAGGTACATATTTGAATTTTGGCATTTTCTGTACGGTATAAATTTATAGTTATTCTCGATTTGATTAATCACTATTGCAACAAAAAAATAACAAAAAAAAAATAATTGTAAAAGAAATCAAATCGTACAAAACACATACATATGTAGGTATAGGTAATGAATATGTAATGTAAAAATTTAAAAACAACGGCTATAAATACCTATTCATATTTAGCATAACTACACATTTTATTTACATATATTTATATTTTATTCAAGGAAATAAGAATTACAATTTTGTAAAACATTTCTTTTGAAAATAATTTTGTTTTTTAGCTCATGGTCATATTTTTCGCCTAAAGGTATATAGTTTTTTTTTCATTTTTTTATTAAAAAAAAAAATATGTACTGCATTTGAATTAATTAATATGCATAACTCAAATATTGGATATATAATGGATTTTGAATTTTATGATTTTTGCTTTTTGAATAATTTTAACGTGTTTACTTGAAAAATAAAAAAATAAATTAACAATTTCGAAGGTATCAACAACAAATAAAATTTTTCTATTTCAAACACACATTCAACTAAGTTGTGTTATAATAGCGGAAGTTTAATATAAAAATAAGACGGATTCCATTGAAATTCTTTTTAACAATGAAAAAAATATTTAAATAATATAATTGCAAAAAGTAAAATGTAATGTAGAAAGTGTTCAGAATCAGTTTGGACTACATTACTTTTTTAAAATTACTTGGAGAAAAATAACAAAGTTTCTTGGACCATAAATCATTCTATTATTGCAATTTGCAATACCTATTATTTCTTTTCTCCTTCAATTATATTCCAATCTATTGTAATGTACTTTCTATATTCTAATAAACACATTTTTATAAGTCTGTCTTTTATGTAAAGACACATTTTATGTAGATAATTACACATTTAGTTCATTTCAAATTCATTAAAATTTCAAAAAAAAGAACTGAAAAAAATTATTAAACAATAACGAAACGAGGCAACACTAATTAGTAATGAATGCCAAGGGCTACAAAACAATAATGTAAAAATGTGTATATAGCACCAGCACCGCTTTAGTCTAATCCTAAAGGCAAATAACAACTGAAGAAGTAGAAATAAAGTAAGGTTCAGGATTAGTTACTAAAAATGCGGATAATTCATACAGGATAAATTTCATAAATCAAATTTCTTTGTAAAAAGTAACTTCTTTCTTTCCAATTACAATTAAGAAAAAAAAACAGAAGAAAAATGTCAATAAAATCTAAACAAATCCCCAATATTATGATAGCCTTATTTAGCAGTTAATTACAAAAAAATAAAAATTTTATCTTGCCTATTTATTATTCATTGTTATTTTCTTTCGTATATTTTTTTAGTTAGAAATAATATAAAAATTTTTCTAGAAAAACAATTTTGTATTGTTTTTAATAATAAGTAAGAAATATTATGTACGATGAATATTAAACAGACGATATTTATTTACGTTTAATGCTGATTTAAATAATCATGTGTTTTCATTTTTTTATTTTCAGATACTCAAAAACTAAAAGTTAAATTTATATAAAAACAAAACAATACAATACCACATAAAGGCCATTAAAAATAATAACAATAATAATAATGAAGGCAACAATAATATTTTTAACATTAGGCTCATTTATAATCATGGCATATACAAAACCACAAAATTATGCTGGCTCATTGGACAGTGTTAATGTTGATAGCGTATTGGGTAATGGAAGAATTCTTCAGAATTATTTGAAATGCTTATTAGACAAAGGTCCATGCACTCGTGAAGGAAGAGAATTAAAAAGTAAGTAAAAATAAAATGATATCATTTTATTATTCAGGTTTTCAAAAGTAATTATAAAAAAGAGTTATACATTTTTAAATTATTGCACTATTATTTTGAGAAGAATCTAAAGAACTTTCAGAGTGGAATTTACAAATCGCAAGCTCGCGAATTACCGTAACTTTGCTAATTGATATTCCTCTCGCAAAATACATGTATGGCATTCCTAATTGTAACACATTTCCGATGATTTGACATTTTACCTAACCACAATTTTTACTCTTACTTTTTCAATTTGTGTGCCGGTATTTTATTTTAACAAGCTGTAGTTAACACAAATAGGCAGAAAAATTATTATAAATTGTACTTTTTGTTAAAAATGTCGTTAAAAAAAAGAAAAACTCGTAAATTTGATCGTGAATGAAAGAGAATTAGCTACGTCTTCAACACTACAAAGTAGATACAATTTACTTGAATAGTAAAATTTACGAGTGAAAAATTGTGATCGCAAATGTAACAGAGCAGTATATCAAATTTGCGATTGCAAAATTTTTGTAAATACCAAATCACATACTTGCAATGGTAAGTGGCCATTTGCGATCGCAAGTGCTTTCGTAAATCTTGCTGTTAGTGCTCTTTCCAATTTTTTTATTAGTTGAATTGTTGAATACTAACAATGTTTTGGTCTTTTTGGCTTTACTTTACTTTTCTTAAATCTTAGAAAAAAAGATTGTTAAAATTTTAAACGAATTCTAACTCTAAGAATTATTTTTATACACGCGAATGAAACCCATCGAAGGCCAGGAAGATTTGCTAGCTGAAATGACAGAAATGGTATCCTCCATTGTTTTTGTTCTCGGAAGTAAGCAAATTAACCGACAAAAGCTGCGATCGCAAAGTTGTTACCGCAAACTAAATTAACAGAGCGCATAACCTCAAATTTCTTATAAAAAAGTAAAAATTCAAACCTAAATACTTATGTTATCAAAGATCATAGATAGCATTTTATTATTTTTGATCTTATCATAGAAATTTGAATAAATTTTGCTTATAATGGATAGAATTGGTTAGTAAGATTCCAGAAAAAGATTCAAATTGAGAAAAAAAAATAGTTCATGATAGACAAAATTTATTCAAATTACTATGATAACATCAAAATTATTGTTTCAAAAAACATTCATACAATTATAATTCATATTGATCTTCTGTCTTTCTCTATTTTCAAATAATCAATATGCATTTATAATTTGTATTATTCTTTTTGAACACTTCCTTTATTCTTACAGTCTACTTGGAAAACAAACAAAACAGCTGATGTATAGTAGAAAATTCAAATAAAAACGGAAAAAATTTCAGTTCGAATGTTTCAAAAGCTATATTTACAAATTTTTCGAAGCAAAATATGTATGTATATTTGCATGTTCTGGATTTTTGGAAGAGCTTGAGATTAAACCTCTCTTGTCTAATTGATGCTTTTTGGAATATACCTCTATTGTATAATTGATCCTTTTTGTGAAGACTGATCGTCAGCGCCATCTCTTGAAAAGTTTTAGAAATATTAGTAATGACAATTTAAGTTTATTTTCCGTCTCAAACTCAGTACTACAAAACAAAAAGTGAATGAAAAAATGTCTTGACGGAATTCCGTCACGTTTTTTTACTTGTATTTTAAATAGGAAACTGAATTCCGTTCGAGCACAGTACCAATGACAATATAAATTCTATAATGACAGTACTATGCTTAATGTTGAAATAAAAAAATAAATACACATTGGGCAGATATAAATAGGAGCACTATAGATCAGAGAACACATCAATTTAATTGCAATGAAAATTTATAAAGGATAAATGCAATAATAAGGGCGGGTCGCAGTAGAGGGGAGAAAGTTGATTTTTCGAAAAATGACGCTCTTCTGGATTCTACCCAATAACTTTATCCCTAGTTTAAAGTTTGTGTCAAAGAAAACATACTTTTTTAAAGGGACGAAAAGGTCTACAAAAATTTTCTTAACATTGATCCGCTTATGTAAAATTTAACATAGATCGGAGTGTTAAGTTTTTTTTTTCACCTCTTTTTCAGTATAAGAAAGTCCACAAATCTTTAACTATACGTTAACAATGTACCTATGTGTGTGCTATAATCGTTATATAAATAATTTATTTATTTATTCATTTTTTTTTTCGTTTTCGTATATTGACAAACAAGTTCTTACTTTTCTTTTCAATATAAAAAACGAAAATTGTTTTTCTTCTTAACAATTTGTTTATTTGCTCATTGCTTTGCTGTGCATAAGTTTTCTTTCTTATTTATTTTTTATTTTATGTTTTTCCTTTCTACATTTTGTAAGTGTTGATTTCATTTTGTTATAAAACGGCGAAATGGAAAGTTGTTGATTTAAAAATTATAAGCAGGTATAATAAATAATTTTTTACAACACCTTTTTCTGCTTTCTTCTTTATACTACATACTATTACAGATATTATGATGAATATCTGTTATATCATATATTTAACCATAGGATTGAATAATCTTCTTTGTTCAAATAATACAAATGTATACCATACATAGGTACATTTTATATGAAAATTTTGATTTTTTGTTTTTGATACTTCAACTAATATTTGGGTCAAAGAATTTACGGTTTTTGCTCCACGGGATGCTGAGATACAAATTTTTGCAAGAAAAAAAATTAAAATTTCCATATAAAATGTATGATATATGTATGTACATATGTATGTAGGTACTTTTGTAATTTGTATACGCACTGCCAATTTTTTATTTCTGCGTGAAAAATATTTTGTTTTACCGATTTTGAGCTAGGCTTTGAAAATTGGGGCGTATAGGGAAAACCCGCCAATGGAGGAAGCACAATTAAAAAAATTTGTTGACCTGGGTAGGAAAGTGTGAGAGACAAAAAGTTTGTACATATTTCTTACGAAAAAATACATGAGAAAACTTTCATTTATTACTCAGTTACTCACAGAATATTTTTATTCATACATATAACATATACTTATACAATATACATATACCTATTCCCATTATTCGTTCTAAAATATTTTTTACTGCATTTATTGAAATATTTACTGTAAATTCAACACAAGTCAAAAATACGCATAAAAATATTAAAAAACATATTCAACTTGTAAATTTATGTTCTCGTTTCAAACAAAGAATTACACCTGTTTCTTGAATATGTACATACTTCATATGTATATACATATGTGTGTAATGTATACCTATTGCTGTTTGAGAAAGCAAATATGTGTTCTTTAAAATAAAATATGGAAACCGTTATTTCTTTGTGAAATCTAGAGAAGAAGTTGTTTAGATTCTTATTTGTTTCGTATTGCATATTTTTCATGTATCTAATTTTTAAATTTACTTAATTTTCAACACCTACTGATACTCTTAAATAACTTTTATTTTTTCAAATTTATGTTTGTTTTTTAGAATTACTTCCTGATGCCTTAGCATCTGATTGTGAAAAATGCACAGATGCACAAAGAAAAAATTCACAAAAAATTATAACATATTTACGAATGCATAAAGCTGAAGATTGGAATAAACTTTTATTAAAATATGATCCTGAAGGACGTTATCAACAACGATATGCTAATTTAACAACGACAGCGTAAGAGAACTTCAATGTGAAAAATAAAAATAAAAAAACAATGGATACATACATACATACAAGAAATCTATAGGGATCTTACTTTGAAAACAAAAAAACAATTTAAGTTACACAACATTAATATCTTTTTTGTAAATATAGTTAAAATTATAGAGAAAAATTGATTTTTTTTCATATATAAAAACAATTTATAGGAATTATATAGGGTAGCTATTTGTAATTGTAAAGAGATTTTTAGCAAACAGATAAAAAAATGTTAGGAAATAATAAAAGAAATTATCAAGATGAAATAAAGATGTTTTTTATTTTTACTTTTCTAATTTTATCAATCATACGGCTGAGAAATAATTGTATATGTAGAAGAGCAAGCCCAATATTTATCTTCAGTGCTGTGGTGAATAAGTATTATGTTCAATAATTCAATTAATTATTATTTACCATTACCGTACCTGTATTTATTTGACATTTCGAAATAATTCAATACAAATGGTTTGTGATTGTGTGAACTAATTCTAAAAGTAATACTACATATGACATAAATATTTTTAAAGCTTAGACTCGAAAAAAAAACCAATATATGTATCTATATATTGTAAAATTTATCTTGCGAATATGACGAGAAGAGAAAACAAATTATATATATAAAAAATAATCACTTTAATTCTCAAAATTCAAATTTTCCGCAAATACGTCATATGTAACTGACATTTTGTCTTTTAGGTTATGCAGCTGTTTTCAGCATACCTTCCTACTCTATTTATCATGATGCCAGTTATCTTCATCTACGTTCCGTTTATATGCATTTCTTACCGGGACCATACACGGTCAAATTTATTTTCGAATTTATTTGCAAGCTAATTTTGAAGTTTTGAATACACACTACCAAATATTTTATCAAACAGATTTTCAAGTATCATTCTAGTCTTAAGATATTTAGTGTATTGTAGTTGTATACCACACTTAAACTAGCGACGCCCCAAAAAATCAAATTTTTTTGATTTTTCTCAAATTTATTTGCAAATAACACCAATACCACAAGCTCATATTTTATTTTTTTGCATATAAATCTTAGTATATACATATATGTTCTTGTATAGTGTATTGTCCCGATGACGATGTTTCATAATTCATATTCTACTAGCAACTAACTAGGAAGTTGCATTGCAGCTATCTATTCTATTTGAGTTGTTGTTGGCTGTTTATTCATTTTTTAATTTTTATTCTGAAAATTCATACATGGACTAAAACTACTAAACTAAGTTAACTAAGTATGTACTTTGTAAATTGTAATTTGTAAGTACAAGTTGACAAAAGGCGAAGAAGTTGTTGGCAGCCGATGGAAGTGGTATATTGTAATTTTACAGTATTTTTTTTTTTAATTGTAAAAATGTTTTTCAATACTTGAATTATTATTTTTAGTTTAATTTTTGATTGTTCAGAACGTTTCGATTAATCGAAGAAACTAATTCGTAAATTTGAAAAGGCGATTTTTTTTTAAATTTAAAATAAATTTAATAGTGTTAAGTGTAGTGAAATGGCTTATATTAATGTAGCAGAATGGACTCCCGATCAAGTAACTGACTGGTTAAAAGGTAGTTTTTTTTATTTTCTTGCAAAAACTAATTAGATAATGTATTGAAAATTTCAAAAACAGTGGAAAACTAATATTCATAGAGTAAATATGTATGGCTTTATATGAACAGTAAGGTGTATGAGATCGTTTATTGATGATAATTTCTCTATATGACTTTTTTACCCGTTAGATATTTTCATTTCTTCACATACACACATACATATATGGCCTACAATTTTCTTTTGTTTGCATTTTTATTATTATTATTGTTTTTTTTTTTGTTTTTTTCGTCAATAAGAATTGTCCTTGAACTTTAATATAAAAAAATAAAAAATAAACATTATTTTGAGATAAAATAGTTTCATTACACTCATCTAGCCTTATACTCTTGTATTATTTAAAAATAATTTTACAGTATCAATATTTCAATAATTAAATACAATTTAAAAATTTAATTATTTTCAGGTTTAGACGATTCTATGTATAATTATATTTATTCATTCACAAATAATGAAGTTGGTGGACAACAATTATTAAATATACGACCTTATGAACTTGAAGAGTTGAGTATGCATTCGATTGGTCATCAAGAAATTGTACTTGAGGCTGTGGAACATTTGAGAAATTTTGTAAATACATTTATTTATTTATTTTATAATTGGCTTGGAATTAAATAATGTTATGAGTCGCTTTTTTCCCAGTATATGCCTGCGTAGATGTAATTTGATTCTTTTTAGAAGTTTAGAAGAAATTGCACTTAGAACAATTAGAGTTTAAAAAGCAAACATTAAGTAATTCTATTACAAGCCGACGATATTTAAAAAAGCAAGAATATTGTTCATAAAACAAACATTCATCAAGAAATTTGAATTTTTTTTAAAAAAAAGTAGTACTCACCCCATTCAAAATGAAACACAGTAGGCTTTTCAAATTATTTAGACTTTATTTAAAATTGCATGTTTGCATTTTCTGAAAAAATTTAGATTAAATTTAAAAAAGTATCGACTTTGTGTGATACTACCACAGCACACATAAATATTTTTGAGTTCGGTCGTACTACTCTTTTGGTAAGTTTACACGACAGAAGACTTTGGTTTTCAGATATCTTCGGCTTCCTTTATTTATTTACACAAGATCTGGCCTCTAGACACCATTTTTTTGGTACTGAAAACCATTCTCCTGTCGTATAAACGTACCATTCTATTTAAGATTCATCATACAAATAAATAATACTTGATAATTATTATATTCTACAGCATTATAATTTAGATAAGGAAAATCTACAATTTTTAGCCCTTCATGTAGCTACAGCTGCACGAAGTTTATATAAACAATTAGCATATTATTGTGATAAATCAAAAATTGAAACTCAGATTTTAAATGATATTACAAGAACGATAGCAACAATAAAACCAGTTATAAGTTGGTTGGATCGTGCACCATTTCAAGGGCAATTACAATTTAATGAAATACGAAAGAATATGTTAAGATTAGGTTTAGAAATGGCAACAAGTGCACAACGTGATCGTTTTGTTGAAAATCCAGTTGATCAAATACGTATGACAGCTGAAAAATTAGCTAAATTAGCCGATTATATAATCCAAGATATATCAGATCCAATGTTATTACAACCAGCATCATTAAATTTAGTTACACTAAAAAAACGTGAATCTGAATTAGGTTTTAATATTGTACCATCATTTCACGGTGTACATAGAGTTAGTGATATTAAATATAACTCACCAGCTCATAATTCTGGTAAAATTGAAGATGGTGATGAAATTGTTCAAATTAATTATCAAACTGTTGTTGGTTGGCAATATAAGACTGTCATATTACAATTAAGGGAATCACCACCAGATGTTTTATTAACATTAAAGAAAAGACCAAAACATACAAAAATTTATGGACAAATTTATATGCAACCGTATCGTTTACCAAGTAAAAAACGTGCACCACCAGGACGTTGGGGTGATAATCAACAACAAACAAGCCCAAGAGCTAAATTTTTAGCTGTACAAGATTTTACATTACCATTAAAAATGAATGAAAAACATACAACAGCGTCTGATACAGATTCTAGTTGTAGTGATATACTAACACCGACTGATCCAAAATCTGTTGATAAAGAGATACGTTTATATTTACCGAAACCAAGAGGTGTATTACAACGAAGGAATACAATTTGTGGTGATGAATTAAGTTATTTGAAAAATTCTGGTAATATACCATTGTGGCATGAAAGAAAATCACGTCAAAATGGTGAAGCAACATCACCAAGTCTACGGGATAAATCAGTTTCATTTGGATTTGGTTTAGAAATTGCTCCAAGACCAACAACTTGTCTAGGAATCGGAGCAAATGGTGGAAAATTAACTGATCTTGTGCAGTTAAATAGTTTGTTACCAGAAATCAATAGTGAACAAGAGAAGACGAAGTCTGATAAAATAAATTGTAGTAATGGTAGTGAGTCCCCTAAGCCGGGAGTGAGTAAAGTTGTAAGATTTAATGCAAATATGAAATATGAAGATTATCCCATTGATAATGAGGTATGTTGTACATACATATATAATCTAAATAATTATTGATTTGATAATTGAAATTTTTTTTTATCTTTTTCAAATTTTATGACATGCAGTATACATGTAACATTGATAATACAATTCTTGAAACTTTTGAGCCTATACCATATGTGGATGATGATGTACCATCATGCAAAGAAATAAGAGTGACATCGAAAAAAAGTGATATTCCAGAGAATAATAATGCTGCAACAACAAAAATTATTACATTTTCGGAACAGATTGGAAATCAATCTCAATCGCAAATACAAGTGCAAGCTCAAGTTCATTCTCAGCAACAGCAGCAGCACCAACCGAAGTTATCTGTCAGTAATGTTACCAGTACCAGAAGAGGAAGATTAGATAAAAGTCATAGTACACCCGCTTACGATAATTCAGGGGATGATTCAGGTATTTACATTTATAATAATTTATAATAACTTTAGATTAAACAAATTGATAAGTATACAATAATAGACTAAGAAAAATGCAGTAGACTAAAAACTGGTTCCTATTTTCGTCAGTGTAAATTTTGTGTTGAAAATTAGAGATTAGACAATCGATTTATTAATATTGATTTGCTGAATAAGTCAAAAGATGGCGGTGAATTCTATAATCTAGTTAGCTGAACAAGCCATCATGCACACAGATTTATCACAATTAAGAAGTAATTAATTACTTTCAGCCCAGCAATTTATCCTAATTATATATAAACTGTTGATATAAACCTGAACATCGTTAGCATAAATGTGTATTTGTATTCCTTTACTACCAACGCACGGCAAGTCATTTATAGAACATATAGGTTAAAAATAAAAAGCAAAGGACCTAATACTGAACCTTGAGGTACTCCACGGTTGAATTTAGATATAGAAGAAAGTAAATTATCAACTTTTGTTTGCTGTGTGTGGTTTCTTAAGAAATTATCTAAGAGTAGAATGTTGAATTAGATAAATTGAAATTATTAATAAGTTTGGATTTCAGGACTGTATGATTAATCGTGTTGAAAGCTTTGAAAAATCTAGAAGAACTAAGACACTAATGTAAGACACCTTGATAAGAGCAGTTCCACGGAAGTGACCAGATCGGAAACCAGATTACCATACTGATAGCATATTATTTGCTTCTAGGTAGCTATCTTAACTTTCAAGTTTTTTAAATGCGTGCACATAAAGTTGAAAATTTCGACTTGAGCATTACCATTTGTTTACACATACAATGAATTCCATGGAAGGCTTACATAGTTAACAAATTTTCAACTGTTATATTTTTAAAATCCCGATACTGAAAACTGTGCTCGCATAACAAGTTATCAACAATGGAATTTGGGGCACTTATTTGATTGTTGATGTTAAAGTTATAAAACTCGAAATTCATGAATCGTGGAAAAGTGAGTCATTTGTTTTTACAATTATTGTTTTCTTCTATTTTTTTCAGATACTCCTCCTGCAATAGAACCTCGAAAGGATGTTATTTTAACACCACCAGCTCCTCCTCCTCGACCAAAAAGGCAATCTGAAATCCAACCACCAGCTGTTCCTCCACCTCCTCCAAAATCTCTTAATCTATGCCAATCATATGAATCAGTAAAACCACCGACATTGAAAGTAACATTATCATCACCGTTACAAAATTCTGTACCTGCTTCTGTACATTTTCTTCAAGAAAGTACTGTTGGATCAATTGAAGAGTCTGAATTATTAACACCAACAAAAACCAAAAATCTAACATTAAAAAAGAAGAATAGTCTCTTAGCGAAACGAAGGAAAATTTCATTAAAAGCTTTAGGTATTAGTGATATTCAAGGACATCTGTATCGTCGAACAAAGGATAGAAGAGGTGTAACATTCTGGGCGAAATTGTATTTTGTTCTAATTGAAACTGTTTTGTATGGATTTCGAAACAAAGAGGCTCAAAAAGCAAATTGTATGGTAATTTTACCAGGTTTTACAGTATCAATTGCAAAAGAAGTTCATTCAAAATCATTTGCATTTAAAGTTTATCATCCAATAAAGACATTTTATTTTGCTGCTGAATCTGTTGAAGCTATGAATCAATGGATGGATTTTATACGGCAAGCTACGTTATCAGATCAAAAAAGTTCAACTCCAGTAGGATCAATAGGAGAGGAGGTTGCAGAAATCGCTTCAGAAATAAATACAAAAGAATTATTCTCAGAAACTGACAGTTCCGGTGATGAAGGTGATTCACTTTTAAGACAACTACCTACGTCATTGCTTTCACCTTCCGACCAGACAGGTTTTCCGTTTCGTGAAAATACTCAACGAACTAAAGAATCATCAACTTCATCATCATCTAAACACGATAAATATTTAAGTTCTTTAAAAATTTTCTCAAAAACTTCTTTACCATTCAAAAGTAGCGGCGATAAAAAATCATCAAGTGATGTTCCAGTTCCCACAGCTCAATTTCGAAGTTATCGCAAAGCACCAGGAGGAATCTATGGCCTCCAGATTGGAACAAGCCTAGTGCCTTATCATAATGAAAATTCACCTTTAAATCAAACATATTCTTTCACCAATGAACAAATGAACACCAACAATAAGAAACATTCCTCATCTTCGGTTCAAAATACGGCCACTTGTAGTGCCAATAGTGTTCATAAAATTCTAAATTCCGATTTTGAATACAACCATCAGCCTTATCAACAACACCACCATTTACTTCAACAGCATAATCATAATCATTATCAGCATCAAGATTCATCATCTCGGTTTTTTGAAGATAATCCAAAAAAGATTAGAAGAACACCCCCTTACAATTACATACATGCATCAAATCCAAATCTTGTAGAATTTGATTTTCAAACATCGAAATCTCTTGATTTTTCTTTACCAAAAATAAATTCATCAAATTCATGGGATGCTCATAATAATTTAGGAGGATTTGTTACTTTAAAGGATCTAATGTTACAGAAACAAAAAGAAGAAGCACAAGAAATGTATAATAATCGAGTTTTTCTTGGTGTTGAAAAAAAAGATGATAGAAATTTAAAATCAACTACAACATCTGTAACAATGAATACACGAAATAAAAATCGTCATGATGAAGGAGGTAATAGTTCTGGTAAAGAAAAGGTGTCTAAAATACAAAGTAGAAGCCTACCAAAAACACCTGATTATGAGATGAGTTTTAAACCAGACGATGAAGATATAAAACGAACCAGAACAAAAGAAGGTTTAAAACTTCGAGATTTCGGTTATGAGTTTATATATGGAGATGAACCAATAAACATTGATACAATTGCTGGTACCGAAAATAAATTATCATCGACTTCGACATTAAATAATCTACAAATAACAAGTACATCAGGAAATCAAAATCAAACGAGTATACCAAGTAAGAAAAAACATTCCACAAGCAGTTGTTCAGATTCAATTAATGATAAATCGAATGCGAGTGGTGCGACTAGTGGTGGTTCTATAAGTAGTAATAGCGGTAGAGGGGGAAGTTTTAAAAAACATAAAGGAAAATTTGATGCATTCAAATCATCTAGTGAGAAATTGTTTCAATTTAAACATTCACATTCTGAATCAGCATCATTAAAAAGTTCAACTGCCTATACTCCATCAACTTTACCACTTAATAAGAAATCAACTCAACTTTATATTCAATTAGATTCAAATTGTTCCTTACAAACGACAACAAATTTAAAAAAAAGTAATACATATTTTTCGTCTGATTCAAAAAAATTTGAAGCACCTCGTAAAAATTCCGCACCAGTACCGATGTTTTCAAAATTTTCATTTTCATCTAATAACAACAAAACTGGTAAAGAAAGAAAATTATTAGGATCACCAAGATTACATCGCGCAATATTTGGAGGACGTGGTGGAACCAATGGAACAAATATGTCAACACAAGTGACATCTAGTAGAAGTCATATTGATTTAGAACATGAAATATTTTCACCAATTATATTTCCCAAAGTAATCAATTCTTTTAATTTTGAAGTTTCGTTGTACTAATCCGGATTTTTTTTCTTTTTCTTGATAGATTTCCACACAATTAACTCAACAAATATCCACTACTTCCACACGAAATTCCTCAACAGACCTCAGTGTTTCTCAAACAGTAATAATAACTGCTGAAATAAATCAACAGCCATTAATTGCAAGTTCTATTCATCATCAAACACCGGAATATCCAAATATGGAATGCCCACCAGTTTTTGAACCAGAAACATATTCCTTGAGTGATCCAAATGCAAGCTTGACATTACTCAGACGTCGAAAGAATTTAGATGAAAATTAAAAATATTCATCTCGAATAATTCAGGCAGTTGAAGAGCCTTAATAAATAAATAAATAAAAATAATCATTAAAAAAAGACAATTTTCAAAAATTTTATATGGGAAAATTGGAACTTATCAACTTTGGACTTTTAAATCTCGGGCACTGTTGCACTGAATTGAGACGACAAATATGAAGCACTAGATCAGAAAACATATCGATTTAATTACAAACTGAAATTTTTCTGAAAATGTGTAAAAATAAGCGGGGGGAGGGGGGATGTTGCGCAGTAGAAGGGAGAAAACGTTAATTCTCGAAAAATGACGATTTTTTGCATTTTACCCTATAAAATTTGCCCTGGTTGACGTATTTCTTGTTTAGAAGAGAACCCTTCAAGAAACATCTTGGCCAAATTTCAACTTTCTAATCCTCCAGGAACATACTTTTTTAAAGGGACGAAAAGGTCTACAAAAATTTCCTTAACATTATCCTCGTATGTAAAATTTAACATAGATCGGAGTTTCAAGTGGGTAATCTCACTGGAAATAACCGACAAGGACTTGAATAATTCATTTAAAAAAGTTGGACAAGAAAAAAAACAAATTGTTTACCATTATATAATACTTACATAATTAATAAATTAAATAATAATAAATAATATTACTATGAAAACGACCGATAATAACAAGAAAAAGACTTTTTAGTAATTAAATAATGGATTGTAATGTGATTTATACCTTTACTATGATTTTTTCTATTATTCATTACAGCAAATTATTTTATGATAATTTAAAATATTTTATAATTTTATTGCAGTTTATATATTATGTATATGTAGGTATATATACGTAGATACACATTTACAGGGTGTTTCACAGTTCGTGTGCCAAACTGAACAGGGATGGTAGATCACGATGCGAAATGAAAAAAATCGTATAGGAGGGGAAGGGGTTTATTCTCAATGGTTATCGAGTTATTCAAGGTCAAAGACAAATTTTTTCGAAGAGTAACCAGTTCCACTTTTCGCAATGATCTCAATTGTTTTTCATCTCTTTTAATAGAATTGGATGCATTGAATTCATTAGTCACTTTTTCCAACATTTTGATTTCTGCTCGCTCGTTACACAATCTGTTTTCTTATTTTCTATAGTAGAATGGTATTTGAGAATTGTAGAAATTAATTTTTCCTTTTTTTTTTTTTGAGAAGTTTCTTGATTTCCCATTTCCACATGCAGTAAAGACATTTTGCTGAAAATTTTAGATTGATTTTTAATAATTTTGCAATTAAATTTATTATTCAAATTGAAATTACTTACTGTCGAACAGAACACAAAATCTATGTAAGTAAAAATGAGGAACATTTAATAATTACAATAACCTAACTTGATTCACTTCAGCTGTTTGTAATGGCTGTCGCACAATGAACCAAGAACCAACAATCGATGGTAATGACGTCACGACCATTAGAAATTTTCAAGAAAAATAAATGGGCTCATATGTGGTAATTTAAACCAACGATGGTCGACATACACTAACAAAAAACCATTATCTACCAACCACGAACCAAAACTGGATTGACAAATGTATTTTAGTATGTACGAGTATTTACTAAAAATGAACTAAAACTCATCACAGTTCATTTTTATTATTTATGTTAAATTTTGTTATAGCTCAAACACATAGAACGAAAAGCAGCGGCGCAAATGCTAATAGAAGCATGAGGTATTTATATTTGCAATTATTTAATTTTTTACGTTCAGACATAATGCAAAAATGAAAATAAATATATTTTTGTATATTTAGTATGTGTAATGTAAATATAATAATTACTAGGCCAAATTAAAAATAATATTCATATGTTTTTAATATACATTTCTGCTACCGAACTTTATTTTGTTGTGTTTTCATATTATATTTTTCACTTTCTACACGGAATGGAATATTACAGATGACTTTTGTTAGCACAAATTTTGACAGCACAACTACATGGACAGACCGACAAAGAGTTATTATAAACAATCTAAACTTAGTTCTAAATTGTTTTTGATTGGTTTATGGTTGGTTTTTGGTTCATTATGTCGGTTCCATCAGATTTACTCAATAAAATTTCAAAAAAGAAAAAAATATTACTACCAGGTAAATAAAAACATTTTTCAAAACTATACTCTGTTTAAAAAGTTTTTTCAGTACAGGTCTTATGAAAGAGTTCATTTTTATCCAGTGTCGTTACATTTAATAGTAGTAGATATACTAAGCTACTCATACCCCAGTCTATTATATGTACAATGAGACGCTGGAAAATAGAAAAAAACAATAGCAGCCATCACTTTGTTGTCCCCAGTAACACAGTTGTACGGTGGCTGATTATTTTGCTTGTATTTTAATTCAACAAATAAACATACATATGTATATTCTGGATGAACAAAAATTAACAAAACGAATTATGAAGAAAGATAAAAATGATGAAAAAATTCATACGCACACACGCTGCTGAGCTAAAAGTTGGTTGATTGAATAATCGAGATGTGTGTATAAAAAGTATAATGAATAATATTATCATAATTATATCACCTAATAGTAGTACCATTATTAAAAATCAAAAATTAAATTTTATATACATATTATAATTTACTGCATTTATTTATACATTTACAAGTGTACATGTGATATGATGGAACATGTAATTACAATAAATTATGTTTTATTTGAAAAAATGTTTTGTACATATTATTATAAATTTATATATTTATGTATTCCTTTGCAAAAGAAATAAATTTTGTAATAAGTACTCACTCTATAGAAAAAAGTTTTTTTGTTTCTACATACATATACCTGAATAAAATGAGTAATAGGCAAATTTTTTAGATACTCGACCTTGAACCTTTAAATAAATAAAATTATTAATTTTTAATAATAATTGAATTTAAAAAAAAATAAATATTATAATTTTCCTTTATTAGGAAACAATTTTTACAAAGTATGAAATTTTATAAAATTTTAGAATGAAGGTGTAGTCGGCAACACTTATCAGAAAGTTCATTCGATTTTAGATACAAAACTTAAACAGAATGGCAACACTGTAGGTGACGAAAATCAGAAATACATTTATGTAATTGCTAAAAGAAGAAACAAGACAAAATATGTCCATAAGACCTGTACTGAAAAAACTGTGAACAGAGTATAGTTTAAACCACAATGAAATGATGCATATGATCCTAACTGATGCCAACTTAACATTTTTTATCTCGATAGCCACAATGACGGCATTGTTTTTCAATTTTTTTTTTTTTTTTGCTTCAATACAAACATAATATATAAATTGATTTTCACAAGTATTATCATTGAAAAAAAAAATTAATAAATAAAAATTGAATTGTTACATGCATTCAAAAAAAAAGAAAGTGCGGGCTAACATTTTCATTTATCCTGAGTTGAGTTTCAGTTATTCACAATTCTTTAAAAAATATTTTTTCTTTTGCTTCTTGTTAAGTAATAAAAAGATTTCTTTGTATTTTATGAATTGTTGTTGGTTTTTTTTGTGTAAATTATTTGTTTTTTTTTTTTAGTAAATAATAAAGAAGTACATTTTTATATTTTTTAAATTGATAACATTGCGTAGCCAATGAACAATTATACTTATTTCAAAATGTTTAAATGCAAACTCAATCATTGAAAAAAGAAGAAAAGAAAAACGAAAAAAAAAGAGTTGAAAACAAAGAATAGTGATAAAGATAGTCGACTTCATACAAGAGACCCTTTAAAAATTTGAAAGTTGCATCTTATTTTATTCAATACATAAACATTTCAATTTCTCATAAAAATAGCTAGAAATAGTCCAAATTATGATATAAACTAGTTTGAAGCGACATGAAAAATTCCATATGTTTATATGGTAATTACCCCAAAACAATTAGTGAAATGTTTAAAATTTAGGGCAAAGCATACATAGTACTAAAAATTATTGGCATGAAATAAAAATATGATATGTATTGTATATTATTTTCGAATAATAAGAAATTATTTTCAGTATTACAAATGAGGATGATTGTTATTATTACTATCACAAATTTATAATTAAACTACATATTATAAATTAAAAAATATATACATACATATACATTTTGAAAATTGGAATATGTATTTATAAAAAATTAATAGAAAAATTATTAAAATGATTTACATCATTTTTTTCTTCTCCCGAAATAATGCACCTTATAAAATAAAAATACATAAAAATGTTTATACTACCTATAATGAAAAATATATTTCTAAAAAAATATTTTTGTTGGGTTAGATTGAATTTTTTATGTACATATTTGGCAATTAAAAAATGATATCTTAACTCCGTGCATAAAAAAAACCTTTACAATTTTGAAATATCATGTACAGCATATATTATAATACATACTGGGAAAATTGAATGAAATTGTGTGCAGTCTTAAACACACTTTTTATCTTATGCTGTCATATGTAATTTTAGATTAAAAAAGTGGTTCATAGATATGTCTCTTTTGTACAGATGGACATTTTTGACGTCATTTTTGGGGAAATGATTCATTTGCTTTCTAAGCAAGTCTATTGCTGTACCGTTATGCGAAAGTAATTCCGCTTACATAATCTATACGCTTTGGTTCAAAGTACCTATCTATAAAATATTATTCATTATAATGTAGTTGGTGATTTTTTTTGTACACTTATTGAATTTTCTCACATACATACATACATACATACATACATATACATATACATTTATATAGAAAAAATTACAATATTATGTATATATTTAATGTAATTTTAAGTTTCCAAATTCCATTATTGCAAGAGCTACTACCAAAATGTTATAATTAAGTCGTCAATTACACAGAAAATACATATGTACGTACATATAGTACATATACCTACAATAGATATTTCAATATTTGTACATATTTACATATGTATAAAATATGTAATGTACAAATATATTTTATGCATATGTACATAGATGTACATAAAATACTTATAACAATGGACTTAATATTGAACTTGTTGTATTATTATTATTTTTATTTAACTTTCCATTTCATTTTTTATCTTCCTATTTGAAAAAAAAAAATTAATTATGTACCTACTTTTGCGTTATTAGCTCATTGATACATAATACCAATAAATACAATTTTTTTTCTTTTAAATATAAAATCTGACAATAAAATTATTAAAGAGAAAAAAAATTAAAACTTAATAATTAAAAACTCATGCAATCAATAATTTAAAAATTAATTATGAGAATTAATAAAAAAAATTTTTAAAAAAAATTTCAATGCATTTTTCAAGTACTGCACAGATTAAAAAAAAAACGTTTTTAAGAAGGGAATTCACTTCAATACTGTTTGCAGCTTCTTATACATATACATATCTTGTAAATCTAATAAACCTTGTAAATTTGAAAAACAAAATAGAATGCTTTGTATTTTGAAGAAGTTTTCTTATTTATAGGTACAAGGATACGATATATATGTAGTATACTAAACCATTTTTATAAATCGAAGTCAGTGCTTATGGAGGCAGTAGTAACTAGCCGATGTTTTTCTGATAACTTCACATATAATTGTTTGTAGCATTTTTATTTTATAATTTAATATTATTATTTTCAATAGTTATATGTAATTGTTAATTTTATATTTTTATTTTATTTTTAATAAAGTTTTTATTTAGTGTTTGATGTATGAAATTATGTTTTCAATATGAATTTGATATTAAATTTTGGTATGAATAAAATGTATATACATGTATATATACATATATGTATTTATATTTGTTTACTTATCTACTTTTTTATCTATTTATTCGTTTATAAGACAAAAATAAAAAGGACTTCTATTGCATTTTATTTTTGTGTACACATTTCCTATTTTTCTAATATTTTTTTACGACACAAAAAAATAAGAAAATGTTCTCTTTTATATTTTATAAATATTTTCAAGTATATATCATTTAAATATATTTTTAAGATTTTTAAGTAATAAATTACATCTAACGAAATCTTTACTTTTGTTGTATGCAAATCCTTTAAATAAGGCGACAACGTAGTTTGTTTTTAATATAAACAGTCCAAAACAAAATTCAATATATTAACAAAGAAAATATGGGTATTTTCTTTTAAACGATATTTAGTATATGTATACATATTTAGGATCGAGAAACTATAATTGCATCCATATGTCTTTGTTTAAACTGCATACACACACTGTTGTTGTATGTATATATTTAAAATTGTAAGAACACAAAAAAAGGAGGTAAACTAGAAAAAAGAAAAAGGTAAAACTAAAATATCGTTTCATAGTCATTTTAGTCCTGACAGCGATATTAGAAGTGTTAAAAAGAATTTAATAGTATTTTACGTGTTTAAAATTAAATTAATTAAAAACTAGTATATTATTGAAGATTTATAATTCAATACAATTTTAATTAAGTAGTGAGATAAATATACATATATGTGTGATAATAAATAAATATAAAAATAGGAAGAAAGGACGAAAACTTTACAAGGTGAGTTTTTCACTGAGCTAGTTGTATTATATTTGCAGATGGTTGAGTTCAACAATTTATTAAATTAATTATAAATATATATGTAAATATATTCTGTCTTTTACAGGTATACATATTCCAATACAATCGGTAGGAGGAGACAAGGCAAAATATAGAAGTCGCAAAACGTATTTTTTTATTAATATTGTTCAAATAACAATACTTACATATAATGTTACTTAATTAAACAGAAAAAAAGATCCGATTACCCATCATACTTTACTCTATACATTTTTCAATGCAAAAGACCAAAAATAGTTAATAACCGTACAAAAAAATGTGTATATGTGTTTGAAAAAAATTTACAAAATTTTTACTTTATGCCTAAGTGGTATTTTTGTATTTTATTGTTTTTGGAAAAGATATGATATGTATGGTATATGAGAAATGAGAAATGTTTCCCTTGTGTTTACTTGTGCGTATATTTTAATGTAAAAATATATTCAGAACAGCATTAGATATTTTTTAATGCAAAAGAAAATAAAATAACATGCCTGTTGATTGTGATCTCCTGATCCATTACAGATAAAATTTTCATATTTCCTAATGAAGATGAACAAACCACGAAAAAATTTCTTATTATGGAAATTTACGAAAATATAAATATATTTTTAAAATTTGAAAAAATAAATATTTTTCTGAAATACTTTTTTAAGGGATACATATAGGTATTTGCTTTCTCAAACTGCAAAATATATACCATATGTACATATTGAAGAAACAGGTGTAATTCTTTGTTTGCAGCAAGAAAATAAATTTACAAGTTGAATATGTTTTTTAATATTTTTATGCGTATATTTTGGATTGTGTTGAATTTAGTATTTACAGTAAATATATCAAAATATCCAGTAAAAAATATTTTAGAACGGATCAATAATAGGAATTAGGTATATGTATATGTATTTGTTATAACAGGCAGCCTAAGGAATATTGAATCTTTGGTATTGTTTCATAAATACTATAATTGCATTACAATTGACGTTCACAATTAAACAAATGTATGTTGTCACTTAGGTATTTCTTCACCTTAGTTTTACAGTGTGCTATTGAGAAAAAAATGAGGTGACGTATTGAACATTTTAAAATTCAGGTGCTGATTTATTCCCCATAAATACAAGAAAATATTTCAAGTTCCATGATTTTCAACTGAAGCTTTTCCCTGAATACGTACAGTGAAATACATATGTATGTATGTCGGTCTTTAATGGCCTATTATTTTTAATGTTCTCAAAGTTTTTCCTCGTCGTTTGAATTATTGAATGATATACTTTTTAAAATTACATAATATATTATTGCTAATTTTACATTACTTTTGTTTTAATCAATAATGGTGTTACAGTTTTATAATTTAAAATTTTTCCTTGTATGTTATTTATCTACTTCTTTCAATTTTCACTTTCGTTTTCTTTTACTTTATATTATTTTATTTTTTTGAAATTCAATTTCCGGAAATACATCATAAAATTTTTAGACCTCCATATACAGATTAATGACATATGTATGTATGTATGTATGTATAAAAAATAATTTCTAACATGAAATACCGCATAGCAAGTCGTTCGTTTTAATATATGAAAAAAAAACTATTGAGTATATTATATACATCTATGTTATCTATTTTGTATGTTTAATGAATAAAAATGCACTTGCATTATTTTATGTATACTATCTACACTTTATAGAGTTTTTAATAACATCACAGAAAAATACAAAAAACAGATATAGTAAAAAATAATATATACAATTCACGATGGTGTATTATTAAAAACTTTGTTAAAAGTGCATTCTACGTGTATTTTTTCCTCTTTATCTTTTTTTAATTTATTGTTAGTTTACAGATACCTATACAGTTTTTTTTCTTAAATACGTATTATTTTACGTTTACCTATTATTGTTTTTGGTTTTTATTTCTTGCTTGTATTCTGTTGAATATTTGATCATTAACTTCCTGACTTCCGAACAGATTAAATGACATGTATAAAACATATATGAAACAGTTTTTTTTATTTGTTTACCTTTTGTTTGCAAAAAACAATATTTTTTTAAAAATTTTGTTTTTACCTAAACCACACCTAAAAAATCTAAAATTCCACATTTGATATCTGATTCCATTGTGTAAATTTGTTTATTTTTTGCTTTTTGTTAAAGATTAAAAAAAAAAAATAGAATTTCAGAAGCGAGAGAGAAAAAAAATTGAATAAGTGAAAACGTTAAATATATAGTGCTTTTGTTTCTATACATATAGGTATCTGATTTACAAAAAAAAAAAAAAAAATCTAACAAGGTACCTAGGTACCTTTATTATAAAGTTACACAAAAATTTTGTTAAGAATTTTATTTTTCTTATTTTTAAAAAAGAAAAATCTTTTCTAATTAAAATATTTTTTTAAGGTAGATACATACATACATATTTAGTTAAATTTTTTTTTTTTCAAAAAAAAAATTATTATTAAATTGCAAATTCTATTTTTCTTTTATTTTTTTTTTCTTTATTATGTATTTCAAATTGTATTTTTTAATGATACACTTGGTTGGTTATTATGTGAAAGTGAAAAAAAAGCGATAAAATCTATATTATTATTATTTTTTTAATAAAACAACGTTGAAGTTATTAAAAAGAAAGAAAAAAAAAGAAAAATGCAATTCGATTGAGTTCATTTTACACTGTATGATGCGGTTAATCAAAAATCTGTAAGAAAAAGTTTTAAAAAAAAATTAAACATGAAGGGCCGTATTCACCATTGTGGTTCAAACTACGATTAAATCTAAAACGAGTTCAACTGAACTTCGAAAATCCATATACACCAAAGCAACTTCAATTTAAAAAATTTTTCGTATGGAAACGCTAATTTTTTGTCGAAATTTGATTTTGACGTGTAATTACCATGTGTCACGTTAAAATATTAAAAGAATAAAAAACTCGCTTTAACTTGCCGTAACTTTACCAAGGGTCTACACTTACAAGAAATGCTTCGTGTGGACCGAAAATGTCTGCAAGAATTTCTTGCATGCCATCTTTCAACGAATCTTGCAAGACATTTTTGGTTGCAAGATTTGTTGCAAGAAATTTGACGTTTGATTAATCAAATATGGCGTCGATATGAATTTTCCGTGATTGAAGTCGCTTTTTTTATTTGTGTGTTTTTAATTTTTTTTGTTTTTTAATTAATTTTTTCAACTTTTCCATTGCATTAATTGCACGTAAAGCAACAATTACTTTTTCAACCTGCCCACAAAAAATGTTGTTCTTGCAAGCTGAAATAATTTTGACAGCTTGCATGCAAAAATTTTTTGTACGTCTAGACCCTTAGTTAAACTCGATTTAAAAACCGAAGTTAAACTTTGTTGGTGAATAAAGTTACAAGTTTAAGATAAATCACTTTGGTGAATATCGCCCTAAATTCAATTAAGTAAATGCGCTTTAAAAATTTAATGTAGGATATGCTTCTTTCTTTCTTCTTTAATGTAAAAACAAGTTTAAAATTACATACAATAATTTTTTTTTTAATATACATACTATTTTAAAAAGAAGTTATTATATAAACAAATTATTAAACCAGGAATATAATTTTAAAAAGAGTCAACAATTACAAATTTATTTAGTATAAGCACGTAGGTTTTATTTAGGGTAATTAAATGAAGAATAAATGTGCATTTATTGCTAAAAAGAACAACAAAAATATTTGTCCAAAAATATTTCAATCTGAAAAATTAAATATACCTATATTTCTTTTTTTTAACCAAAAAGGATCCATAGAATAGAGAATGCGAAAAATAAAATTACAAAGCAAGAATATACTGGAACGTGGGTTTATTTAAGGAAATAAGGATTTATTACCGAGATTTTATACTTTAGAGAATATATAAACTCTTTGTTATTAAATTTAAGGTGTTATTTCCCATCATCTTTATACAACAAATTGCCACTTTTATTGAATCACATACCGAAATAGAACACGATGTAACGGTGTTTAATAATAATAACAAAATCGTAAAATCGTTTTAAAATACCAAGTGTTCTTATGTGATTGTTTCACAGCCAAGAACGTGTACTTTAAATTCAAATTCAAAAAAGTCATTTTAGATTTGAATGCTATGTTTAATAATCTAAAGTGAATCAATTTCAATTCAAAAGTACTACGATTTTGAGAAAAATTCCATACAATTTTAAAATGTTTTTTGCAAAATTAAAAGTGTTCACTGTAAAATTAAAATGGTTTGTACAAGAATTTTAAAGAGTGTAAGCACTTTAAAATTTAATGTACTGGTATTTAATTATAAAGTTATTTTTTTCACTCAGTGTAAGTGATTCTTTTACTCACTATAGAATTGGGTTATTGCATTCTTAATGCTGTTTCCTGATACATCCTGATGGTCTTTCAAGCTGTTATTTCTTTGTAGCTGTGTCCTTTTAATATTTCTTTCCTCTTGAATCCATGTTTAATTAATATGGTCGTTTCTCTCGTTGAATGTGTTATGTAAAACAGAACACTTGTACAATGGGCGAAACATTATCAATGTTAACTTCTAAATCCAATTCTTCTAAAACCCGCTTTTGAATACCCAAATGCATTTTCCACCACACGCCGATATTTTGATATTTTCTTGTTAAAGTTGATTTCATCAAACGATTGTCCAATACAATGTGGATAAGGCTTCATCACATTTTGGGATACCTAATTTAAATGCTGAATTTTCTTTAAAAATTGAATTATATTTGTGTTGAGCTTTTAATTTCGAATTCTAAAAAATGGTTATGTCATTGCTTTATTCTGTTGTACCTATGTTAGTATGTACATATATGCAAATTAATAACGATAGTGCATAATACTACAGAGTGCCAGTCAGTTCGTTTATATATTAATTGGACATTAGAAAGAAATTAGAAAAGTATCTATTTTGATATTTTAAATATTCTTTCTCTGACCCGTTCATTATTTGGCAGCTTTATACATGGCGAAAAAGAAAATAATTTTTCTGGTGAATCTTCTATGTATTTAAGTATACTTTTGCAATAACAATTAAAAATTTTATTTAAAATTGATTTTGGAAACGCAAAATACAGGTACCAAAACTCATATTACACTATCATTCAATAATTTATAAATAATAATAAACGAAATCCCCTAAAGCGCATCAGCCTCAATTTAAAAACAAAAAAAGAAAGAAAAAAAAAACAATTTCAAAAATATCGCAATATTGTTTCTTTTTTTTTCTTTTTCTTTATTTCAAATAAAATTTTCAATTTAGGACAAATAATAATTGAAATAAGTAAAAATACAGCAATAAAATTGAAAAAAAATATCGAAAAAACAACAGCAACAAAAAGTACATTTAAGATATAGGTAGTATGTATGTACCTATGTATATCATTTTCGGTACCATTAGGTGCCCTTGTTTCTTAACATACACAATTTTTGTTATAAAAGCAAGCAATAAACCTTGAGTTTAGTATGTCCATACATGTACATATATATATATCTATCTATAGATACAGTATATACAAATATTTTTTTTAACAACATATACATATACATATACTGGGAAATAGTAAATTAAAAATAAGAACTTAGAGCTTGCATAAAATACATCTACAACAACTTAAAATATACTTAACAGTAATGCCCAGTTCCACAGTGGAAGCTTAAGCTGAGTTTACCTCTTAAACTAAGTTGAAGCATTTTTTCCAGTTTCACAGTGGAGGCTTTAGCATAGTACTCACTTCGAGAGGAATTCAGTTTCCTATTTAAAATACATGTAAAAAAAAGGTGACGGAATTCCGTCAAGACATTTTTCCGTTCACTTTTTGTTTCGTAGTACTGAGTTCGAGACGGAAAATAAACTTAAATTGTCATTGCTAACATTTCTAAAATTTTTCAAGAGATGGCGCTGACGATCAGTCTCCACTAATTCTCCGTCACTATTGAAACAAAATAAATGTACTGACATTTATTCCGTGTGATAAATTTGACAGTTGTTGTCAACAACAAATTTTAAAATAACAGCTGCTTCATTATTTGTGGATGCTTTTTGATTTAATTTCTACATATTCTACACAAAATTTTTCCGTGTAGAAATAAATAGTAAAAATAGGAAACTGAATTCCGCTCGAGGTGAGTACTATTTTTTAGGTGTTAAACTGAGTCAAAGAGAATACGATTTATACAATAGAGGTTTTTTTTTCTCAAGCTCTTTCAAAAATCCAGAACATGCAAACATAGATAAATATTTTGCCTCGAACAAAGAGAATACAATTTATACAATAGATATTTAATGTAGCCGTTAAATTCAAATCTGTATGTTTGTTTGCAAAAATAAAATTATGAGGAGATTATTTGGCTTCGAATAAGGTCATGAGATGATTGGCTATATAAGAGTGCAAGAGGAGAAATGTGAAAAGAAGGAACATGTGAAGTAAATTGAAGAAATAAAGAATAATGTGTACATACCTACATAAAACTGATAAAATCATATTTTTAATAAAATATTAAAACTGAAAATGATATAAAAAATAAACAATGAACATAATTCATTGTTGCCAGAAAAATTTGTTATCCTATATTAATTTAAAACATTACATAACAGAACATTGCAACAACGCTGTATAATATTCATAATATGAAAGAAGTAGAAATTATGTATCTCTAAAATGTTAAAATACATAAACAATGCATACAAAATGTATATGTATATTATATATAATATATATCTTCAAAAAAATTTTCTGGCTTGCTTTATAATTATGTCTATATACATACATACCTCTATATGAGATCTGTATACATTTGTATTAGTAGACGATATATTTATATTATCATTTAATAATATCATAATAGAAATACCTAAATTATTATTATATTAATGCGTTTAGAAGAAAAAAGTCAAAAATATTCCTGTTTTTTCTTTACTCTTCGTTTATAATTCATATTATGAATATAAATGGATATGTAAATATGTATACATATGGTGTCTATGAATCATACATACACGGTGATTAGGTTTAGGTGTCCGAGTCCGATCTGGAAACTACGGAATTAGAGGGGGGAAATATTTTTGGTACTTTTTCCTTGTTTTACTCTATAACTTTTTACAAGGGCACGCTAGAATCATCCTTTTTTACGCAAAATTGTAGAGGACCCCTGTTTCTTTCCAACAATATGCCTCTGAATCTCTTACCGTTCGAAAGTTATAAGGCCTCGAATCCAAAATTTAGTCATTTTTTTACTCATTTTTTGACTTTAACCCTATTTTTCTCGAAAAGTGCTCAATGTTAACCCTCATTTTTTATTGTAGAAAATGAAAGTTCAATTGATTTTGCATCGATTTGTTTTTATCATTTTTTTTTTCTAGAAATGCATAATTTTCTGAAAAAACTGAAAGACATGTCTTAGTACTTTTAAGTAGTCGTTGATAATTAATTAATGCTCATTTTGTGTATGTGTTGGGCGTACCAAATTAATATGACAACTTATTGTTTTTAATCACTTGTAACTAATTTGTGATTAAAGTTACATGAAAATTATGTTCTAATGAAATGTAGAGAAGATCCTAAACTTTATTTTTACCGAATATATTAAATATCTATGAGCAACGTAAATCAAAGAAAAAACGTGATAAATATTAAGTAACATAAAACTGAGAATCAATTTTTCCTGATATCTCCCAAAGTACTATAAATATCAAATTATAATGTTCTAAAAATTTGTAAATTCTTATCAAATAAACACTTTTCCCAAAAATTATTATATCATAAAATTAATAGAAATTTAGTTATTAATGAAAAATAATAATTTTTAATTAATATCACAATTATCTCTCTCATATCTCAGTTTATGTATGTAATTTTTTTACAGTCACCTCTAAAAATGTAGTACCAAATTTTTAGAACATTATAATTTGATATTTTTAGTATACCATTTGTAAATATTTTTATCGCAGCTTCTGCAAATACTTTGTCATTGAAAACCATGTTATCGTTTGATACAAAGTGAGAAGATTGTAAAAAAATTGTATGTTAATAAGGGTTTCTTTTTCGAGAAATTACTGGGTTATTCCAAAATTTTAGAAAAAAAAATTGCAAATTTTTGGTTTTGATTGCTAATAACTTCTGTGGTAAGGGGGCTGAAGAAATAATACTTATGTTAATTGAAAGGGTAAAGTGTTCATCCCATACGATTTTTTGCTCATCTTGGCGAGACTAACATATCTGTGGTTAAATTTTATAACACCTTAAACCGGACACGCTGTATATTGATTGTAATTGACCTTTAATATTTTTATATCGCATCCTAAAAAAATTTTTTTTATTGAGTATTATTATAAAACGTGCCTTCACCTTACATTTAACCCTGTGTGTGTTTGTGTTTTTCTTCATTATTTTCATATTACAGATTAATTAACTACAATTTTAATTAATTCATATTACAAAGTATCATTTATTTTCACTGTATCTTCTAATTAATTTTTTATTTTTTTTACAATATTGATATCTGAACTGTAAAAATCATGATAAATCATTGATGAAGAAAGGGTTTTATTTTTTCTTTTTTAAAATTAATTTAAAATAAAAAAAAGTTATATATAATAAAAATTTAAAATATGAAATTAGATTAGATCGTTGAAAACTAAAAATAATTAATAAAAATAAAGTACACATAACATGGCATTAGTATACTACATGGTATTATTGGTAATTATTGGATGTTCAAATTAATAATGTATGTACCTATATTACTGTAAATATGTAAACACAATTATTACATTAGGCATTATAATGGTACATACATACATTTTTTAAATGTAATCATAATGTTAACACCGTAATTAAATCTATGTATTAATGATGAGAATGATTTTTTTTTATTTTCTGTAGATACTCTCACTATTTCATCGATGGAAGAAATACAAAAATCATAAAGGTATGTACAATGATGATGCAAAGTGCACTACTAAATATGTAGATTGTACTTATCATTTCTACTTTTTTATTTTTTAAAGATACACATATCGATAGATACATGTAAACGTATATATTTTTGTAATTGTATGAACAAATAAAATGGAAAGCTAATATTATTATTATGTACCTACCAGACGTTTGAATTATACAAAAAAAAAAAAATTTTGTGATGGGATAACAACGATGATAATGATGGTTAATAATGATTTCAGGTGGGTGGTGAGGAGAGAAGTAAGTATGAAGTGTAATACACAGAGAAAAATAATAATTATAATAAGAAAAAAATTACATGTATGTATGTATATTTGTATAAAGAGTTTTAGGTTTTTGTTATTTTAGGTTTTACTAAGCGTGAGTAAATTTGTGGTAGGAGGCAATTCTTGCAAGTCCTCAATTTCATATAAAAACCAGCGAAAGGCATCAATTGAATCAGTACCGAACAGGTCTCGTTTTCAGTAAATTCATTGCAGTTAGAAGTACTCGTTTATATTACGGATTAAGGTGAATTAGCTCAACAATGCGAATGGTAATTATCAACAGTTCAATATATAAATATATAACATAACAAAAAATATATTATGAAAAATTTAGAAAAAAAAAAAAAAAAAAAAAAGAAGTTTGATAATTTATGCACTCATTATTATTAAATTATCTTTATTTTCAAATAATTTTCTTTTGTAAAATTGAAATTTATCTTTTTTGGATTTAAAAAAAAAGGATAATTTTTAATTGTGGATATAAATTTACATACAATTTATGAACAGAAGAATAGATGAGGTCTTTGTACTTTGTGATAATAATGATTATGATGCTATTTATTGCAAAAAGTGAAAGAAAAGTGAAATGGAAAATAAAAGCCCAAAATTGAAAGTGCTACACCGATCACATAATAAAAGAGACATCTCATTAAAAAAGAGATGATAACAAATGAAAAAAAAGTGTCGGTGATATTGCATATTATTCTTGTTCAAATAAAAAAAAAAAATGAAAAGTATAATTGTAATTTTAGTGATGTGTAACTGATGAGAGTGTAGAAGTTAATACTTAGCTTTTTTTTCTCAGTATAAAAATTTAAAAAGAAAACTACTCATACATATTATGTCAATTATTCTTTTTTTTTTTTTAATTATTTCCTTTTTTCTTCTTATTCTCTAATTATTTAAATTGGGAATTCGCATTAAAAAACGAATTTTCTACTCTTTATACCTATATAAAAAAATTTACCTATATAAAAAAATTTAAGAAAAAAAAAATTTTCAAATAAAACTTTTTATTTACTTTCAGTTTATCGTTTCTTGTCTCGCTATATGCGTGATCACAGCCAATTGTGCGGAAGTACCACATAAAGAGGCATCAAAAGTTTCCAGAAAAGCGGAAGAAAAAGCTGTAGAACCTAATGATGGTGAATCACAAACACATGAAAAACGTGGCTTAGATCATTCAATTGGTGATTACTCATTTGGTGGTGATGATTATGGACATCATCATGAACATATTAAAACAATTACAATTGAAAAGAAAGTTCCAGTTCCATATACAGTTGAAAAACATGTACCATATTCAGTTGTAAAGAAAATACCATATGAAGTTAAAATACCAGTACCACAACCCTATGAAGTTATCAAGAAAGTACCAGTGTCGGTTAAAGAAATTGTCAAATATCCAGTACATGTTCCAAAACCATACGAAGTAATTAAAAAAATCCCATATGAAGTTAAAGTTCCAGTTGATAAACCATATGAAGTTAAAGTACCAGTACCACAACCCTATGAAGTTATCAAGAAAATACCATATGAAGTTAAAGTACCAGTACCACAACCCTATGAAGTTATTAAGAAAGTACCATATGAAGTTAAAGTTGAAATACCAGTACCAAAACCATACGAAGTTATCAAAAAGGTTCCAATTGAAGTCAAGGTACCAGTAGATAAACCATATCCAGTTCATGTACCAAAACCATATCCAGTCGAAGTTGAAAAACCATATCCAGTTGTTGTTGAAAAGAAAGTTCCATATGAAGTTAAAGTGCCAGTTGATAAACCATATAAAGTTTATGTAGAAAAACCATATCCAGTTCATATTAAGGTACCAGTTCCACAACCATATACTGTTGAAAAGAAAATTCCATATACAGTTGAAAAACCAGTACCATATGAAGTTAAAGTACCAATCGAAAAACCATATCCAGTTTATTCAGAAGTTAAAGTGCCAGTTCACAAAGAAATCCCATATCCAGTTAAATATCCTGTAGAAGTACCAATTCATAGAGAAGAACATCATTCTTATGGAGGTGGTTACCATCATCATGATTAGATAAACAAAACAAAAGTTATATACGCATCTTGTTGAGTTAACGAATGATTTTACTCTATAGTAAGACATTAAACTGATTCCTTTTTTGAAACTATCATTTTTTTTTTTCTTTTTGATTTTTTTCTAATTCTTTTCCTCTTGTATCTTTGGAAATTATCTAAAACAAATGTGTAATTACTTTTTTTTTTTCAAACAAATAATTCTCTCGGTATTAAAATTGTATTTAAAAAATAAAACATGTAAAAATAATGAATTACGAAAAACAAAATGTATATTAGGAGAATCATTCAAATATTTGTAAAATAGAATCTTAAAGAATTATTTTTTTTTAAAAAAAATTTTTTTGTTTATTTTTGTAACAATATTCATAAATATTTTTTTTCTACTTTTTAGTCATTTTCATATTGTATTTGTATATTTTCAGTATATGTATCATTATATTATATTATTTAGGCACAAAATGTCAATTCACTTCCTTGTTGTGATTTAATTTTATACTTTTTTTTAGCTTACTGTTTATACTTATAATTTTTTTTTTCAATATTTTTATTCCTTTTTTTTTTACCTAATTTCTAATTTATAGGAAGTGAATGACAGTTTATATTTTTTTTTTCACTTTTGCAAAGAAAAAAAAAGAAAATTCCGAAAAAGGATAAATATACCTTTTCAAGGAAAGAATGAAAATTTAAAATATTAAATATATTATATATTTTCATATACATATACATATGTATCATTGTACAATTTGTGTATAGATATAAATTTAAACATATATATGTACCTATGTATTTGTAAACAACAAAAAAAGATATAAAACATTAAAAAAATAAATTGTAAAAAATACGATACAATACTCGTAAATAAAAAAAATAAGAATTTTCTTGTAATATGTTTTTTTCTTAATTTCCCTTTTGTTTTTGTTTCTTTCTAGCTCCTAACTTTTACAATAAATTTTTACCTCCTCTGTAGAAGAAAAAAAAACAAGGTAAAAACGAATAAGAAAACTTACATTTCACATTCTTTTTATACAGCGTATTTGAATTTTGTTGTTGCTTTGTATATACAAAATTTATTGTAAACTTGAAGTCACTTACTACGTTTATACTTTCTCTTAAACCGATATAACTCATATCGATATAAGTTATGACGGTTTATATTTTTGGTATAAACGTTTTCTTAAACCGGTATAAGTCTTAAAACCGCTTTATCATAAAACGATTATTAAACCGGTCTAAACAACCTTATATCGATATCAAAATAGGTATAAACACTTTATAACGGTTCGTATGATTTTAAAATTTATTAAATATAAATTCAGTTAGTTTAATACTTCAAAACAGATATTATCTTAAAAATTAAAGAATATTGTGAATGTGAATATTTGACTTAAGTCTTCAAAATAATTAATTTTCTTTTGTTGGTAGTACTGTACTTTATAGCTTTTCTATAACGCTTTAAGTTATACTGCTTTAAAAAATAAGTATAAACGTAGTAACTGTTTTCTTTCTCAAACTCGTCTTTTTGCCATTAGCATATACAAGCACATATGTATATACAGATTCGACTTCTTACAGTACTGGTCATGAAAGTCGCATCACCCAAAAGAATTTCATTTCTCTAATAATAATTATTTTATATATTAAACTGTATTACAGAAACATGTGAAGTTTTTTTTTCTTAGAGATTAAGACACTTAGCAAAAACACACATACATATGTAGTTCAAAAACAAGCCATGATCCATCTCCACCAAAATTTAAAGATAGTATCGAGAAAATTTTTCGAGAAATTATAAGTGAGGCGAATTTCATGACCGCTACTGTATGTTATAATACACATAGGTATAGGTAAAATAATAAAAGTTGAGGTTTCGTATTATACTAGAAAAACATGCGCAGCAAAAAAGATACTTACACACATGCGTTTTTGTTGTTGTAACACGTTTCTTCTTTCGTATATCTATACACAAAAAAGATCACTACGCCATGTAAACCATGCCATGAAAAAACCTCAACTTTTATTATTTTACCTATAACATAATGAATCAAGTTATTATTTTATTGTACTGTATGGACATACTAAACTCAAGGTTTATTGCTTGCTTTTATAACAAAAATTGTGTATGTTAAGAAACAAGGGCACCTAATGGTACCGAAAATGATATACATAGATACATACATGCTACCTATATCTTAAATGTACTTTTTGTTGCTGTTGTTTTTTCGATATTTTTTTTTCAATTTTATTGCTGTCTTTTTACTTATTTCAATTATTATTTGTCCTAAATTGAAAATTTTATTTGAAATAAAGAAAAAGAAAAAAAAAGAAACAATATTGTGATATTTTTGAAATTATTGTTTAATATGAGTTTTGGTACCTGTATTTTGCGTTTCCAAAATCAATTTTAAATAAAATTTTTAATTGTTATTGCAAAAGTATACTTAAATACATAGAAGATTCACCAGAAAAATTATTTTCTTTTTCGCCATGTACAAAGATGAAATCAACTTTAAAAAGAAAATATCAAAATGTCGGCGTGTGGTGGAAAATGCATTTGGGTATTCAAAAGCGGGTTTTAGAAGAATTGGATTTAGAAGTTAACATTGTATAACCTCTATTGTATAAATTGATGCTTTTTGGTACAACACACGAATTTATTCAAGTTTTCGAAAAGTAAGTGGAATGATTATTATGGATACGCACTACAAAATATACAGGTATGTATACGTAAGTAAGAGGTACGTTCAATAAAAGCCGAAACTTTCGAAATAGTATTCAAGTCCAGAAGTAATACAACATGTAAAGCCAAATTGGTGCGGCTATTTTTATGTGATTATTTACGCAAAATGCGAATTTTACTTTTGAAAGTTAATTTTTCAAATTCACATACTAGACAAAATGTAATGTCTGGTGTATGTATGTGGCTCTTCACTTCGATTATTTTATTTAAAACAAACAAATTACATATTGTATTTATTAAATAAACACTTTAAAATATCTTACTTACCGATTTTTTATTTAGCATATAATTTCAACATTAAATAGGTAACTACAAAAATTTAATTAATCAATCACATTATTCATTATTTGTTTACTTTGTTTACGTTATAAAAGTCAACAATATTGTCAAACTTGAAACCACGCACATAAATTTGCAATGACTGCCTCACAGCTTGTATATTCTCTGTCTCTCGTAGGTTTTGCAAAAGTGAATGTAAAAATTTTTCGCATAAGTAAAGTACATAATAACTTTTATATGATTGGTAAACAAATAAAAATATTGATGAGTATACGTACATAAAAGAAAAAGTAAATATGTAATAATAATAATTGCAAATCAATGATGTAATATTTTTCTTCATCTTTACTTTTTGGTTTATAGTTTTTTTTTTCTTCATGCAATTATGTACGATATGGTTAATCCATATACCTACTGAAAAAATGATCATGAAGAATTTCGAACATAATAAAATTTAATTGATAGGATTATTGCATTGATTTTAATGTATAAATACCACACACATGAGAAAATCAAATTTTATGTAAACGGTGAATGATTTATGAAGCAATTAATTGAAATTCTTATAATGATGATGTTTTCATTATTTTTGTTGTAATCAATATTATTACGTATGTACTTGGTTTGAAATTAAATATTTTGAAAATATTTAGCATATCCCGAATTAATTCCGGAATAATATTTTGAACTTCATCTAGTTTTTCAGTCATGAGAGTCAATTATTATTAGTGTCGTATTTCTGAACTTCATTCGAAATGCTTATTTGCTAATTACAAAAATGAAACTTCTAAATTAGGAAAATATTTATGCAATAAGTTTTATTTAGATATAATAAAAAAAAAAGTACAGTACAATTGGGACAAACTTCTTTTTCGAATTTGAAATGTAGTCTTAAATCTGCTTTTTGTTGAATAAAAATTAAAAGAACTTTCACAAAATCTTTAACTAATAATTTAAAGCTGAACAGATTTAACACTAAAGAAGGACTTCATTACCATTTTTCTCTAATTTCTAATTAAACTCATAAACAATTTTAGTCTGAGGTATTTATTTTCTTCACTTAATAAAAAAAAATAGATACATATTCGGGTATAAGTTTAAAGAACGTTTAATTTTTACTTTTTTTCGTGTTTGTATACTTTTAGGTGTTAAACTCAGTTGTAAAGTTTTGTAAATTTATTGATTTAATTTTACGAAAGAAAACTACGATAAAATTAGTAACAGCCTAAAAACTAAAAAGTTGCATGATGAAAATAAACTCTTCTCTATATTACGTTGAGCTTATTTCAAATTTGATTTTCGTTGTTTACATACGCTGTGCTTTGTTCTAAGATTTCCAAGTTCCCTGTAGAAAAATGAATAACGGCAAACTGAAGAGGCTTATATTAGGCATTGTATGCTATTTCAGTTCAACAGTGGTTGTAATGCAACCAAATTCCTTAGATGTTCTTAAGTGCCAACTTCATGGTTCATGGATGATTCAATAGGTTTCGAAGTGGTAATTTTAACCTTGAAGATGCCCCAAAAAGTGGTCGATCAGTTGAGTTCAATTAAGACGTTTTACGGGCTATTGTGGAGGAAGATCGTCGCCACTTGAAATCCATTGGGAAGTTTCAACACGCTGCTATATGCATACCTCATACTCTCAATGATGAAGAGAAATTGATTCAAGAAAAATTTTGATGAATAAATCTCAAATAACTCACAATATTCTCCTGATCTTTCCTCATCTTTTCAGATCCTTGCAGTTGCAACACTTTCTTTTTCTGGAGAAAAATTCAATTCTTACGAAAAAGTGAATAGGGCAATGGTTGAATATTTTAATTCAAAACCGCCAGAGGGGATCGAAAAGCAGGTCTCCAGGTAGGAGAGGGTTGGAACTTTTTGCAAAGAACACCATTATGCCATTAAAAATACATTACTTATTGGTTCATGTTTCTTCTAACGTTTTCGATTGTTCTTTACCTTCCCTACGATCTCGTACTGTTTTCCCCTATGTAGTTTCATTTGTAATAGAGCTCTAGTCAGAATTGTTTTTTAATTGTTTTTTATTTTTATTCCTAGAAAATTTTTCTCACCTTTTCTGAAATGCCCTTATTATTGAATAAACTAGATTAAATCGTTCTAATTCAGCTTGAATAAATCATCGATTTTACATCAAGAAAAAATAAAAAATTCAATTATAAGTGTAAGCTCGAAAAAATTAAATTTGCTGAAAATATCTCTAATGCCATATTAATTTATGTATCTATGTACTTGGAAAAAGAGATTATATACAATTTAAAAATCAATTCTGAATTAAATGTCAATGAAGATAAAGGTGTTTCTTATTGTTATATTTTAATTGAAAACATAGACTTTGCGCAGAACATCTCTGTTACGTTTACATTTCAGATAAATGCTATATTTAAGCTATCTGTACATTTATTTAATATAAATAAGATTCTACCCAGTAAACACATTTTATATTCCGCGATATGGAATACGATTCGCCTCGGAAGATATCTCTATCTTCTGCGATATCGTATTCTTGTCGCGGAAATTACTTCCTTCATTGTTATCGTCGGCGATATGTCGATCTAGAAGAAACGAGAAGCATATAAGAAGATAAGCGTTACGTATTCTTATCCCCAATGCGTATAATATCGCTTTCTTTTCGTCCGTAAGATTATCCAAATTGCATACTGGGTATATGAAAAAGAAAGTATATATTCACATATACATATCTACACCTATATACTCGTATATACAGATGAATTGAGAAGAAATATAAAATTCACAAACGATTTTTATATGGGCGGATCTATGGGCGTAAATAATATTAAACAACATCAGAAAAAAAAAAAATAAAATAGCATAATAATTCTTCTTAAATTTAGACAACGGTTCAAGTATTGTTGTGTAAAAAATTTGTTTGGTTATTCAATTTACGTAGTTTTTAATTTTGGTTTTTTGTTTTTCTTATTTTATAAAAAGCTTGAAAATACTTTTTTTTAATCCATTTTCCTTCCCATGATATTCGTTTATTTGAAAAATTTAAAACATCAAGAATTACTGGTATCATGATGCATACTGGTTTTCAACTTATCTTTTAAAAAAAAGGTTTCAAAGAAAAAAACTAAAAATCTAAAGCTACCTGACATTTTGAGAAAAAGAATTTACCAAAAACATTTGCATATGTCAAAATGAACAAGAACAAAAAAAAAACCGTGAAATAAACTTTTTTCGCAAAAATTTCGAGAAATAGATACATATGTGAGTAGACTATCACCACATTCTATTCACAATATATCCTTTTTTCATCTACTACTCGTACCTATGTACAATTTTTTAATTTATGAAAAATGTTATTGTTTTTGTTTTCTGTTTTGTTTTTAGTAATAAGTCCATGTGGTAGTCAAAAGATATGATACCAATGTAAGATTAAGATAAATCTAGCTGAAGTGAAACTCATGATTTGTGACTTTTCTTAATCATTGAACCGAACTGAAAACAAAAGAAGTAAAACTAAAATACACATATGTATATAAAAGGACTGGTAAATGATCTTGATTAAAAATCATACGTTATGTCATTTTCATTTTTTCGCTTTTTTACGATAAAAGGATTATTTGAAATAATCCTTAAAGTTTTCATTTATTCTCTGTTAAATTTTAATTTTAACACCACACCCTCTCATCAAATATGAAATGATCATACGTTCAATTTATAAATTTGGTAATGGTATTGGTTTTGTGATTTGAAAAAGAAAAGCAAAAAAAAAAAAAAAAAGAATTCCCTTAATCCTTGATATCATCATAGGATAATAGGGTTGTTGATAAAATATCAACTTGATGTATACACATTACACATATGTCCGGCGTTTCATCATAATTGAATTTAGATTTTGTTTAACTTTACCACACATATTTAACATTTAATTACCTTTGGGAATTACGATTATATTATTTTTTTATTGTGAAAATATATTTTATTTTTCTTTATGTACAAGGTGTCTTGAAAACTATAAAAAAGACTTCAAAATGTATTTAAAACACAATTTGAAAATTTAATTTCATAAAAATATAATAAAAGCATTTCAAAATTTGTATATGTACAATTGTACATGAAGCAGTAGAGTGTAAACAAAGACACTCTGTTAAATCTTTGGAATATCTTGTATGTACATGTTTATGTATAAAATTAGCATTCCTAGCACGTATTTTTAATTTACACTGTAATAAAAGCACTATTGAAACCATAATACCATTGAATTTCAAAGAATTTTTTTGTCAGTTTTTCCAAGAGCAAATATTTCGAAAACTATACATTTTGCGAAAAAAAATAGAACAAAAGTGGGGGTTAATTTTAGCTTTTTTTGAGCAAAACAGTGTTAAACACAAAAATTTGGGAAAATTGTACAAAATTTTGAATTTGATCGTGTCTAACTTTTGTAGGATTTAGAGTAGAGGGACAAGTAGGGTTTTGTTTGAAAGGGCAAAGAATACTCCATATTTTTTAAAGTTATGGGGTGTTTTGTGAAAAAAGTGCAAAAAAACTTCAACGCCCTCTAGCGGCCAAACCGTTGAGATTTATACCCCCCACCCACCAATACGATTTTTTGTTTGTTTCAATGAGACCTATAACTGGTATCACTTCAAACGAAACCAAACAAAACACCCTGTATAAACCTACATATATATATTTGTTTTAACTCATTCAGAATTTTAAAAACATTAAAAATATAAAAAGCATTTTTTCAAACTTTTTTTCATTTATTTTTCTATATATAAGATGCATATGGACATACATATAAGCTATTATTGTAAAGAGGATAAAATAACCTTTTATATGATATCAAAAAACATATATGTCCTTTTTCAAGTTTCAGAGATATATGGTCATCAAAAGAAGTATAAAAATCGATTTTTAAAAAGCACAAAACTTTGACTTCAAGGCTCTATATCTCAAGCACTATTAATCCGATCGAAATGAAATAAAATGTGTTAGAAAGAAGAAGAGGTTCTCTTTAAAACCCATTATTAAGTGTTATCCTAGAGTATCCTGAAACAGATAAATAACGGTTTTTGTAAAACAATTCAATTTTATGACAACGGTACATTTCGGCTATAAAATAGAATTTGCGCCAATAAAAACATATATCAGGTTAAAGAGGATACGTCAAAGTACCGTTATAGAAAAGTCCTGTTTCAATAGCTCACGCTTGCTAAACGGAAGTTTCCCCAATTGTCTTATCACTAATTTTAAAAATAAATAAATTATCATGCATGTAATGTATATTGTATTGATAAGTACTACATTACTACTTTTATATAGATTTTCGAATATCTTAAAATCTAGATCGTAACACGAATACATTCATTTTAAATGCATTCTAATTAAATAAATATAAAAGGTAATCATCAACAATCAATTTATCTTTTTCAAAGCAAATTACCAATCGGTTCAGATATGATTTAATTAAGTCTTGTCATCTCGATTATTATTAATGAGACTTTTTGAACGTGATCAGGATGCTAAAATACCAGTATTTCATCCAGACATTTAATAATGTTTAACAAAAATCATCACTAAATATATAAAAATGAATGAGCCACATTAGCATCATCATGTCTTATGATGGTACCTACTCGTACATATTTATTTTGTGTACTAAACACATTTTTTATAATGTTCTTTTTTGTCTTTCTTTCATTTTTTTTTTTTTATTAAATCGATTCCCATCGTTCTTGTTATGAATTTGGTTTTAAAAAAAAATGTACGAACATTTATTATAATGAAATGTAGTTCGCGTGCCAATATTCAGTACGTCAGATATGATGATTATTATTGAAGTACACCAATAATGATGAAATATATTATATTAGGATCCACAGCAACATTATGAGCTTGTTATAACTTGAAAAAGACATAAAATTAGTCATAAAACCACCCATTGATTATTACTACTATTATTATTTGTTGTTGATACATGATAGAAGGTAAAGGATCACTTTTGCTTTTAACCATAAATTATTGTGTAGTAATATGATTTTGTTTTTCTTTTCTTCCTCTTTTTAAAGAAAGATTGATAGTTTGCATTAAACTAATTTCGACACGTTCTCATAAAAGATACACAAGACAAAAGTATTGAATAAATTATAAAAATAATTATATGAGGGTGTTATTGATTAAAATACAATCTTTGTTTTATTTTTATGCCGTTTTTTTTCAAAACTTAATAAGAAAAACAATGAAACAAGAAAAATAAAACTGAAAAACAATATATGTTACTCGTATGTTACCGTATGTTGAAAAAGTCATTTATTCAAAATAGCCAGCTTCTAATATACACCACCTCTATTGTAGATTCCAGTCGAATAAGAAAATGTTCGAATGAATACATTACTACATTGGCAGTTCCGTTCGAAAAGTTGACAGCATTCGAAACTCCTTCGTTCGAAATGAAATTGCTATTGTAAATTCCGATCGAATCATAAACCTATCCGATTTTATGTATCAACTATTTTTCGAAATTATCCGATCGAACGAATTTTTTTAAACGGATTTCATAATACTCTTTTGCTTTGTATAAGAACGTTGTTAAGTGATTAAGACCAAACCACTTATTTCAACTAGTTTATCCATTTTAAGCTTTTTTTCTATACATGCCATGCCATCTTTCAACGAATCTTGCAAGACATTTTTGGTTGCAAGATTTGTTGCAAGAAATTTGACGTTTGATTAATCAAATATGGCGTCGATATGAATTTTCGGTCGCTTTTTTTATTTGTGTGCAAGAAGAAATTGGTCTGTGAGGTGTTTTTAATTTTTTTTTGTTTTTTAATTAATTTTTCCAACTTTGCATCAATTGCATCTAAATCAACAATTACTTTTTCAACTTTACCCTTCGACATTTTTCACACAAATGAGATTGCATGACAGAAAATGCCCACAACAAATTTTTGTTTTTGCAAGATGATTTAATCATGTACATATATAAAAACTAATTCAGCAAAAGTGATCACAAATTAAAAATGATTAGCTTGCGATTGCAATCGAGGATGCGGTTTTTTGTAATCGTAATTAGCAATCGCGCCATATTTTCTAGTCGAAATTTGCTTAATTACTAGACGATTGAAGATATGGCCCAAAATCATATGTTTAACTTCCACTATTGCCTTAAAAGTTAATAAATACATAAAAACTAACAGTTATCAATGTTTTTTTCGATTTTCTATAAATTTTCATATTAAGAAAACAAAAATAAAACATAAGGTACGATTGGTTGAAATTTAGAATGAAACGCATTAGATTAGTATGAAAATTTTTCATAATATCCATAACGGCCTTTAAATTATACTTAATAATAGATGATTAAACATCAAATTAACGGCTATAATCCTACTTTTCTTTTTCTTCCTTTTGTACTCATTCGAAAAAAAAAAATCAAATGTCAAATGTAAATGAGTACCCTAAATATTATACTTACATAGGTATTACTTGTCGAATTTTCCAAATTCATATTTTTCATCAAATAATAATTCAAAGTTTAGGCCTTGAAGCAATTATTTATAATTTTTTTTGGTTTTGTGTGGTAAAAGAAGAAATAAAATAAAAATAAAATGAAAATTACGAAAAAGTAAAAGAATTCGGAAATTCGTGTAACGCTAATATGTAAATTAGATTATAACCTTTTCCTTTTCTTTTTTAAATATGAAATGGTATCCTTTAAAGTTGCACATTTTTGACAAAATAACACGAAATAATTTTTACATAAGAATACTTAATATTCTGTTAAGAGGGTATGCATGTAAATTCGATTTGAATGTGTTATAATAGCAGTGTTTTATTAGAACTGAGAAAGTGATATTTCTGATATTTTTCACTTCCTCATTAAGGAAGCACGGGTTTTTGGCACTCATTTTTTCTATTTAACAAAAAAGGTCGCTACGAAAAATATCACTTACTCACTGAGAAAACTCATGCATATTTTGGATTACATTGCAATATTTTTTGGCTTTACTTTATCTAAAAATTTTAAACCACTTGGTTTCTTTTCTAATGTAACATGTATCATACTACAATCCAGAAATTAGTAGTTAAAAAATTTAATTTGAATGTAGTACGTATTAAAAAATTTCCAATAGAATCAAAAGATTAAATTTTAATATTTTTAATACTCATACATATTTGTAGTAATACCTACAATACATGTTTTTAAAAAAATCTCACAATTTTTAACGGTGTGTTCAAATGTGTGTGCATATCTTAACACAGAAAAAAACACACACAAAATCAAAAAGAAAAACAAAAAGAAAATATAAAACAAAACAACATGATTTTTATCAATTTTATGCTTTCCTCAAAGTTATCAATAAAAAGTTTTATCTCGAAATTTAATCGGATAACTAATAAAAAATTAAAACTACTGTTGAAAGGTCATTTCAGTAAAAGATTGCCTTCACGTACATTATAAAATACTTGTGTATTGATTTTTTTTTTCTTCTTTTTCTTTTATTAATTGTGTTTTTTTTTTTTTTGTACATGAAAAAATCTCATTAATCTCTATAAAAATGCTTAAAATACCTGATTTTAGTACAGTTTATATTGTATAATTACATTATAAATGTATTTAATTAAATACAAGAAATGAAGAAAATCATCATAGAACCATTGAATGAACATTTAAGGGACTTGTTAAACTTTTAATGTGAATGATTTTTATTACATACAAGTATTATATACACTAACGCTCAAAAAAAATCCGCACTAGTATTTTTCCACAAGTTTAGTTTGAGTACATATGTAAAATGTACATACGTGTCTATTTCAACGGGTTTTGACTTTTATTTTGGCTTTGTTTTACATATGTAAATTGTAAATATCAGGTAGGGAGAATTTTTTTTAAAGATTAGGTAAAAGGATATTTATAACTTTTGAGGTAAATTGATTAAAAAATTTAAAAAAAAAAATTGTCAACAATAAGATTATTTATTACCTAATGTTACGTTGACAGCTAAAGATTAATATTGCTTAAATTTATATTGTTTTTTTTTTCAATATATTCTTGACTCTTAATTTTTATTATTTTATTATCTAGATAATTATTTAATGAAAAAAAAATTTCAAATTATGTGTGTATAGAAAAACAAAACAAAAAAATGATATAAAGATGCACAATATTTCACATGGTAACCAATAAAATCAAATTAATATACGATATCTACAAGTAACGGGGTGTTTTCTTATTTACAAAATGTATTTAATGTTTTTAAAAATATTTTTTATTTAAATTTACATACCTACGAAAGCTATTGTATTCAAGATTTCCTAATCGTAGAATGAGAGAGAAAGTGAAAATTCATTTTCTAAAGTCTTCAATCGATTTGGAAAAAATCAATCGAATTCATTATTTAATAATTTAGAAAAATTGAATTTCACATTACTACTTACTTATTCACCAACTATTATTATTTTAAATTTAATTTTTAAAAAAATTAGCCAGTTCATTGAAGATAATAAATAAATAAAGAGAAAATAAACTCTTGTTTTTAATCTGAAATTTCAAAAATTAAATACAACACCACTTTTTTATTGATAATTCCTAAAATTCATTAGTTTCCAAAAATTCGAAAATTTACTCCACTAACATAATTTCCACGTTCCTTCACATTGTTGAAAACTACATAATTTCAAATTACAGGTATGTCAATTGTACCACAAAATTTTACATATTTTGATCAATTCACGTATCATTATCAAATATCAGATAACTGACTCAATAATTTAAATTTTGTATGGCATTCTTCGATGTATGTATTTAAATGCCTACAAAAAATTGTATATATCATGATGATTTCACGTCATTTTTGAAAATATTACTCGTAAAAGATACTTACACCTCTAATTATTTTGATTATATTAATTTGAAATGTGCAAGGATATTTTTTTTAAACACAATATGTATATTTGGTAGTATTTTTCACTTATACTTTAAATTTAAAATTATGCTTTTATTTAAGTAATTTTTTTTTTAATTATATGAAGAGATAATATAATATATGGAAAGCATTAGAAGATAGAAGGGTGCCTCATAAAATTATTAATCTAATAAAGGAGAATTATAATGCTTCCATTAGTAAGGTGTTGCTCAATAGTATGCTGAGGGAATCTTTCGAAAACAAAGCAGGAATTCGACAAAGCTGTGTCTCATCACCATTGTTATTTATCACGTTTGTGGATATGGTTTTTGATGTCCTAGATGTTGGACAGAGTGGAGTAACGTGGAAAATGAATCAGAAACGAAAATATGAATAGAAGATTCACACCAAAGTCTCAGTATCTGGAAAGCATGCTAACGAATAATGATTATGTAACAGAAAAGCCAGAATAGCATTTGTTAAATTGAAGAAAATTTGGGAAGCTGTAACATGGTTGGTAAATAGCAACATTCAACAAAAACTACAAGTTTTCACAAACAGGTGTTAACGCACAATAATGCATATAAGGGGGCCGAAAACAATAAGAAACTCTATCTAATGGAAAAGACGAATCAAAAAAACATTAACGATTAAATCAAAAAGAGAAAATATGGATGGATAGAGCATTTCTCAAGAAAAGAATATAGTGAATTATGTCAAGAAGTATAGAACCCACAAGGCACAAGCTACAAGAAGCAAAGGGAGACCAAAAATTACCTGCGGAGATGTTCAGTACAGAAGGAAAGCGGCAAATGAGTTCAGCGAAATGAGAAGAATAGCAGCTGGTCGAAATCGACGGAGGTCCTTTGTTGACAGCCTATGTTCCTGAAAAGGGATACGTCATTTATTACTATTATTATTATATTATTATTATATGAAATAAAAAACGATAGTACAATTTATTAATTTTTAAATCGCAAAAACAACATTAATGTTTAAAAAAAAAAAAAAAAAAGTACAGCCTTTGAGCGTTTTCTTCTATTCCACTCTCCTATAGCACTTTTGACGAAATTTTATTTTTTTAACTCAAATTAACAAAATAGAAACTAAGGAACAATATTCTTTTTGAACTATTCTCAATGTAAAATTCTCATTTTCTTTTAAACATTTAGAAAAAAAATTAAAAATTATCGAATGACTTTTTACATAATTCTTGTATAAAAAAGATACATGTCCTTAACAATAAGTGTATATTATTTTTTTCATTTAATAAAAGCTTATAGATGGAACTGAGAACACCTGCCCCCAAGGATAATCATTAACGAAATTTGCCAAAGAGTCACACACGCGTCTGTCATCATTAAATACGTAAATTCAAAAAACAAAATTATATTGATGTTCGATGTTGAAAAAAAATACATACTATATTTAAACCAAAACCACAAATATTAAACCATTATCATTATTTTTGTGTCGTTTTGTTACTTTTTTTAAATTTATAGATAGGAGACACTCTCTTCAATCGAATATTATACTCGTCTTCAGATTTCAATTTTTAATACAGGGTGCTACTGGACTACGAACTTTATCTTCACAATTATCACAGACAGACAAGATTGTTTAATGGAGGTTTTGAAAGTATATTTCAGAAGTTCCGTGTATAAAAAATTTTTAATGTAATATTCTCTTCTTTTTTTTTTTTGCTTTTAATTTCTTTCTATGGAACATTTTCTAGTCTGTATGAAATTTTGAACATAAACATCCTGCATATACATAAACTTACCTTCAATTTGTTACGAGTGTCATTTTTTATATCGAATTTTTGCTTGGCATTTCATCAATTTTGTCAGGCATCAATCCTCATACGATGATAATGATGATGATGATAATGATGATGATGATGATGATGATGATGATGATGATGATGATGATGATGATGGTGATGATGATGATAATGATGATGATGATGATGGCTATATAATTATATATTTTGAACTATGTACGTGTTATATTATTAAATAAATAACAGCTAAAATAGTTAACTGCATTTATGTGTACGTACTTACAAATAAATAAAGTGATATATGCATTCTTAAGAAACCAAAACAAAACGAAAAAAATAAATTTTGATTATTTTTAAATCTTAAATTATACAAATTTTTTGCATAACCATGCATGTATGCATATTTAAATTAAATATATAATTGGTTTTATATCAGACAATGTGGAATTCCTTTCTTGTATTTCGAATATTGGCAAGGTGAGGGTGTTTCGTATTAAATTTTTAGATTGTTGATGAGAATTCAATGGGGCAAGGACAATCTTTATAGCATAATAAAGTGATTTTGTTTCAGCGGATACAGTTTACAAGAATTTTGTTAAGGTTTAGGCATGACAAATTTCAATAAACTACTGGAACGTACGACGTATCTTCTGTTTATCGGATAAACCTTTTTTTAGATGTTCTGTTGGCTTTCTCAAGATGTAAAAGAAAGTACTTTTCGTCATCTGAATTTGTTCCAATTTATAAGTAAAAACAAACTTTTTAAAAATTGATTAAAACTGAATTAAATTTTTTACTTAATTTATTGTTTCTAAATTCTTCACCTTAATTTTTTATTTTTTGGAGGATATCTTTTATCTAAAACAATAATATTTGAATTTTAAACATAAATCAAAAATATGATCAAAAATTTCAAGAAAATAAATAAAATAAATGTGAAAAACGTATTAAAGATAATTGTCATTGTATTAATTTATCATAAATATCATGTTCATAATTATTTTTACACTAGAACATTGAAAAAAAGGGAGAATACCTACATTAATTGAACAGGTGATCGAGAGAAGATAAACTTAAATTGTTTTTTTATCTGCCATATAACAGAAAAAACAAAATAAGGAAATTATTGTTTAAGCAATTAGTGTATCAGATGAAAAAAACAATCGTCCTGTCAGTTATTTTAAAAATAAAAAAATATTGTGTAAATTTACGATAACCATTTAAAATTTCGGCTAAACTTCCGATTAGCGACCGTGAGATATTGAAACAGGACTAACGGTTTTTGTAAAACATTTAAATTTTGTGATCAAATTTTTAACGGTACTTTTCGGCTATAAAATAGAATTTGCGCCAATAAGGATATATGTCACGTTAAAGAGAACACTTCAAGGTTTTAATATCAAGAGGTTTTATTATATCTCACGCTTGCTAAAAGGAAGTTTCCCTAAAATTTCTAATCTCTGTAGTTAAAAAAAATTTTTTGTAACAGTTGCATTCAAATTCAAGTTATGATAAAAATTTGATGTTAAAAAATATCGTAATGTATTTACACAAGAGTCATAAATTTTATAGAAAGGTATTATAAGGTAACTAATTACAAGAATCACCATCACCATACATACATATCTATACAAATTAAACCTACTTGAGAAGTTCATTTTAAAAATTTATTAATTTATTTGTTAAGAAGCTGTGTAACACAAGAGAAATACTGTTGAAAAAGAAATAGCTCCTATCAAAAATCATAATTTTATTCATTATGACGTAGAATACAAAAATTAAAATATTCTTTTAAAAAAAGAAAAACCCTTTAAAGGAAATTTTTACATCAAGAAATGTTTCTCATAGATCTGTTTACTAGGAAACATTTTAAATTTCATGTTTTGTTAAGATTTTTTAAGTATGAAAATCATTATAGAAAACATTCGTTTTACATTGAAAAAAAGTTTATTTTTTATTAAGTATATTTAATTTATTCACTACTAATAAACTTTTGTTGTTACAAATTTTCGAAAAAAAAGTTAAGTTTTTCTCTAAATCAAATTTAAAATTCTCCAGAAACAAAAACAAACTAAGTGACACATGTGTAAAAACACAAAAAATATATTTCAGAAATAAATTTTTATTTACTGAAAAATAACCACTTACAAAGATAAATTGTGAATTCCCATTGTGTTGTATGTATACCTATGTAGACGACATTCACAAGTCACAGTGGGCATCTAAGGTTATATTTTTAAACGTGACGAAAAATAGAGGTTTTTTTTTTTTGTTTAAACATTGATTGATGTGGCTCAATCTGACAGATTCTGTTATATAAAAATGTTTTTTTTTTTTTATATTGCAATTTTTAAGTATCATCAAAATCATTTAATGCATCAGTTTATTGAACACACACACACATGCAGACATATCTAATATCACTACAGTGAATAATATTAGAATTCATACAAAAAATAATGGAAATTTCTTTTATCTTTTAAAGTGGAATATTTTTAAAGTACAAAATTTATATTCTTTAAAAACAGCTATTTTTGTTTTGTCAAAAGTTATTTTTCAATAAAGTTAATGTATAGTTTACCGATGTATAAAAATAAACTTAAATTAAAAACATAATTCGGATAATACATACATGCTACGCTTTAAAATTTGTCTTCCAATTAATTTTTTATGTACATATAATTGAATTTGTTTTTCTTATTTTATAGTATTTATTTCGAGAATTGAATTTGGTACATAAGAAAAAAACTGTAATGTAATCCAAGCACAAAAAAAAAATGAAAAACAGAAAAATAACTGTCTTTCATCTTATACATACTAATATCCATTCCATTTTCTTATAAGTAAAAGCATCACATACAACATACATATGAAGGATTTTTATTGCTAATTTTCAATTAATGTGTTATACCAAAGAAATTATAGACAGAAAGAATTCTTATATAGTATAAAAATGTCTCATACAAAAATTTTTGTTCTAGGGTCCCAACATTGGAACTCCATTATTGAAATAGCTTAGAAAGTATGATACATCGGTTTTGTTAAGAAAGCTTTTAATTTCTTCCTTCTCTTACCGTACTGTTCTATAGTCTAATGTATTATAACAATCAAAAGTTTTAGTCGATATTACATCAGACTTCTTTCTGTATATAATTTCTTTGGTTATACATATCTGTGCTTCGTTTCTATAAATCGGGTAGAAAATTTTCTACTAGCTGTGACGACACATGTATTTTCTATTTCAAATTCAACTAGTCAAATTCTTCTATTTCTGCATATGAACTATGAGTGATTGAAAATTTTGTAGTGAGATAGAAAAAATGAAAAAGAATCTTGAAAATTGAACAATAAATTCAATTGTCAATTCGACAAAGTGACAACTTGAATTAATTTAAATGTACTTAGTTTTTACATTTTTATCGATAAATATAATAAAACCAAATTGAAAAGATTTAAAAAAAGATTGTAAAATATTTGTGAATATTATTTAGCAGTTGATATTAAAATAATAATTGCGGATTTGTACGGAAAAGAAATTCTATCGACAGAAAATATTCCATCGTTCTATAACCCTACAGAAACAGTTGAGAATTGAAAATTCACAGTGTTGAATTCCATTTCCTACTGGTTCTTCATACAGTAACACTTTGTTAGAAAATGACATAAATTTGACGTCAAATTGAATATTTTCTACTGTGGAAATTTTCAATTACTCTTACAGAAACGAACCACTGATATGTAATTGCAATTTCTCACCGTTTCTAGCATGTTCCTTATTTGTAAGATTTTTACCTTCTTCTTCATGTTTATTTTTATTTTATATATTTTCTCTTCTTCTGTATAAGTGTTTTTTTTGTTACTGATTTCATTTTATTATTCAAATTTCATTTTTCTTTTAAGGACAGCAAAAACTTCAAGTTCATCGATCCTGTCACTGTCGTACCAGAATAGGAATATACCGAATTTTTAAGATTGTCAGTAGTCACCATCGTCATCGTCACCGCATATACGAGTATAACATATACATACATATGACATAAATATATGTATAGACATTGCATATTGCGCAAGAAAAGTTACACAAATTTAAAAATTCTTTCCTTGATCTGAAAACTTTGTTATATATAAATACAATATAATAAATTGCGTATATGCATGTACAGGTATGTACTTATGTATCTTTTTTTGTTGTTTTTTTAAATTGTATATACATATATAATCACCTGTGTGTACACACTGAATATTATTATTATTGTATAATTATCATGTTGTTATTGTTGTTGTTGTTGATCCAAAGAATAATCTGTATGCAGCAGTAATATAATTTTGTGTTCCAGGATCATGTATGTACATATGTGCAATATATGCAATACAATATAATATAAAACTAAGAGAAGCGAAAGAAAATTTGATGTATAGATAGAAACATGTATAGATAAATGTATGTTATCATATATATTGTATATAAAATAAATTTTAAAAAATATGTACATATTTTAACAAAAAATTGTATTTGATTGGTTGTTTAAAATGTACATATAACGTAAAATTCAACAACCGCAACGAACGTAACACAGTAGCAAATATTGAGTATCCAACAGAATAAGAAAATTGCAGTAAATGCAATGAAAAGATGAATTAAAGATGTTCCTAATGGCCTGCACACAATGAACCAAAAATCAACCATAGATGGTAATGACGTCACGACAACAAATTTTGACAGCACAACTGTAATACTTAGACAGAGAGTATACATACCTACTATTATTGTTTTACACTTAGTTCTAAATGGTTTTTGGTTGGTTTTTGGTTCATTGTGCGCGGCCCATAAAGTTCCAATAAAAAAATCATACAGTAGATATGTTGAAAAAGATACTGGGATGCTGCTACTTAAAATAAAAGGTAATATTAACAATTGTGAGCATCTAGAAAGTTTTTTCTCTGTGAACAGGTGATTCTAGTAACATGTCCATTTCGGATTAATACGAGAATTAAATTCAAGGAAAAGCTGCTTTATATTTGAAGAAGATTTTTTTTATCTGACTAGTCCTTTAGTGCTTATTCAGTTGCTTCAGAGAATTTTATGGTTCATCAACGATACAATTACCCTAGGTGCTTTAATAAAAAGGTCGACTGTAAATTGTTATATGGATCTCAAGACTGATCGTGCGGTATGATAATATAAGAATGCTACCTGTTTTGTATCAGATTTGTTTCTTCTATATTTACTTTTAATGATTATACATATGTACTTATGCATAAATGTACATGCATGCAGTATATTGTATTATATTGTATACATATATAAATTTTTGTGATGTGATGATGATGATGCTGAACGGCTAAACTAAACCGCATCACAAGAACAAGACTATATTTCTGCGTGGATCGAATCACATCTGTGCAGTGCAAACAACATATTTTTGCACGGTCGCCATTGAATGACAATGAGATTTTTAAGTTTTAGACTTTTAGTTCATCTGCGCAGCAGCTGATTGCTTTTTTTTCTTCTCCTCATTTATGTACATATATATTTTTATAAGAAGAAAAAAACATACATACCTACATGCATTATAAAAATATGAAATTCAACATACAATATAATGTTATAATGTATTTGGTGGATTAAAACCTCCGAGAGAGAATTCTATTCAAAGCCGTGAAGTAGTCATTGCAAATTTAGATGTGTGGTTTCAAGTTTGACAATGGTTGACTTTTATAATGTAAACAAATAGTAAATAATGTGATTGATTAATTCAATTTCTAAAGTTTTTTAATTTTGTAATTATTTAAATAAAAATTCAGTAAGAAACTCTAAAGTATTTATTTAATAAATTTATATGTAGTAGTGTGAACATATAATTTGTTTGTTTTTAATAAAATAATCGAAGTGAAAAAGCTACATACATACACCAGACATTACATTTTGTCTAGTATGTGAATTTGATAACAAATTACGTTTTGTTAATATAAAATATGTATTAGATTGCTAATTAAAATAATATTCAAAATTTTATAAGCGATGAAATACAATTCTAGATTATAAAGCATTTAAATTATGTAATACTCCTATATTTTTAAATAAGTATGTCAGATCTAAAAACGATAATTTAACAACTAACGCCCGAAAACTAGGAAATTTCCTATTAATTCTTTCAACATAGAATTTATACAGAAATATTGTAATATGTATATGTACGTAAAAATATTTAACTCATGAATCGTGATATTTTTACTTTTTATTATTTCTTTAAGTTGTATTTATATTAATTTTATATTATTACTACTATTCTACTTTTTGATTTTTATCGAAATAGAAAAAATGTTCATGTTAGCTTTTCATTCGTATTTTGTTTGGGTTTTTAATAAAAATGAATTTTATTAACAATTTTTTTTTGTAGTTTTACTAGTATTTGAAAATTACCTATTATTTTCCATTTCCTTAATAAAAAAAAGACTATTTTCATAATATTTTTTTAAATATTAACTTTTTAAAGTAAAATTCGCATTTTTCGTACATATGTATGGTATACATATATTCACATGAAAGTATAGCAGCACTACTTTGGCTTTACATGTGTGAGTAAAGTTGTATAACTTCACATCAGCTTCGAAAATTATTTTCTGTTCAAGGTTTTGGGTGGATTATTTTACATATGTACATATGTATATAATATACATATAACAAAACTCTATTAAAATAATAATAATAAGAAGAAAAAAATGAATTGCAAGCAATTTTTACTTCAGGAATAAATAATTTTTATATATAAATTGTGTTATGGATAAAACGTATACCGAAGCAATAAGTATGTACATAATATATTCAAATTATAATGTATATGATTATGAGATGAAAATGCGAAAATACGAGTATTAGCTGTGTTTTATTGGAATTCAGGAAATGATATGTGATCACTTCAGTTTTGATCGGATCACTTATCTTCTTCTTGAGAATAGGCTCACTCTAAATGCCAAAAAAAAAAAAATTGTTAAAAAATTAAATTTGAATACTTTAACAAATTATACTGAAAAAATCCAATATTACGAAGCAAATCAAGAAGAAATATAAAAATACAAATTACAAAATCACATAAGAACCCCTAATCTTCAATTCATATGATACTTTGACACTAAAACGGCTGTTAAACTAAAACTGAAGAACTGATGAAATAAAATTTTCCATCACTTCTTTACTAAAGAACTGTTTACTGTTGAATAGAGAAACTGAGTGCAAAAAAACGTGCTCCTTCAATAAAAAAGTAAGAAATTTCAGAATTATCACTTCATCAGTTCGTATAAAACACGGCTATTGTACACATTCAGTATTTGATGATACTTTTCTCATCCAAATCAAACTTTCTGGAAAGAAAACAAAAAGCCCCGTTTGTTAAGTGTTTAGTAGACTTCATTATATGTATGTAGTCTTTTTTTTGTTGAATTTACAACGTGCATTGTATAAAAATTAAAAATTAAAATATGTACAAAAAACTATTATAAAAAAGGACATAGTTACATACATACATATGTATGTACACAATATGTTATTATACTATTAAGGTACCGCATAAGTACGTATATAATATGTGATAATAATGGAAAAAAAATTTGCAAAATAAAAAGTTTAAGATTGAATTGATAAAATTTCATGAACATAGGTTTTATACAAATGTACCTGAATATAACTTTTTTTTCCGTTTTATAGATAATATAAATATACTTACATACATACATATTAATTTTTACAGTTTGAATAAATAGATTCCTTAGCTTTCCTCTATATCATGCAAATGAAACTTTCCCTTATATTTCCCAACTTTTTATTTAATCTAAATCTTAATAGTTCCTTTAAAATATAATTAATATTCATATTAAAAAGTAAAAGTAAAAAGCAAAAGAAATATACTAAAAACCAGTAATAGAGAAAATATTCTACGCGTGCTTTAAATTTACATATCGGATACATTTTTAAAAAAAATATATAGGCAAAAGTTAAAACACTTGTAAAGGGGTGTAAATGATATATCAATGATAACAAAATTACTTGAACACTGTAATTTCCATGTAAAATTTTTTTACAAGAAATTTAAAGTACCATACAAATAGATTTGAATTTTGCAGACTTTAAAATTTTTTGTATACAATTTCTTTTTTCAATGGAACTTTATTTTTTAGTCAAATTCAACTTTTTTTTTGAAAATCATAATGTTTAACACATGCAATTTTCAATTCAAATTTCTGACACCAATAAATTTGATTTTTGAACATGAGTCGCTTATTTTAAAAGTGGTATGAGTCCACTTTTTTTATATCAAGAGAAGTTTCAATATTCTGTACAAATTCAAAAATTTTAAAAAAATTAAACGATAAAATCTGAAAATAATGTTAATTTTTTTCAGAAAAAAAAATCTGCATAATTTATACACAAATAATAAAAATCACGCTTTTATTTTAATTTCTCAAGCAAACTGAAAATTATGTAAAAACAAAAAAAAATATAGCTATGTAGTGTTTGAATGTATTTAAATTTCTTTAAAAACATATATCTTAAGGGCTTAAATTAGTTAATTATTACCTACTTGTCACCTGATCATAACCTGAAGGCATTAAAAAGTTTACACAATGTATGTAAGTACATACCTACATATGTACATATGTTTATGATAAGTGATATAGGGTAAATTCAATATGTTTCGAGTATTAAAAAAGACAAAATCGAATAAGTGATCATCAGGCTTTAAGAAAAAAAAAACTGATGAACAATGTAATTATGGTTAAATTGAGAAAAATTTACTTAAATGAAAAACAAACAAAAAATTACAGATTGGAAGGCACCTGTCATTTCACCTGTAAATGTTGATCTCGTGTAAGAAATTAATTTGAAAGTTTTTTGTTCGTATTTTGCTTACGTCAAAAAAAAGGAAGAGAAATCAAAAAAGATTCAATAAAATTATTAATTTTTTTAGTTACGTACATTGAAGTATCGTACTAAATTCTATGTTTTTTTTCTTCAAATATTATAAATGTATTTTTAGTAGTAAAAATTCGATATTATTCGAAAATACGTGATATATCAGTTTATCTATTCCTCTTTTTTTTTCGAATTCAAATTTCTTTACATGATTAAATCACGTTCTAAAGGTAAAAATTTTTTGTTATGATAATATTATGGATAGCATACAAGGACAATAATTAAATTTATACGTACACACACACCAAATATCCCTTTTTTTTTTTTTTGTTTTTTTTTTTGTTTTGTGATTGCAATAGAAGTTAATACACCTGCCAAAAATTCCTATTAACTAAATTTGCTAAGTTATAGGACCAATTTATACAATAATCATTAGTCGCCGTTGGCGATATCATTGAAGGTAACAACAAAAACAAAAAGATATCCCTTATGTCATATGACGATGATGATGATGATGATGATATCTTGAGTTAAACGTACTTCTAATACTATGTCTTTTGCGTGCGCTTTAATATTTTTTCTTATTATTTTTTTTTTTACTTTACTTATTTTATTTCATTATAAGAAAATCCTTCGCACACTAATCACTGATCTGAGATATCTGATGTATGTACTGTGTACTAATCATGTCTTTTTGATGTCGCTTCTGTTAACTGGACACTCCACTCGCTCATCTCTCTGCGCTTCTTAGGTCTATTTTGCATTTATTTTTATGTAACAATATCATAACTAAAAGTCAAATGTTATTTTACATTTTTTTTTAATTTTATTTTTTTTTTTTAATTTTTTTTTTTTCGTTAAAACACATAGATGATGATGGAAATATAATTACAGACCTTTTGATCTGAAATCATCTTCATATAACATTAATACATATTTTTCAGTCCTCACCTGTATATTTAAAAAAATAAATGAAAAATAATAAAATATCATACCGTAAATATATTAATATTTACCACACTGCGCGTATAAACATATAAATGAAACAATAATCAACTTGATGGCGGCGTGTGCTGTTATAATTTGCGTAGTTCCGTACGACAATGCATTATGTTTGAACGTTTAAAGCTTGTTTCTTCAGTTTATTACCACACTGATATATTATGATATAGTGTGATGCCTCATTAGAGTTCGAGAAAAAAGAAATTATAAAGCAAAAAGAAAAAAAATCAAAAATTCTTCCACCTTTTGCTTCTGAGATTAAAAAGTTAATCTTATGTTGTCAAAAATGATTTGATCTCGAAATACATTCATGAAATGATTTATTATAAGGATATATTTATATGCATATAAAATTGTAACGCTAATTCATTCAAACAGAATATGAACATAATTGTTATATGAAAATATTCTTTAAAAGAAAAAATAAAAAAAAAAAATTAAAAATAAGAAGAAAGTGGAATATTTTATTTTTGAAATTTTTTCATCGAAAGCAATTATAAATGCAGAAATAAAAAAAATTTTTTATTATAAATCTATTACTACGCGATTGTTGAAAATATGTGGTCCTTTGTATAGATACACAAACTACAAATTAGCTGCTTATAAATCTGCTAGTGTATAAGCAGAGTTTTACAACTTTCAAATTATTATGCTTTGTATACACGGTCCAACTTGGTTGTAAAACCTTTGCCACGTCCCCAAATATGTAATCAAAAATTTTTAATTTATACATTATACAAACTTAATCCAACTCGACCAGGTTGTACAACCAACTTGGACCGTGTGTAAGTAGCATTATTTATATATTAAATTAACGAATTTAAAAACTTCTTGAAATTAACTTACATTTTTAGAAAACTCTGTATGTACACTACAAAATCATTAGCTTATTAGAATAATCTAATTGCAGTTTACAACGAAAATAATTTTCTTTCTTTTTCTAAGAAAAAACAAAAAAAAAATAAATTCACCATATAACGGGAACGCAAAAAGTATTAAGTATTAAGAGATTCCTTCATGAGGAACGGAAGAATTCACATTTTTTACTTGTTCATAAAAATTTTCTTGAGAAAGCTCAAAAACTCACTTGAGAAAGCTCTATTCTGAAGCTCTTTCGAATTCAATAGAATGAATTGGGATATGAAAAACATATGATAATGATGAAATAAGTGAATATACTATATATAACGATGGCAATGATATGATTGATTTATAAATTGCTGTATGAATCAATATGGATATTTTGTGTACTTATATAATCTATCTGCCTGTACACATTAGGTGGTTAAGCCGGTTATTTTGCACTGGGAGTAACAATAATAATATAATTTTTTTCAAGTTGGTATAATAAGAAACCATCTAAAATAATTCTAGCTTCACGGGTGTAATATACTCACAGTCTCATTACAACTGGTCGTTTCAACTACAGAAACAATCACTTTTTAGCTATCACCATGGCGACAGTACAGATTTATCCAAAAAATTTGTGAAAGAAAATAGAAAAGCATGCCTATCTTGCGTGTATTGACTTCGAATAGTGAAAATAGTATAATGTCTCATTAAATTTTTTTTTCTAGAAATGTGTTTATGTTTGTTTAGAAAAACAAAAAATTGTAAAATGTAAAAAGACAAAAAAAAAAAACAGCGTAGGTATGTATGAATTGAATATAATTGTTTTGTAATTACATACATACGTGCTTTGATAAATTTTATAAAAATGGAAAGGTCATGTTCTGCTTTTAACTTTTATAACCCATAAAAAATTTAAATGTACGTTATTATTAGGTATTTAATTAAATAAAGTAGGAACTGAATAATTTGAATTTTTTCAGCAGTAATTTATGAGATAATAATCTTATCTAATGTATACGCATATAAAAGAAGATTTATTAATTTATGTATGTAACTGTATATGGTATATGTATATATGTATGTATATACAGTCGCTCAACAAAGTATTCGGGCAGTACAAAATATATTTTTAATTTATCCTAAGTAAAAAATATTTTTTACAATAAAAGTATGAAAAAAATACTAAAAATAATTCTTCATTCTTATAAAAACATATTTACAAAAGAAAAAATCAACATTAATTTAAAAAAAATTACAAAATAAACAGTTAAAACTTTCAGCTTAATTTTTATTCTGATAGAATATTCGGGAAGTATGAACATTTTTATAAAATAAGGTGCTTATTGTCGAACTCAGTACTTTGTTGGACTTTTTTTATGTTTTATAACTTCTTTGAGTCTATTCAACAAGCATTAACCCTTCGTTATATTTTAAATTTTACAACCATGTATCAATTTTAAGTATCAAAATGTTACATTTTTTAACTCCTTAGACCAAGTATGTTTTCATAGCACTAGGAAGCTGAAATTTGGCCAGGATATTCCTTAAAGGGTCTAATATTATATGAAATTTAAACGGTAAAATCTGTTAACTAGGGGAAAAGTAATAGAGTAAAATACAATAGAAGTCATTTTTTGGTAAACACTTTCTGCTCCTTTTCGAACATTTACAAATTCAAACATTAAATTAAATTATATCTAAATTTGTCTTTGAAGGTCTATATGTCATCGCGTGAACCAAAAACTAATATTTTTACATTGAAGAATTTTTAAAAAGAAAACACTTTTATAAATATTTAAGCATAAAAATATCAATTCAATAAGATGCTAAATTAGAGCTCTTCACAACAAAAATTTTAAAATTTCCATACAAAATGATCTTCTTGTCTTAAGGTTAAATTATCAAATTTTACCGGCCTACGTAAAATATTAGAATTAAATTCATGAATAATTCCATAAAATTTAATATCTATGTAAATGGACAACATGAATAATACGGTTAAAAACAAAGATTTCTAGAGGTAGGTCAGGGTCGAAAAAATCAAACAAAAATAAAAAATGCTTGAGAAAAAAAAACATAAAATCAAAGAAAAAATCAAGCCAAAAGAAACACCAAGAACAACAAATATCATTAAATTTCAGCTGTAAAAAAATGACACAGAACTAAAGAAAAAAGAAAAAGAAAAAAACAACTAAAATCTTAGTTCATCTAAGCATACAGCAATTTATAAATCAATCATATCATTGCCATCGTTATATATAGTATATTCACTTATTTCATCATTATCATATGTTTTTCATATCCCAATTCATTCTATTGAATTCGAAAGAGCTTCAGAATAGAGCTTTCTCAAGTGAGTTTTTAAGCTTTCTCGGATACATTTTCATAAACAAGTTAAAAATGTGAATTTTTTCGTTCTTCATGAAGGAATCTCTTAATACTTAATACTTTTTGTATTTATATACGGAAAAGGGTGATTCTTAAAATATTTACAAAGAAGAAAAACTAAAACTTACAATGCGGTTTTACAATTGTCAAATGATAATAACAAATGTGCTGCACTCTAATCAGTTTCAAAAGAACAGTAGATGCTCCTCTTAGCACGATAAAACACTTTATAGAACGGTATTTCGAAAACGTGACTGCGGAACAATGGAAAACCACAAATGGTTGTTCCATACCCCTTGCATGTGACCAGAAATAAACAAAAAAAAGACCGCAACTCCACTATCGTTTCAAAGAAAACAAGTTCTGAAACTCGTCGGGTTTATTACCGGACATTGCCTAATTGGGGCTATGGCAAATAAACTCGGCGTGCCATCGAACGATTTCTGCAGAAGTTGTAGAGATAAAGAAGAAATAGAGTTAATAGTGCATTTACTTTGCGAATGTCCAGCTCTATAAGAACGAAGGCTCGCTTGTTTGAGAGCAAGATTCTTTGATGGTCTGGACGACTTAGCAGAAGTAACACTAAAAGACTTGAGTATCGGGATGGTTTTCAGGATAGACCAAGTTTTAACTTCCACAAACAAAGTCAAAGGCATTCACAAAGTTGGAATATCTCATTAAAAATTGAAAATTTTTTCAATTTAAGTTACTTTTTTACGGAATATAAATATACAGGAATGTGGAATTCGTACGGAAACTTTCTTTTTAGAGTTTTTTTTGTGAAAAAAAAAAAAAAAGTTAAAATGAATTCTTCACAATTTAAAACATTCTGTTAACATATATGTTAAAATTTTAAAAGTACCCGTTTTAGGGTTGACAAAGATATATTTTTTAGAATTTCCTACAAACAATCATAAGGTGAAGTTATCAGAAACACATCGGGTACTGCCTCCATAAGCTCAATACTGACTTCGAATAGTGAAAATAGTATATGTTCATTCCTTATAAGTGATCATCATATACCATATTTAATATCTACATACATATGTATGTATATACTTTCGAAAATAAAAAGAAAAAAAGTCATTTATGTACTAACGTTATATGAGGATCATAAAATTTTAATGGATTTGTGGATGGGTCCTTTATCTTATATTCCTCGTACAATGAATATACATATATGATACATACATAAATGAATGACTGCGTACGGTCACGTTGATGGCAATTAAGACCCTTAATTAAATTAGATGGAGCCAAGCCAAACCTTCGAGAGATAGAGAATACACAAGCCGTGAGGCAATCATTGCAAATGCATATGCGTGGTTTCAAGTTTGACATTTGTTGACTTTTATAACGTAAACAAATAGTGAATAACGTTATTAATTAATTAAATTTTTGAAGTTAATGTTGAAATTAATAACTAAATAGAAAATCGGTAAGTAAAATTTTGTAATATTTCCCTTGATTGAAATTGAGAGATCTGATTACCCCACACACGAGACAGATTTATTCAAACAATTTGTGAAAGAATATAGAAAAGCATGCATATCTTGCCTGTACTGACTTCGATTTATGAAAATCTAACACAAATTTTTTGAACTATGCAGGTATTCGTATGTATGACCAGTAAACCTCTCTATAGTAAGTACTCCGAGCTAATAATATATACTGTACAACATACATTGGGTGGATATCAACTAAACTGCTATAAGTTTAATTCTTTTTAAGCTGTTAAGAAGTTGCTGATGGCAATGAGATGCTGCTAAGTTATGTTACTGTTACTGGCTGCTGTTTTATATTACTAATGATAGTATAGTTACTGCTACTTATTGAGATTTCTTACTTTTTTTTTTAAATTTTATTTTTAGGAGAATTTTTATCATTCCTATTCCTATATACACATAATATTTATGTACACGTACTTTATATTAAAAGTATTTAAAATTCAATGATGAGATTATACTTATGTATTTATTGTATATTATAGTTCTTCAATGATGAAGGATGGTTATCGTTTCAAAACTGCTAACTTGTTTTCCGATTTTACACTGGAACTCGGACTGACTTTTATGACAGTCAAATTTTTAATTGTAAAACGGTGTTCAGTTTTATGTTTTTGTGTTTAATGGCTTCTGGCTATCAAAAACAAAAAAGAGTAAAAACAACGAATGTATGCGTAAAAAATCAGTTTGCGGTCCAAAGCGATTTAAATTACATTATTATACATATTTAAACCTCCCCATATGGTATTCAAACTAATTCAATCAGCACACTTTTTTTTCTTAATTTTTTTTTTGTTTCTGTTTTCTAAATGATGAAAAATTTACATACTTATAGCTACACTATGCATACTGTATACATACAATATGAGAAGAGAAGATAGTAAAGTCATTTTAATCGATTTTTATAATTTATCTGAATCTGAAACGCACATTAAAAATTTATCTACCTACATACTTACATTTATATCATGTTTCTATACATTAATGTTTAAAAATTTGTTTTTTTTTCTTTTCTCTCTTTTAGAATAGGTATCTCATTAAAAAAATAAAATAAATTCTTAGAAAAATTTTTTAAAATTTCAATTGTACCTACATAATGGTATGTATGTATGTACATACATACATTATCAAATTTAATTTTTTCAATACTTATGTATATTATTGTATAAAATATCAATTTCAAGAATTTAATATATGAAACATGCATTAAGTGTATAAAAAAATAAAGTTCTAGATATTATTTTTCGATTGTAGTAGAAAAAAAAGAATTAAATCATAGATATAAAAGATACAATATAAATTAAAGACACTCAAACTCAAAAGATAAAGTTAATTAAAATCACTAAATTTCTTACGGTTTTCGAAAAAGATAAAAAAATTTAGAAAGTTTAAATAGCTTACTTGTATCTGTAAAATATTATTTATATACTTAATTTAAATTAATTAAATTTAAATTAGGGCAGTGGCTGAAGCGGTAGAGTGCTGGCTTCTGATGCTGAAGGTCTTGAGATCGAATCCGCCTAAGTTTACTCAGCTTTGAATGAGTAACAAATCATTTGAGTTGGGTATAAGTACTCGGTACTAAAGTAGTTTGGTGGCTTTGTTTACTGACCATAAGCAAATACAACTACATAAATATCAGTCCAGCCCAGTCATACAAATGAAAATTCGTTCTCTAGCAACGAATTCAATGGTTCGCAATCCACCTTAAATTGTAGGTGCATGTATGACAGAAAAATTGTCAAAGAAACCTCAAGTCCTCCAGTCCCAATTTATTGAGTCTCTTATTAACTATTCTCAAGCTGATTTCGGTTTCTGTTTTTTTTTTTCTAAATTCCTTACGAAATTTTTTCAGCAGTCGATTATTTTTTTTATTTGTAAAATCTTAGGTACCCATCGAGCACATTTTTTATTGTACCCGAGAGTATCATTTAATATTGGCTATCACTTCTTCTGTCAACCGTGGGTCGTCATCCAGTATTTTTTTACAGCAGCCACATTTGTACCATTTGTCGATGTTCGCTAGCGCCTTTCACGAACCTCGTCTTCAACGCTAAAATTTTCAGTTTTAAACCGTCTAAACCACTCATAAATAGTGTCAAGGCATTGTGCATTTTCTTCAAAAGCAACTTTACATTCTTTCAGAATTTTTTGAGCTGTTAATTTACGACGAAAACCAAAAAGTATCGCGTACCTTACAAAAAATACACGTACATACATATAAGTACACACATATACATATATAGGTATGTGTATGCAAAATGTTGCGTGTTAGACTACATTTGTTGGTAATTTGTTTTTTGTTTTCTGTTCTTTAATTCCTTATTTATACAATAATTTTATTTTTGCTACAAAATGCATAGTTTAAATGCAATTTTTATAGATGATAATTTAATGAGTAAAGAAGCATCACGTTATCATTAAAATTAATGCATATGTATAACAGTGCTGTCGTTAGACTACGATCGGAGTATTTTTACTCCGATTTTAATAACCTTACTCCCGTACTACTCCTTATAGGTTGGTAATCCTTTTTTCATAAAGAACGAAAAGTGGATTTTTTTTTTGCTTGTTGGATAAAGTACTCTTATAGAGCTTTGTACTATTCAGAAAACCTGAACGACAGCACTGGTATATAATGTCTCTTACAAATCTTTGTTAGACCTAACAAATTTTTATATACATTATCAAGTATGTATGTATCATAAATTGTGTTGCATATTAGCAATCTTGTATATATTTTTGTTTATTTTTTTTACGGTATGCGTTCATTTTTACTTGAGGCATTTTTCAGTGCACACCTATCCTATAATTCGTTTTATGCTCTGGAATTTTTTCTTTTGAAATATGAAATGTGTGCAAGCAAGATACTTAATAATCCTCTAATGCTTTTTTTAGTGTACATATATTATACATATATGTATATGTACATGTGATATAAGTGCATAGACACTATAAACAAAAATTACCTTTTTTTAAAAAAAAAACAAAGGAAGAAAATAATCAAATTAGAATGAAAAATTGTGTCCAATGAACTTAATTTTTTGTTCCTTCAACACTCTTATTTTATAGTTTAAAATATCAACAAAAGAAAAAAGTAAATTGAAGAATGTATCTTCTTAAATCTCTTTTACTTTTTATCTTTTTCAACATAAGTACATACCTACATGCATTTTCGCAATGAATATTTTAAATATTTTTTTTTTTTATTTTTTGTAATATTTGATTTAGTAATTTAACATTGTATTATACAGGTAAGCTAAGAAAAATAAAAAAATAAAATAATAAAAAAAGTGAAACATCATTTATGATGATGCGTTGCAAATTATCTACTGTGACTTGAGGCTTGATGCTTATATTATGTATATACAATTACCAAAAAAACAAATTTTTCTTATATTATTATTAATTTTGTTATTGTTGTTTTCACTTTAGTTTTTTTGTTTATATTCGTACCATGATCATTATATGTTACTCATTAAAATGATGAAAATGAGATAAAATTACCAAACTCAATATGAGATGGTGTATTCAGTGTAGATTTTGAATAGAATAGAATCTGATATAAAATTTGTATGCTCATATGTGAATACACAAAATATAGTAAAAAAAAAATCAATAATAATGTAAATGCTTGAAGCTAGCTAGTTTTTCTTTGTTATACATATTACCAACTTATGTTATAAATTTTATCCTAAATATTCATAGCACTTTAAAGATATCGCCATCATCCAACAGCATCCATAGCAATTAGAAAAAAAGTAAATCGATTTTTGTTATAAACAAGCTATAAATTCTATGCTTCTGATACACATAACATTGGTACATATTATAAAGAATCATCGTATATGATGTGGGATTACCTGTAATTTAAAAGCACACATGCAATTAGAAAAATTATACGCACAAAATTTGTTCTCGTTTATTATTAATAGCTTCGTTATCGAATACATAATGGGCCTTACTTATGAACATTTTTTAGTTTTGAAACTAAAATAATTTCGACTTTAAAATCAGAGTGTCCTTTGAAACTCTTTACAAAATATGTTAAGTTATAATATTCAAGCGCTTGCGAGAACTAAAATGTGTCTTAGATAAATGGTTAAATGGAACGACACAAAATTCTTTTATATGGTTAATAAGAGATCATTTACCTTCTTCCTAACACTATACCATTTTTTCTAAATCACTAAAGTCGCTGGAGTCTAATAACTATAATTAATTTTAATATATCATATCAATTACTAGAAACCTCTGATGAGTTAGTAGATAGATGCATTTTTAAAAGTTTTTCAAATGAAATAGTTGAACGTTCTTGGAGTAATGAATCAGGTATAGGGCATTTCATTTTCTTATTATTTGAACAAAGAAACTGTGTTTACCAAATTTACACATGAATTTTGGTATAATGAAGTGGTATTTTCTTTTAGATTTAGAAAACCGTAGTTTTTCGAATAAGTAGGTAGGATACCTACCATGGATCAGTTCATGAAAAAAAATACCAAGGATCGACAAGTTAGATACTTCTCTATAAACAGACCAACGAGATGGGTTTAATGCTGCGAGGCATGTGAAAACCTACCCAAACTAAGAACAAAGCAGGTACAGTCATATAGCATTATTTTTTAACAAAAAAAAGTTAAGATACTAAAATTAGAAGGCTTAATAAAGAAAAATCTAGAAGACTTTGTGAAAAGAAAAAAAATTTTAAAGTTTTTAAGATTTTCACATGATCTAATTGTTTAACAAATTTTTCTGTCTTAAAAAAAAACTTTTAACAGGATTTTTCAACATAACAACTGAAAATTTTATTCTATTTTAACACTTTGCAGACGGCAGACTGTAATCAAAGTGTAGAAAAGAACTAATTACTTATTATTCTGTGAAATAGATTTGTTTTTATTTCTTCAAAAATGACAAAACGATTTCTATATGTTTAGTTAATCTTTCTACTTCAAGTTTCATCAAACCAGTAAAATTTATAAATTATTAAGTTAATTAATACAGGCGAGCATCTTCTCTAAACTGGTAGCACAGTGCAGAGAAGAGTTAACTTTAATTTTAGAGAAGGCCAGTGTCACACTCCTCTGGATTCCAGGTCATAGGAACATTGAGGGGAATGAGATAGCCGACCTTTTGGTGAAACAGGGGTCGGAATTGTATGAAGCTATGGCAAAAGAGATGTATCTTTCTTTTGGTAGTGTGAAGAGAGTTCTCTTCCAGCACTTTCTAGCCATCTTATAACAAACAGCGAACTGACAGCCTCATCAAAAGGGTACTGGCCAATAGGGAATCATGCAGAGAAACTGAGTATCCCCTTCAATACCAACTGTTGTAGTTGCAGAGAAGCAAATGAGAGAGCAAGGTTCCAAACAAGGGGGAGCTTCTTCTTCAGGGACCTTGATGAAATAGCAAAAATCACAGTTAAAGACATTATACGATTCCTGAACGAAGCAGGATGGCTATAATGAATCAGTCAAACGTTATTACGTAAGGTTACGCGAGGTGTAGTGTCAAAACGACACTCTCAGCGCTAATTGGATCTTTGAAAGATTTCGCAACTACCACGTCAATCAACCAACCAACCAACCCAAGTTAAATAATACGTGAAATAAATGGATTTACCCACTATATACGTTTAAAAATGGTAAATCGTACCCGTTTACAAAGTGTTAAAATTAAAGTATAAGACTTTTGAGTTGTGTTCGAAAACACTTGTGTTTGATTTTTAATAAATTTTTGAGCTTTTTATTTTAAAAAAATTCAGAAATAAATTTTAATTAAAATTGAAAACAATTTATAAATAGAAAAAAAAATAAGATATCAGATTGAAAAAATATATATGTATAGGTATATGTACAAAAAATTGATATTCAATTTTATGTATAAGTACAATTTGACCGAATATTCTTTTGAATTTTTTAATGATAAATTCACGTAATAAAGTTTATAATGTATAGGTACACATGTACATATCTTTATAAAAACTTATTTAATATAGATAAGGTATATGTATATGTGTAATGTGATGAGTTATATTAATACGATGTACGAGTTTAATTCTTCATCATCATCATCACCATACATCCCATGGGACACAAAAATCTATTTAAATTGTATAACATGTTTGTGCGATTTCAATTTACATTGCGCAGACATCAATTGTGTAATAATATATCCTTATCTTTCCAATACCAGATTTTCTTTTTCAAATTGCTCAATATTATATTTTAATAATTTAGTTATTTAGTATATCTATATATACATATCAAATGAATAAGAAGATATAATCTGTGTGAGAATATAATAAATATAATAATAAGGTATACATATAAGAAAAATTCATTTACACACTTTAACCAATGACAATATAGTTCTTATGTGCTTTAATACAGTAAAATCCTTTCTAAAGATCCTACAGTATAATTTTCATTTATATTTTTAAAAAATGTCAGTTTAATAGAACAGTTTAATCCTTAAAAAATTGATTTTTTTTTTAAAGGATAAACTTGTGAAGATTTTCGATAAATGAAATTTTTTTTGTCCTTTTTTTTCTCTTCTTGTAGAAATATTTTGTTTGAATTGAGGAATAAAAATATTAGAAGAAATTTAAAACAAAATTGTATGATTCACATGGGTTATATAATTTTCTTAAGAGGAAGTAACAACGCCACAAAAAATAAGAGATATGAAAAAATTCATCAACAAGCTTTATTTTCTAAGCTCAAATCCTTTGTTGAATCATCATTTCTTTCAAGTAGGTAGAAAAGAAATCGATTTCTAGAAAATCCTTGTAATAGAACTTGCAACAACAGCACCGCATACAAATCTATTTTTTTTTTTTTTTTTTTTTTTTGTACTACCAACAACCACGTAGCACATTATTACACATTAGTGAGGCACATACATATTTTTTTTTAGAAAGAAGATTTCACCTGCGTTTATATCTTAAAATGTTCCTGCAAAATATTATATGTTATATATCATTGCGTGCACGTGTCTATTTATATTTTATTTTTGTTTCTATGAATCGAATAATCGGCACTTCTAAAACAATGAAAGGAACATTCAAAAAAAAAAAAAAAATCAAAAGACAACAGAAAAAAATTATGAAACAAAAATTGTCTTCAATTTGATTTTCTGATAAAAGAAATTTTTGATTGAAGATAAGAAGTGTCGTTTATGTTAAAGTGTATTTAAAAAAATATAAAAAAACGAGACACAGCAAGTTTTCGAACATTAATATCAGAACCTTCGATATTATAAAAGGTATACACAATAACAATATTAAGATACAATATTTATATACATATATGTATATACATATATATAAATATTCATATGTATATTATACCCGATGGACAATAAAGATTGCGTGTAATTCATAAATATACTAAAATTTTCTTGACCTTTTGTATGTTGTATATCCCTAGGATTGACTAATCGACATTGTTCAATTTTTGGTCGTGCGTATACAAATGTATACCATACATTTTATATGGAAATTTTGAATTTGTTTTCTTCAAAAAGCGATATCTTAGCATCCCGTGGAACAAAAACTAATATTTTCATATTGAAATCTTTATTGAAGTATTCACTTTAGTGTTGTTTCTATTGAACCCTTACATATATGTACATATGTTTTCTAGTTCTCGATATAAAATGGAAAACAAAGTTAAAAATGTTGAAAGTCTTCATAATTTTTCGTGTATTTAATCCTTTTGATTGAAAACTATGATACTTACAGAATTACTGTACAAGATATATTTTAAGCAATACTACAACAAATATTTTAATCCAAAAATATTAGGTTTTGGTTCAGAGAATGCTGAGATATAGATCTTCAAAGTCAATACTAGATGTTTGCCTTTATGAATGTAGAAGAATGAATGAAACATTTATGTTTTTGAGTTGTTTTGTATTTCATCTTGAAAAATTAAAAAACGTACAACAATACTGGAAAGGACAATACTAAAGAGAACACTTTGATAAATGTTTTAGTATACAAATATGTTTACGGGATGCTGAAATACAAATCTTTGAAGTTGAAATTTAAGTCAAATTTATGTTTGGTTTTTCAAATGTATGGAAACTTTTTGTCTCTTTAACTTGTTTTGTACTTTATCTCGAAAAGTAAAAATAACACAAAGAAATCACACGGAGTGATCAAAGAGGATACTTCAGAAAATATTAGGATAATTTAATAAAGATAAAAATTTAATATTTCCATATATAAAATTTATGGTATATAGTATATATACAGGGTGTTTCACGGTTTATTCTTAATGATTACCGAGATATTCGAAGTCAAAGACAATTTTTTTCGAAAAGTAACCATTTCCACTTTTTGCAACATATTTCAGCGCTCGCGCAATGTAGAGAGCTAAATGAAAGTTATTTCTAAAAAGAACCTTCAGACCTTTTAAAAAGCGTCTTTTATAAAGTTGTATGTCAAATGGTTCAGAAGTCATTGACCCTCAAAGTCAAAAAATTTTGAAAAAAAAAAGTCGTTATTTTTATGTTCAAGGTTGAATATCTCGAAAATTTACCTTATTTTTTTTTTCTATTTTTTTGACTTGAATAAAAGCTTATTTTGTCTACTCTGATATGGTTTTGTTTTATTGTATTATCTTTATCTGTTCAAAAGTTATGTACCATAATTTAAGAGCAGTTTCTTCAAACTTCGTTAGTTTTGTACTTGTGTACATGCGCTTTGGCATGTTTTATTCATTCACGTTTTAAACTGGGGTGTATAGGTAGGACCCTCCAATGGAGGAATTGGTGAAGTTTCAAGTTCCTAGCTCAAAGGGATCATATGTAAATTAAGGCTCAAAGTCTGACTGTATACATTTGTATACGATTAGGCAATCCTAGGGATACACAGGCAACTTTACACCCGGCAGAGTAAACACAGAACATCGTCATTGTCATCATCATCATCACTACAATTACCTCATATTCTTTATTTTTCTTTTTTTTTAATATTCTTGTCAAAACTGGGTATTATTATATGTATACTTCGTAAAAGACAATAAATTAAGTGAGAGTGACATAATTATGACCATCAACTATTACAATCGTAATACATGTTAAAAAAATAAAAGTGTCATAACTTTAATTGTTTAAACAAATAAACTGCCAAATAAATTATTTAAAAAAAGGCCATTACGTTTCATTAGAAAATAAAAAGCTTTTAAATTTAAATACATTTATAATAATTATAATAACAACGATATAATAGTAATTAAAAATATGCCACACACACACACAAAAAAAATAAATTGAAAAATATTCTAAAAATTTAAATGAATTAAATTCGTTTTGTAATGAAATTTTTTTTGCGTGTATTTAGATTTCTATTCTATTTTCTGTAAGAATTCGATTTTCAGTATTTTTTTTCTGTATAAAGATGAATAAAGTAGAACCACTGACAATATATCTAGTTCTTATAACTGCTCTGTGGTAGAACTAAAATTAGTTTTATTTTTATAACACTTGTGACATACATTTTAAAATTACTGATAATATAGATATTATGGAATACGATTACCTATATGTATGTAATGAATTTATCTGAGTAAACTAAATCTTCATAAGCTAAAATTTGATTTTCACTATATAGCGATACACTTGTTGCAACTCTCAAATCTCAATATATAAACTCAACAATAAATGATAAATACATCATAATTGGAAATAATATATCTATATATGGTAAATATGAAACTCAGATTATTGAAATTTTAAATCGCTATGGTTTCAACAGATTTTTTAGTCAACTTTATGTTTACATCACTTACAGTTTAAAAAACTTTTAGAGAATTAAAAATAAAACAAAAATGTATTTAGATACCTATATAACATTTGTTTTTAAACTGTTTTTCGGCTTTAAGTCCATTCGAAAATTGTTTTAAAAATAAATAAACGTATAAATAATAAACGTTCCAAAAGTTGAATGAATAACTTTCAAGATTTCAAAATAAAACGTTGTGGGCTTAATTTTTCTAAACTCTCAAAAATTTTATTTCTAATCTGAAAAGTTTTGATTTTCTTGTAAACTTTTAAAGGGTTTAAAATTTAACCTCCAATTTTTTGTTGTGCTGAAAACATTTAATCAAATCCAAACATTCATTACAACAACAACAAAAAGTCAAAATAATAATAAATTATTGAAATTGAAACAGACTGTAATATTGTTTTGATTTGCGGTTGATCAATTTTCAAAGAAAAAAAAAATAAATAAATAATACACACAATATATGATTACATATGTATGTATGTCATATAAATAAATATTGTGTACAAAATTCAAATAAATACAAAATAATAATAAATTTGATTTTGATAAACAAACAAAAAAAAAATACAAAAAAAAGGTGAAGAGAAGCGAAACCAAAGACAGCATATGTTACAGCAATTATCTTAAAATAAATTACAAGCATGTTGAGATCTATATTATTTATATATACCTACATACATTATCCTTGAAATACACATTTTATATCTATGAGTTGTGTTTATATTTAGAAGGGGGAAAATGCTTATAGTATATAAATTGCAACGATTTATTCGAAAGAAAAAAGTCACTATAATTCAAGACAATATGATTATAGCACCCTGGCTTGAATACTGATGAATTGATTTGAAATATTAATATACTCTCTAACATAGTATTGTTAACGCACATGATAATTGTCCTTTTTTTTGGTTATAAACACGGTTTCATGGGTAATTAGTTTTTGTTGAAAAACTACTATAATAATATATTAACGTTACACACATTATATTCACCTATTTTTATATGATTACCAGATTGAATTTATACAGAGTCAGTGTAAATGATGATATTAAAAATTATTTTAGATATTACTCGTATGTATCCTGTTTACAAAAGCAAAATAATAATAAATTTTATTCGATTGGATCTTAGGGTCAGTTAGCAATATAAAGGAAGGGTTCTTCAAATTGTATCTAGATATGTGACACATACATATTATGTAATTCTTTTGTAATGCGGTCGATTTTAAAATATTTAACAATTACGGGAAATTTTTGAAGCGTTTTTTTAAACTAAAAGCATACATTTTTATATAGATATAAGGGGAATATTTTTACAATTTTGTTTTCTTAGATTTACAATTTACATAAGAAAGCCAATTATACTTATTGGTAATTCCTTTTGTATTTTCTTGCTCTCAAATCCTTTTCTAATCCATTTCTTGATTAACGATTTCATTTCAGATTTATTTTTAAATTCGATATCACGTAGATACTGGTCATCCGTAATTATGTATATATAAACGACTTTATTGATCCTGAATATGGGCTATATATTCAGTTTGATTTTAATTAGACGGATGGATTCAGATGAAATTAAATGAGATTACATACATTGAAAATTGTAGAAAATGTGAGGAAATTCTGATGGAGGCCAAAGCTCTAGATGGGCTGTAGCGCAATGGAGGAGAAGGACCTACCTACATTGAAGTTTTCTACTAAAATAATTTTGTTTAGTTTTTTTCCCCAACATTCAAGCAAACTTCACAATAAGGTACAAGAAAAAAAAAACAACATAGATAATTTCGTTTTACTCTTTCTTTTTTTCTATTTCCCAAAATTTAAAAAAAAATAATTAGAAATTATACGTAGAGTTTACATTAAATCGAAATTAAATGTGATACCCACAGTCAAATTGAAAATTGATTAAAATAAAAAAATAAAAATTATATTAAAGTAAAAAACTATTTTAATTTGATTGCATGAATAGTGATTATGTATTTAATTATAAATAAAATAATTATTTAGAAAAATGTTTTGTTTTTTTTTTTCTCTTTTCTAATTACCTATCTTATAATTTATATGAGAAGGCATCTTATAAACATAACATATAAGATAAAATTTCTAAAAATAAAAAAAAAGCAGAAGAAAAAGTTTTCGAAATAAAAAGAGGAAGTCTAATAATCATGCTGTGCGCAACAGTTAAAACTATCACATAAGATAGGTAGATTTAGATATCAGATCTAATTAAAAATGATATAAAAATCAATTAATGTTTCAAATTAATTTTTATAATTTGCTATAATTAGTTGACAGGGAGACCACCACCGTTTTTATATATCTACATACATATTAGCAATATTAAATTAATAATTATCATATTATTTATTTGATTATTCCAATACACAATGATGAGGTTTTTTTTTTCTTTGATTCTTTATATATCTACCTATACCTACCTACATTTTACTAAATCTAAGAATATAAAAGATAACAAAATGTTCATTTTATTCTGATTTCCCTGATGAGGTTTTTTTTTTTTAATTAAAGAAAATAAAAATTATCAAATCAAAAAGATTGCAATCAGTTTTACGTTTTACATTTTTATATTTTTGAACATAGAAAGTAGATATATAATATATCTATATTTATTTATAACTACCTATACCTATATCCATATACCTAATATTAAGATATCTACATTTTTTTTTTTAAAATCATTGAATCATATTTAATAGGCACTAGAATTACCTAATAGCCATTAAAATTTTTTGATGTTTGTGAAAAAATAATTAGAAAAAAAAATTTTAAATTTATTTAATCTCATGGCTGATGTGCGTGGTTTAATTTTATCGTTTTTTTTTTTCTGTTAATTACCTATCTAATATTTTAGAAAGCCGAAAAGATCCTTCTTTGAAAACTTATTTTATATTTTGAAGAATTATCTTTGAATAATTTGAATAATGTTTTTGATCTTCTTGAATTTTGTTTGAAAAAAACTGAAAAATGAAAAAAAAAATTATCGATGAATGAAGATCATCAAAAATTTGATTATTTTCTGAGAGAACAACCGTTCAATCAGTTCCGTTAAAATTTTGAGGTACAAAGTCCCTCTGATCTTATCTTCTACTTCTTTTTTTCCTATACACTCTACCTACACTTGATTCTAGATTCTACAATTTTTTCGTACTCTTCTACCTATAAAAAATCCTCATAGCTGAGATTTATTCAAAAATCGTTATGGTTTTCAGGACAGACCAAGTTTATTTTCACTGACAAAATGAAGAGCATATTCAATGGGCTTTTAGAACTCCTATAGTGGACTTGAATTGCGTCTCATAAGCAAACAGTCCAAAAGAATTATATACATTGGCTATGAACCACAAGTAATCTACAAAGAACAATAATGTAATATACATATGTACCTATGTACATATTACTTGGAAAACATAAATTTAATTTTACAGACAATGAGAGAAAGCACTTCAAAAATTTATCATAAAAAGTAGATTAAAGTGTTTAGTAAAAAAAAAACAAAAATACATATATAAATACCTACATATACTCGGTTTATAAATCGAAGTCAGTACAGGCAACATAGGCATACTTTCCTATATTCTTTTACATTGCGTTTGTATAAATCTGTCTCTTGTGTGGGGTGATCAGATCTCAATTTCAATTTATAATTTATCAAAAACATTTATATGTAAAGTTAGCAGAAACTAATCGGGTACTGCCTCTATAAGCACAATACTGACTTCGATTTATAAACCACGTATAGGTAGTTCGAATTATCCTGCTCAAAATACCTACTTACCTATGGTATATTAGAATAGTACAAAAGGCACAATGTGTAGATATATGAATAACTTAAATTTTCTTAGCTACAATATTTTTTATTTTTTTTATTTTTTTACAATTAAATTGAAAATTATTGTTTATTGTCTCCATTTTGTTTTGTGATCTCTGTATCATTTTACTTTGCATTAAATATATTATGTAGATACATATTTATATAGTCATATGCTACCGAAACCACAATCATATACTTATACTCCGCCTACCTATCACATCTGTTTACGCCTATTTAGTCGTTTCAGTCGTACTTGCCACATTTACCAGTTTACATCATCATCACCATCCACCACCACAGTTGTATTTCTTTCCATCAAAGTACGAATTGGTGAAACACAAAAAAAATATTACATCGAAAATAAACGGATCGAATACGAATAATAAAATAATTGTAGTTAGCAATAAGATATCATCATCATTAAGGCAGAAGGGATTGAATTTCTGATACATTGGAACTTTGAAATAGGTATTAAAGTTTTTATGCAAAACTCCTGAGTACAGAAAATAAGAACATAAAAAGTACTTCAAATTGTTGTTTTTTTCTTAACAGAAACTGCTATGTTAGTACTTTCTTCCGTTCATGCTTAATATGCCGTTTTGCTTCGTTTCGTAAACGAACACCGTACCACATGCCATTGCCATGCCAAGGCAAGACTGTGATGAATTGTGAACATTTTTCAAGAGAAGGTGGTTTATAACCATTCTAGCCAATAGTGAGAATATACTGTATGATTTTTCTGAATAAAAATGTTTGCTTCTTTTCTATATTTTATGCATTTTATATACATATTATATATATGCTTAACTGTGGTTGGTGGATTTATTTGATATACACTGTATAAAATTGGTACTGGCTGCGTACAATATATTTTTTTTCTTTATAAAAGTTAGAAGATATACCTACATATGTATGTATGTATTAATTTATCATACCCGTACTCATGTATACCATGCCATGTTTTTTATAAAATGTTTCCACTTTCCAGTTCAATTTATACCTATTTACGGTGGTTTTGGCTCTTTTCTGCCAATAGTGCTAACAAGAACCTTTTTTTTCAAATGATAAATCGATTTATTCCCTTATTTATGAAATGTATTGTATTACATGAACAGAATATTATACATAAAATTTTATACCTATATATACATATGTATATACATCTAAACGTACATTGCATTGCGGAGGTGTTTCTAAAAATATTTCCACGTGCTATGCACAAGTATGAAAAACCAGTTTGTTAAATTGTTAATGGTTTCATATGGTATTTGGTTTTGGTTGTTGTTCACCGTTTTGTCAAGCTCCAGCTTCTGTTGGTTTCGGTTAAAGTGGCTGTTATTCACGCTTTTATAATCAGTAAACCTTTTGCGCTCTGTCGACGACAATCATTTATCGGTGGAAAATTATCAAAAAAGTTTTTTAAATTCTTATTAATGATGATAAATGAATTTCGACGTGCATGTTTAAATTTTTTTTTACTTTCTTTCGAAATTTTCATTAACTTTTAAGAAATCTTTTTTGAAATTTAAAAAAAATACAAAAATGCAACAAATAAACAAAGTTCTTATAAAAAATTAATAAGAAATTTATAAAATTGAATTATAGAAATAATTAAATAAAAATATTATGTGAAGAATTGTTTGAAAATTAAAAGGATAGTGGATTTGAAAAACGTTTTAAGATTTATGATAAAAAAATGAAAAAAATTAATATTTTGAAAATCAAGAAGTGTTTAAATATTTAAAGATTTTTTAATTAGGAAAAATTTTTTAAATGTTAATGAGTGTGTTGAATTTTAATTAGAAAAAGAAAATTTGTAAGTAGGTAACAATATTTTTCTTTTCGTGACATTATTATTTTTTGTTTATCATATACATACTTACTCATGTGATGCTCCATTTTTATCTAAAGGCATTTGTTTTTTTATTTTTTATTATATAAATCTTCCACTGCTGTGCTAATAATCTAGTATAGTAAAAGCAATGACAATTTAATTCTATAACAGACTTTTCATTCCAATATACTGAAATGGTAGAAGCTATTTATCCTCGAATCTCAAAGCTTGGCCTCCAATCTAAAAGCTGTTTACAATATATACAGAATCATATGGAAACATCTTTCCCTTCACTGCATATACATACATAAGTATATTCAGATACCTACATATCATTTGGTTCAGTATAAAACTTTAACCAATTTGTATGAGAAATAAAAGAGAATATCTACCTGTAATTATGCTTTTCTACCCTTTATAAATCCAAAATATATAGGATCTGAATCTGAGATGATATTTTAGTAATTTTAGGAAAAAAAATACATGAAAATGTGATTCAAGTCCCATAACGTATATAAATTTCGATGATAATTTGCATATTAAATTTGATCGTTTATCAGGTCGAATATAATATTGATATTAAAATGATACAATTAGAAAATAATTTTATTGATAAATTTGATTAAAAATTCTTAGTTTTCAAGCACTCAAAATCATTTTTGCACCAAGCAATTAGAATTCATAAAAAATCAAGTTACCTATGTATATACAAAGTCATCTATAAAATATAAGAATTGTTGTAATTTTCTTTAGTGATTCTACAGGATTTAAATTTCAGTATATCTACACCTACATACATATATTGAATGTATTTTAAATGTTTCATGTTTCATAGTATTTGTAAGAAACACATCAAAAATAATAAGCTATGAAAATTTGGATGGGGTTTGTAGATGAACCTATAGAAGTTAGAGTGAACGATTCCTTTTCTTTCTTTTTTAGAATTAATATAGGATCTGAGGATATGTTTTCAAACATATTCATGATCATACTGCTAGATATTTTATAATGTAAAAAAAAAATAAAGTGACATAACTGTTGATTGTGAGCTCCTGATCCATTACAGATAAAATTTTCATATTTCCTAAATGAAGATGAACAAACCATGAAACAATTTCTGGATATGGAAATTTATATTCATACATATGTACATATTTAATAAAGGAATACATATAATTATTTTTTTGAAACGAGAGAATAAATTTAGAAGTTGAATACTTTTTTAATATTATATATACATAGTGTTGTTATACTTTATAATAATAATCAATTGAAAATTATAAATTTTTCTTTATATAATCAAAAAACGTGACACATTTTCCTCACAATATATATGTTTTTTTTTTTCATTTTTTTTGGTACATGAATTTTTTGGTTCAATTTCTTTTCTTTTTCCATTACTTGAATTAGGCAAATCAATAGTAAATGTTTCAAAATAATAAAAATTTCATTAAAACAAATGTATTTTTCTTATCAAAGCTCCCTTTAAATAGGACGCGAGTTATAGGGTACCAAAAACACTACTCGCATCAATGCTTATAAGTTACAACGTAGACATTTTTGTTTTGATATAGTGATGGAAAAGTACGAAGTTGAAATTTGGTCAGACTATTCCTTAAAGCGATTTCTGCTAAATAAACTTTAAATTACGAAAATGTTCAGATTCAGAAACATAGTTTTTTGTAAAGACTATTTAGATTTCTGTTCTATTCTTTAACACTTTAAATATTCGAGAGGCGGTATGTCCTTTTATTTTAGAATTGGTCCTAAAAAAGGATCTTAGAAAAATGTAAAAATTAAACAGTTTCTTAGACAAAAATCCATTTTTTAATTTTGTTTTTCAACTTTATTTTGAAACTTAAAATAGTTGTGTCAATCTAAAGTTATAGATATGCTTATATTCTTTTTATAAAAATTTTTTTATTAAAAGAGAAATAATACCATTGACGATTTTTTAAAAAATTATGTATTATTTTCTCAACATGCGGTTCAAAATCTTTATTATATATTTTTGAAAGCCTAATAAATATTTTTGACTAAAAATATATTCTCTTTTGCGAAACAAACAAATCTAAATATGTACTACACAAGACACAAAATTATGTTTTTCAAAAATATGTACATAAGTTAAAAATTTACTTTCTTTTTTTTTCTACCATCGACTTCTATTGCATTCAAAATCTCAAAATTATTGAGACTATAAAATTTATACTATTCACTTTCATGAATTAAGAATTTAAATTGAAAATTATTTTTTGAACTCGTTTTCCTAAATAAATTGGTATACTTTTTATCTAGTTAGATTTTAACGTTTAAATATGATAAAATTGTAAAAGCAAAAATTTTATTTTAATTTCATAAAAAGTCACTTACATCAAAATAAATAGGTGGAGGACGAACATTTGGATGATATTTAGTGAAGATGTTGCTCAAATGTTCAATTAGATTGTCCTTTTTCATCATTGATGAACCGAAATTTTTCATAGCGACCTCTATTGTCGAATAGAAAAAGTGATTCTTTAAAACGTGTTTACTCAGTGAGGATGTGAAAAATATCAGTACATCAGGTCCAGTAACACACAACTATTAATCATACAAAAAGAATAAACTTATACAGAGAGAATTGAAATAGGTCTATTGAACCATTTATTGTATATAACATACCTACCTACCTATGTATTTTTTATTTTTATTTTTTTTTCTCTACTTTTCTTAGAAGTTATTTTTAATTTATTTTGATGAAATTCAGCACTTTTATGCAATTTAAGGTAGAGCCGCGTTTGGATTTCAATATTAAACAGTTACAGTTACAAGAACTTTTGAGTTTTTAAAAATTTTTAAACGATATTCGAGTATGTTTTATAAAAAAAATTGGATACGGACTTCTAGTAACCATAACAAACTGAAAAAGAATTGAACTGTTGCTTTGATGTTCCTGATCCGTATTCATTCAGTATCAAAAAGTTAAACTTATTATTTGAAAACTTTTAAATTTTAAATACTGAAAATCAGTATTCAATTACTTAGAAAATAAGAAATATGTATATTTTTTTTGGAATAAAATTTAAGTGATTAGCGTGAATCGAAATATTTTTATACTTTGATTGCCTGCTTCTTTATGCTGTTATGATACTTACTTTTTTTAAATTTTAATCTTCAAATTTTAAGTATCGTGTGAATGAAAGAAAAAAAAATTAGAAAATTTCACATGGTAGTGAAAAAGTAAAACATATGTCACATTTGAAGTTGAAGTGGAGAAAAAATCATCTTAAACTGTACGAAATTAAGATTATAACAGATTAAGTCGACGAAAAAGAATGAAAAACACATTCTTTTTTTTTAACATAATCTTGTACTCACTCTAAAGCAACTATCTCATTCACACATTGCCTTAATTAAGATATAGAAATTAAGATTTAAAAAAAGTAAGTATCATAACAGCATAAACAAAAATTTTGGTTCCACATTTGCGTTATAAATGAAAAATATTAGGAACGCATTCAAAAAAACCATTATTCTATGGCAGTTTTGTTCAAACAATAAGATTTTTTAAAAATTCATTTTTAAGCAATTAAGCAGGAAAACTATACTTTTCTAAAAAAAAAAAACGAAAATAAAAATAAACATGACTTTAATATGTACTTTCATCATAGAATGATTGAAAACATTTGGTGGACATAATTTGAATCTGTTATAGTTTTTATTAACCAGAAGTTATGTTTATTTCCGAAATACACTTTACATAGGTACTTATATACCTATAGCTTCATACAAATTCCAGTATATTAAAACTCCAATGAAAATTGTATTCAAAAAAAAAAAAAAAACAAATAAAAGGTAAAGAATCTGAATCTCATAAATTTGAATGTCATACCAAATTTTTCATTTTCGTAGTCCAATTTTTATTATTGTTCAATTATTTTTTAAAATAAAAGATGACGGCTTTAATAATATCTTGAAAAATAATGGTCAGTCATGATGTTTTTGCGCCTGGATTATTGTTTGTTTTGGCTTACTAAATGTAAATTAACATGAAAAGAAATCGATTTATGTACATATACATAAAGTGCATTTTACATGAAAAAAAATCCAAATTATACTACCTATACATTTTCTTTTTGTGCTTTGATAAATCTCCTGTTACTTTAATTTGTTGTACAAAATTGAAAACATAAAGTAGAAAACAATTCATGACATAAACTAAAATCTCTCAAATTATGAAAAAAAAACTAGTGTATTATATACAAAGAATCAATTTAAACTCTGTATAAATTTTTTTTTTGTTTCTTTATCAGCGATCGATTAGTAAAGATATGATGAAATCGCGTACACTAAATAACATTATCAAATTAATTTTTTCCCCCTTATTAATAAAGAAAATATAGAAAGATAAAGAAGTACATACCTACATAATATGTAGTATGTACGTATAGGTATTATCACATCCGTATTAGCCAGAACAGAGTGTACTTATTACATAGAAATCTACTCGTCATACATACGAATATCTGCAAAATTTTTAGACCTGAGAAGTATTGGAGACGAAAACTTTCTATCTCTCACAAAAAATATATGGGAAAACTTTTGCTTTTTACTCAGCTACGTACAGAATATTATTTTTATTAATATAACAAATAACAACACTATGTATATATAATATTAAAAAAGTATTCAACTTCTAAATTTATTCTCTCGTTTCAAAAAAATAATTATATGTATTCCTTTATTAAATATGTACATATGTATGAATATAAATTTCCATATCCAGAAATTGTTTCATGGTTTGTTCATCTTCATTTAGGAAATATGAAAATTTTATCTGTAATGGATCAGGAGCTCAGAATCAACAGTCATGTCACTTTATTTTTTTTTTTACATTATAAAATATCTAGCATATCTGCATATAGATATAGGTATGTATTACTGTCAAACAATCCTAATATGGATGTATACAATATATTATAAGATTGTAAAGTATCATACGGAAATCTTTTATACTATTGGAGATGATTTTTTTGAAAATTTTGTTTGTTGAGAATTATGATTTCTTGTTAGAAAAAAGGGTCTTTAGTACTGGAAAATTTAGGATTTTTGATCGAATTTATCAACGAAATTCTTTTTTTAAAGTATCAAATTGATAAGAACTATGTACATATATTTGACTATGAAAATTATCATTAAAATTTATAAAAGTGATTATATGCAAATTAGGTATGCTTCTGCTTCTTAAAACATACCCTCAAATCCTATATGTTTAATTTCTCATACAAATTGATTGAAGTTTTTTTACTAAACCAAATGGTGTGTATACTATATCTGAATGTGTATATGCAGTAAAGGGAAATATGTTTTCATATGATTCTATATATTGTAATGCTTGACTTAAACCATGAAAATGATTGTACTATTTCTGCTTGTACTGAGTTAAAAATATTAAAATTTCTCAAATTTCTGTTAAAATTATCTATGTATTATATAAAAAATAGATAGAAAAGAGAATATATTTTTAAAAAGTGAGAAATTAAGAAAAAATTCTGAGAATAAGAAAGAGGCTAAAATAGCTTTTAGATTGGAAGCCAAGCTTTGAGACTGGAGGCCAACTGACTGTTACCATTTCAATATTTTAGAATAAAAAGTCTGTTATAGAATTACATTGTCATTGATTGTTGATATTTTATGCGTGATATATGCATATTTTTATTCTTATTTTTTTTTTGTGTGAATATAATGTGAAAATGAGAAGTTAAAGCAAGGACTTCAAAATAATCAAACAATAATAAGCATGGAAAGTTTGATTATTTTTGAAAACATTACCACCATCTATTGGTTAATAAGAGAAACGTAAATTTTGAATTTGAAAAAAAACCGTTGAGAAATAATTTTAGAATACATAAAGTAAGTGTTTAAAATAAGAAGTGGTAAGGTGGCAAAAATAACAAAAGTATTAACTGAAAGTTAGCAGAAATAAGGACATTCTCGTCTATCTGAAATCACTTTTTGAAGTTGAGGTTAATCCTCTTGTCTCAGAAAGTAGTCTAGATAAGTTGAAAGTCACATTATGCTTAATCTTCAATATAATACATGGTTATTCTGCAAAAGTTAAAAGTCGAAGGTTGATATAACTATGGAGATTCTCGTCTATCTGGAACCACTTTTTGAAGTTGAGGCTAATCCTCTCGTCTCAAAAGGTTGTCTGGATAAGTTAAGAAATCCCAAAAGTAATCTACTGGGCTTCATTGTAAGAACTATCAAAGTTTAAAGGAACTAAGTTTCCTGAGTTTTAAAAGTGTATTTTGGAATTATTTAAAATAAAAGTTTAAAGGAATTAAGGAACTAAGTTTACCTAAGGTTAAAAGTATTTTTGAATAGTGTTAATAGAATTAAGTATTTCAGGGAATATTATTGTAAAGCTTAGGTTTTGTTTTGAAATAATAAAAATAAGTTTAAGTTGTTTAAAAAAAAATCAACTTTTATTTTTTTTTCATTAACGACGAAAACCGACCCTAGAACAGCGAGCAAACTCGTCCTAATTCCCAAAACGTGGTTATACAAATTTTGGCGCCTGAGCAGGGACTTCTTTTTAAAACAACTTTGAAGTATAAATTTGAAATTTTACTAATTTTATGAAATATCTACAAAGATGCCTACTAAAAGGACAAATAACACAGATAATGATTTTAACTGGATGAATGGTTTAATTAAAAAGGAATTAATAAACGAATGTGAAACACGAAGACTTCTAACTAGTGGAAAAGTTGCAAATTTAAGAAGTCGGTTAATAAAGTATGTATGTATTTAAAAAAAGAAAAAGAAAATCCAACATTGTCTTCAAGAGTCCTGTACAAGACAGTTAAGAATCAGTGTCAACTATGTATATATGAACGTTTTGAAGGAGAACCAGGAAACAGAAGTTCTATACCTCCTAGTCCTAATATTTCATTGATACCAGGAACTACTACAATACAACATAATTTTATAACTATACCAATTTCAACAATAACTACTGTACCTTTACCTTAGTACATGCAACCTGTATACACAACAGCAAGACTACAAATTCCTACAGTATATCCTCAAAGTTATGACACAAATATGAACGATAGTAAGGTACAATTTAACTTTATTTCTGATGAAGATATTGTGGACAAAGTACGAAAATTGAACGTGAAATATGACCAAGGTCAAGATCCATTAAACTTCATCGAAACTACAACAAACTATGGAGGTTATTCGTAGACTATAGAGTACTCAACCAACAATCAATAAAGGATGCATACCCATTACCTCAAATTAATCATATATTAGATAAACTTAAAGGAGCACAATTCATTTCCACAATTGATCTGAAAAATGGTGCAAATTCTATTATCACCAGAATCTCGTCAGTACACAGCTTTCACATTACCAGGAAGAGGTTTGTTTCAGTGGAAAGTTATTCCATTTGGTCTTTATTCAGCACCAGCAACTTTTCAGAGAATTTTAGATCAAGTGATCGGCTCAGAAATGGAACCAAATGCCTTCGCATATCTAGACGACATAATTATTGTCAGTAAAAGTTCTGATAAACATATACAACATATAAAAATGGTTTTCGACAGATTATTAGAATCAAATTTGAAAATAAATACAGAAAAGTCTGAATTTTTCAAAACAGAAATTAAATATTTAATTATGGTCAACATATATTATAGACCATATATGACAATATACATATATAATGGAAAAAAAATATTTCAAAAAAAAAGCAAGACAGACCTTTCATATTAAATCCTATTCATATACATATCATACTTTTTAAAGTTTACTTGAACTTAAAATAATATTCTGTATAGGACGTATCTGGGATATATGTTTTTTTTTGTCTTTTTCTTCTGAAGTTCAAAGTGAATATTTTATGAGAATCTCAAACTTGTATTATTTATTTTAATATAAACTTATAAAAAAAAAATAACAAAAAATATAGGTAATACAAAATATTAATTTAAAAAAAAATATGCTAATTTTAATTTGAATCTTGTTATATTGTTCACTGATCAGTTGACAGAAAGGTATGGCAAATCAAAAATTTTTTATGACTTAAAAATCTAAAAAAATCTTTAAAAGAACCTTAGAAATTTTCGAAATACATATGTTCAAGTACATATGTATAAGTCGTTTAACAAAATAAATTATGAGATGATCATTATTTATTGATTATATGCACGATATCTTTTATCTTAATTACAATGCGCCTACTTTATTAGTTTTTTTTTTTTTAACTGTTTCTATTGATGAGAAATATTATAAGAATTAAAAGCTCTTTTGTTTATACTTTTGTATTTTCTGTCTTTGTAATTTAAAAAAAAAAAACTGTTTTCTTCTTTCAGTTGCTGGCACCGTATCAGTGAAGGAATAATCTTACGCCTAGTCACATTGAATTTAAGAAAAAGTAGAAATCTGTTTCAGGGCATCATCGAAAATCAATTATTATTTATAATTTCAAAATTTTTTAAAACTTATTGACCGAATTATTACTATGGAATTGATTGAATTAGTTATTATAATATAGAAATCAAAAATAATATTTATTGGAGAAATATTATCACAAAGACACCTGAGAATACAAGTATTTTATTCGAATTTTAACATTTTTTTTCAATAGAACCCTCATATTGATAAAGCAATATCATATTTTATGCCTAAGTAAAATCATTTTAATTAATAGAATTCCTCGAATATTTTCGCTTTTGTTTACAATTTAATGTTACATACCATGCCTGGTTTTTTTTTTTTTTTTTCTTTTTTTTTTTTTTTTTTAATTGAGGGACCATATAATATTAAAATGAATTAAAAATAGGAAAAACAAAAAATAATAAATTAGCTGTTAATTGCAAATTTAATTTTATTTTGAATAATTTTATTAACTACATTACATTGAAGGAATAATAGGTCTCATTAATTTTTTCCTTACATTTATAAGCAATTAGTAAAACTTCCGAAAAGGTTTATTAAGAATCGGTTATTTCGAAAATTATCCACTTTATTAGCAAAAATCAGTTTTTTTAAATAGCGAGAAAAGGAAATCTATAGACACTATGGTCGTATTTAAATGAAATAATGGGAATTGTAAAAGAGCAATGAACAAACATTTCATGCTTTGGATCATTATCTTAATTAAATTGACTTTTTTTGTATATTGGCAATAGTTTATGATGAAATTTTACTTTTTCTTCTATCTTTTCAGAAGTTTTACCTTAAAAACAAAATTAAAGTGGAAAGAAAACAGGATGAAATAAATTAATACATTCGTTTCGCTTAATCAACACTGGTTATAGATGTAATGAAAATACAAATAGGTATATATATTCGTAATATTCATATATTTTATACGGTGTTGCGTATAAAAGATTTTATCAGTCTATAACCGCAAAACGGCACGCATAAATTTTGACAGAAACATAATAAAACCCTAAATATGTAATAAAAAAAAGGAAAGAAGAAAAAAATTTTTTAAAAAACTTAAAAATTCTATACGGTAAAAAAAAAAGTAGAAATGTTTAAATGCAAATGAATTACCTTTCAGCAAAGATAAGATTGGTATGATGATAAATGAAAAATTTTCTAGAGAAGGTGGGTGAACATGAAGAAAGGTAGACACAAAATAAAGGAAAGAAAAATGTCATTGAAAAAGGAAAACTTATTCTACGATTAATTTATATTATACATAAATGGCATAAAAATGCGGAAAAGATTAATTATTTTGATTTCTTTTAGGAATAAAAATACATTAAATTATTACCCTTCAATATAAATAACGGTATTTAATTAAGTTTGCATGCCATTTAACATTCATTAATCAAATTCCTTTAACTTGACTTATAATTATGCAATCTACACGTATGATATATGTTATTATTAAAAAATGGGGCAACCGGAATAAAATCCATAATTTCGTAAAATTTAACAAATTCATATTCTTTTTATTTGAGTTTAGCTTTAATTTCCTTTTTAAGGAAATTTAGTTCAAAATAGAGAAGATTTTATCGGCTATACTTCCGAATAAATAAAACCTTTTGATATTGAATTGAAGCTATAAAGATATAAAAGTGCATTATTAACTCTTATCCTGGAATATCCTGAAACGGAGAAAAAAAGATTTTTGTAAAACATGTCAATTTTGTTACAAAATTTTTAACTGTACTTTTCAGCTGTTAAATAGAATTTGCGCCAATAAGGACATACATACATATGTCATTTTAAAGAGGACACTTCAAAGTACCATTCGAAAAAAAAAATTCACTCTTGCTAAACGGAAGTTTCCCCATTTTGTCACGCAAACAATGTCGAGAACCTTTTAAATTTTGTTTTAAATCCTGTGCACTGTAAAAGAATGCAAAGAAAAACACTTTTTAGCAACAAATACCTTAATTTTGCTTTGAATTTTTAAAAATTGTGAAGCCTTTTTCTATTAGTAGTTCATTTTGAAAATTAAAAATGAAAAATAGGGACGAAAGGCAAGGATTGAATGGCCTGAAAGTTAATATTCTTATTTTATTTGAATAGGTTTAATATGTATGTATATCTTTTTTATTTTTCTTCGAAAAGTTTAAATTAATGTGTGATAATGAAATAATAAGAATTATACTATTGACAGACATAGGTTAGTTAACCAACTCTTCCATTTGATCAACTTTGGAACCAAAATAAGTGACAGACATGATGTCAACTGGTTTATTTTGACATTTATTTGCCTAAATGTTTTGTGGAAGATATTTTTGGCACTTTTTAATTTATTAAATTTATTTAATTTATTTAATTTATTTACTTTATTTAATTTATTTAATTTATTTAATTTATTTGAATAAAAAAAAAAAAAAAAAAGACAAGTAAATGGAAAGTTTGACGTTTGTTCATTGGAAAGCACTTAGTTAACGGGTAAACCAAGTAAATTCTTCTTGGTTAACAATGGTTATTAACCATTTCATTTATATGGTAAACCAAATCAAAACCACTTGATTCGAGCTGGTTACATACGGAACCAAGAAGCTGCTTGTTTAACCATAATGTCTGTCAACAGTATTACTGGGTATTAAATACTGGGTATAAACGAAAATAAACATAAAAATATACTTATTTTGAAATAAAAAACCACTTGCGAACGAATTACGATTGCCTACGATCTTATGGAAAATTTTAATTTGACAGTAGCCAGTTAAGTAATAAAAAATTTATTTAATTTCAGCATAAAGGAAAAAAATTTAATTAGTTCGAACACATTGAAAAAAATTACAATACTTTCAACAACAAAAATTTTATCTAAAGGTGATTTTACTTATTTTAAATCTAAAATGAAACACCTTCTGTGACTCTAATATAAAAAAAATAAACATGAAAAATGTTTTTAAATAAATGAAAAACAATAAAAAAATTAATAACAACAAAAAACCAAAAAAATACATGGTCATACTTTTAAGGTTTACTCAGTTTTAATGTTTTAATTTTCGACACATCATGATGTCCTCGATTTTTTTTTTTTTTTGTGTTTTCAGAATGCGATCATCATATATATGTATTTTGATAATACATAGCAGATACATTTTTATATACATAACTTTTTTTATCAGTCGTAAATTTTTGAATCTGATGATTTCCTGTTTTTTTTTTTTTAGTTTTTTTTTTTTGTATATGTTCAATGTTCATCAAATATGCACCACATCAAAGAAATTACTAAAATTTTGATTTTATCAAAACTCAAAAGTAGAAAAAAAATGGAATAATTATAAATTGGATATGAATTTAGAAAAATTTGAATAACAGTGAATTGATGTGAAAAAAAAATCAAGTTAAAACAAAATTTAATAACATTCAGAATTGCAGCTCGTATAGATTTTGAAAAAGAAAATAAAAACAAATTTTCATGATTAGAAATAACGACGAGGAAACTAATTGAGGACGGACAGCTATTCAAAACAATATTCCACTGTAAATTTCAAAATCTTAAACATTAAAAGGAATATAAAAGGATAATCACAGAATGCCTCATACAGGTGAGTTTTAAGTATTAATAAGTATGCATGTAAAAAAAAAAACTTTATTTATTTTTATTTTTCGAGATTAAGAGAGAAAAAAAGGTGATTATTCTTAACCACATTATGTGGCCACTTCCATAAAATATTAATTGGATTTTTTTTCCCCAAATTCTGATTTGAATACTCATTAAATTTTTTTCCTTGTATAAATCAATTTAAAATTATTCACATCTAATTAGAAGTAGAAAATTTTCCACTATAATGTCATTAAAAAATTTTATATGTTTTCTGATTAATTAGGAGTATTTTATATGGTGATATATGAAGAGAGTGTAAAATTGATACATGAATTTAAAAAAAAGTAGAAAATGAAACCGATAAATTTCATAACGATCAAATGTCCAAGAAAACAAAAACAAAGATACGTAGGTATGTATACTTTTTATACTTAACCTTTTACTTAATCATTGCTACAAATCAGTAGCTAATAGTTTCTAATAGTTCAAACAGCTTTATTAAATAAATATGTATGTGTGTGCGCTTGTGTGTATTAAAACAACCTCGAAACAATACTAATATTTTACATTTCATCATTGAATATAAATTCAAAATAAAAACACTGTTACAAAAGATTATACAAACAAGATTAGAAGATTTTAATGGCTGTTCACATACCTGTAAACCTGTAAAAAAAATATGTATGACATTATAAGAACATATAATTTAGTGATTATGTTTGTGATGAAAACACAAACAGAGTTTAGATTTGATTGGTTTTTTTTCCATAATATTAAATACACACATTAAAAAAATATTCATAAATGACAGAATGAAAATTTGAACTTTGAGAGAGAAAAATATATATTATATATGTACAACAACAAAAGTTAAGAAAAGTTCTACTGATGACGTCAGAAAAAAGAAAAAAAATCTTGTTCATATAAAGTTTGAACAAACCATGTGTTGTATTAACCTTGAATTTCTTAGATGGCGCAGAGTGCAGACAACATCTCTTTTTTTTAATTAAAAAAAGAAAATAAAAACTATTAGAACATGAGAAATTTCCGAACCTACAATTTTGAATTTCTAACATGTATATGTATATCGTGGAATTTAACTCATTCGAGACGGATTACACACCGTGTATATAATGGATCTATTCTCATTGAGTAGTAATGAATCGTTTAAAACCTAATACTTATGACAGACCGGAGTTTAGAAACTGTCTAAATCCGTTTAAATGGATAAACTTCTTGGTCTGTCAGCAATGGGTTGGGATAAGGCCTTCTTTTAGGTATTTGTACGCGGCTGGAGATTTAAAATATATGCTTTGACATTTCTTTTTTCATTATCGATGTAAATTATTATGTAATTTTATAATTACCACTTTTTAAATACTAGAAAATACATATATGTTTTTTTTATTTTTAAGAAAAAATGTTTCACTTGCTCTGAAATCATTACACAAATGAAGAGTATAAAAGAAAAATAATGAAATGAACTAATAATGCGAAAATTATTAGGAAACATTTTGCTGCTCTTTTGAGAAGCACATAGAAGAACCAATCATCAAAGACGAAGTGAAAATAATATATATACATATATATGTATATGTACATATAAATATATCTAAAATGCCATAATTTCTCATCTTAATTACGTACCTACAATAAATCGCATTAACATAGGTCAATGTTGTCATTAGAAGAAAAACAAAAAAGAAATATAATTAATTGAAAATTTTTCACTTCTATCAAAATTTACTTAAAAATAATATACATAGTAGGTATCTTGAATAATTTTTTTATCATATATGTACCATATTTTATTCAAAAACTGAATATAATTACATATATGTACATATACAAAAGGTCAAATTAATGCAAGTATACATTAAAAATTTTCAAAAGAAATATTTTAATACTTTTTGTGTATATGATTATACCAATGACAATATAAATTCTATAACATACTCTGTTCACAAAGTTTTTTCAGTACAGGTTTTATGAAAGAGTTCTTTTTTATCCAGTGTCGTTACATTTTATAGTAGTATACTAAGCTACTCATACCCCCAATCTATTATATGTGCAATGAGACGGTGGAAAATAGAAAAAAAAACAGTAATAGCTATCCCTTTGTTGTCGCCAGTAACACAGTTGTAAGACTTGTACGGCGATTGATTATTTTTCTTGTATTTCAATTGAAGCAATAAACATACATATATTCTGGATGAACGAAAATTAACAAAATGAATTATGGAGAAAGATAAAAATGATGAAAAAATTCATTCGCATACACGCTGATGACGCTGCTGAGCTAAAAGTTGGTTGTATAAAAAGTAGAATGAATAATACATAATCGCAAATTAGTGTTGCTGTGTAATAATTATATTACTTAATATGTAGTAGTACCATTCTTAAAAATAAAAAATTAAATTTTATATATTATAATTTACTGCATTTATTTATACATTTATTCAAATATGCAAAAAGAATAATACAAATTATATGTAAATGCATACCGCTTATTTGAAGATAGACAAAAACAAAAAAAATATTTGTTCAATATAAAATATAAATTGTACCTATAAATGTTTTTTGTAACAATTAATTATATAAAATAATAATTTATAGGTACCTATATAAAATAATTTATATGAAAAATTCGTTTTTGAAGGGCTGTTTGAGTATCGTCTAGAAAAGAGTTCTTCAGAAAAAAATTAAATTACTTTAAAACATATATGTAATTATATATTTTGCAACAATTTTTTTAATACATTAATACATAATATTAGAGATATTTTTATTTATAATGTAATTTTCATCAAAAATGTCATTTCAATTGTTTTTTTTTAAATATCCTAATGCACATCAGGGGGGCAATTCTGTATCTTCGATATGTATAAACGTAAAAAACATTTTACATTTTACATTTCTGTAATAAATATTTATATATGTATGTACCTACATATTTTTTGACAGTTTACTTCAAGTTTACATAGTTGAAGAATCGAAAGTCGGTGTAAACGTGTAGACACTTTACGTCTTACATTATCACAAAAACAGAATTTCCCTCAAGCTGATTTTTATTTATTTTGGAAATGAAGAACAGAAGTATTGTATATGAGATACGACTTTTAAAAAATTTCTTCGCCTCGAAAGAATTAGAAAGATTTTCATTATAAATTTTAAAAAAAGAACCAAAGAATAAAAACAATTCAAATTTTCTAAAAAGTCAATTTTAATTTCGTGTATATTTTATTTTTCATTGTCCTAAAAATTAAGAATGTGATTTTTCCATTAAGGATTTTAGAAGGAAATACAAAATTTCATAATATTCAACATTATGTCATAAATACATACATGTACAACACGTATATAGTGGTATCACAATAAATATCACCTGTATGTTTTATTTTATAATATTTTATATCCTTGGTTAAATATTTTGAAGGTTAAAGGCAATATTAAAAGTTTATTGACTGACAATGTATCATTAATAACAAGTGCTGTGCAAACAGTATGCTATTGTCTTTTAAAAACTGAAAAATTAACCAACAATAGTGATAAATTAAAATTCCATGGATGAAAGACACAATGTTCACATATCGAAAAAAAAAATTAAAGCACGTTATAGTCAATAAAAATATAAAAAAGAGAGAAAAAAAAGGAAAAATAAAATAAATTCAATATAATAATAAGTATCTATAAATACAGCGATATAATATACAATTCTTTTGACTGATGGCTGATGGTCAACTATTTGATTTTTGGCCTTTTTTATCTTATATGATATATAGTGTCAAAAGAAATATGTTTCAAAAGATATACATTTATGTATCTTGTATGTATGTACATATGTATATATTTATATATAGTTTCAATAACTGAGACATTTATTGTAAGGACCAATATACATATGTATGTTTTTTTTTTTTTTCATATGCTTACATATTTCTTTTGATATACTTTCCAGTCTAGTAACTAATTTGTATTCTTGGTTGCTCATCGTTCGCACAAACAGCGCAACAAATAACATCGCTTAAGATAATTGAGAACTGCATCAGAAATTGCATCAAATTTTAAATACTTCTACATATACGCAATATTACATATGTACATACAATATATGTACTATATTTATTTTTAATTCTTATTTCTTCACATTACATACATACTATACATACATATGTATACTTTTTTTATCTTTCAATATTATTATTGTTTAAATAACTATAAGCAACTTTATATGAACAAGATTTTTCTTCTTTTTTCTGACGTCATCAGTAGAACTTTTCTTAACTTTTGTTGTTGTACATATATTATATATATTGTACATATACATATATTTCTTTTATATTTCTATGGAAAAAAATGAGATGGAACAATGTGTGTTGTATTAACCTTGACTATAAGTATATTATTGTTATAGATATCAATAAAAAAAGTTTTTTTCGTTGTTGTTGTGTTTCTGCTCCTCTGATTGTCGTTTTAATTTTTTGTTGTTCATCATAAAATAAAGTACAATAATTTTTATATGCATATCAAAAAAAATTTGTTTTTTTGATTTTCAATTCTTGAATTATTGTTATCTACCAGACTTCGATCGATTTTTGACACTCTTCAAAGCATGTCTGTTGAATTTTTATTAACTTTTCACGCATGTTTTCATGGAAGAACAATGCATGGAAAAATTTTTTTCCTTCCTCACTCAAATATAAAATAGGTATGTATTTTTCATCAAAAATATGTATTGCTTTTTTTTTATAAAGATTAAATATTTTTATATATTTTGTTGTACATACATATGAAGAAGAAGAAGACAGCGAATAAAAAAACAGAATGTATTTTTGAACAATTGAAAGACATTAATTTCTTTCGCGAACAAGATTTTAAGATATGCAATTTTTTCTTTCCTCTTGCCCAAAAAAAACATTTTTTTTTGTCGAGCGAATATTCTTTCATCTGCAAATATTTCTGTTGTATTTTTTTATCTAAATTTTATCACCTTTGAAGAATTGAATCTAAATGATCAAAATATGTTTTATTTTATTTTAATTATTAAAAATTTTTAAAAGACTGAAAGATCTGGGAGGCAAGAAGGAAAATGGTGCGAAGTGCGAACCAAGTTATAGATCCATTAGAAAACAACAACAACAACAGTTCATGAGTTCAAAATGATTGCTAACATGAAAATAACTAAAGTATTTTTTAATTCGAAGTCAGTATTTTGCTTATCGAGACAGTCAGTACCCGATGTGTTTCTGATAACTTCACCTTATGATTGTTTGTAGGAAATTCTAAAAAATATATCTGTCAACCCCAAAAAAGTACTTTTTAACATATATTAACAGAATGTTTCAAATTGTGCAAAAATTATTTTACCTTTTTTGTTCACAAAAAAATTTCAAAAAGGGAGTTTTTGTGACAATTAGCGTTACTGCAAATTCATAGGAGTATTTGATAACAAAGTAACAATTTGAGAATATCATAAAAATGTTTTGATTTTTAATGAGATATTTCAATTTTTGTTTACTAATTTTTATATTTTTAAGAATGATTCATTGTGTTCTTGTAAAGTTTTTATTTTTTTTATTTTGACAAAAAGAAATACATCCTCCAGTTCAATGTTGCCTATCAGTTATCACATAGCGCAAAGGCAACTTATAACTAATTTATTCCGTTGTCGCCATTGGTTTATATGAAAAATAAAATAACAACAAGTAGCGCGGAAAAAAGTAGAAAATTGTTGAACTTTTTGAGCGTTATGCGCGTTGTGTGCGATGACCATTTGGTCAGCTCTCATAAAAAAAGCTAATTTCTACTAGCTGTTATTTAACGCACAAAACGCAACGCTCTAAACGCTTGTATTGAAATTCAACCTAAGTATTAATTGATAATTAGTAAATGTTGTTTAATTCATGTCAGCGGGAAGATGAGTATAAAAGAAAATGATGCAAATTTAACAGAATTACCTAATTTTTTGTAAAATCGAAAATTTTTTTTTTTATTTTGGCATCCCTTGGTAATATTTAACAGTTTATACTTAATTCACTTTTAATACGGATTTTGGTTTACTCCCAATTTCATGTAGTATAAACCCGCTAATTCGGATTTTGGTTTAAACCCAATTTATTTGAGTGAAATAAAGAGGTAGAAATGTTTTCTAGCAGTAGTAGTGATTCGCATGATATGATTGATGATGAATATTATAATTGTTAGAATTAGAAGAAGAAACAAAATTCGTTAAGGATTTAATCATTTTGGTTTATTAAATTTTAGAAATAAATGGAAAAAAAGGAAAAGATTTTCAAATATTTCACAGTATTTGATCAAAAAAAAAAGTTAAAATGTCACAATAATTTCCACTGCCATCTAGCGGCTAAACATGAGATTTATAAAATCCATAAGTTCCAACATAAATTTATCTACAATGATAGGATTAACTCAAGATAGTTAAGCTACAAATATAAATTGACTGTGAAATGTAACAAAATTTAAGTCAAGCTTAAACCATGTTTTAGGTTTAACTTAAACTTAGCTTAACCTTCGACTGAGGAACTGGGCATTAACGAAATATTTTTATGCGCAAAACGTTATGTTGCATGTATGGCACGTGCCATTTTCACAAAAGATCTTCTTTAAAGTGATCAGAAGTCAGAAGTCCTTCAACAATTGGTTGTTGATCACTATCAAGAACAATTATCATCCCCCTTTTATGTTATGAAATTGAAAAGCACTTTAATACCTGCGGTGAACTAATTCATATGCTCCCATCATCATCATCATCGTCGTTTAAACATCAGTTTATATAATGTATGAATGTACTTTGTGGTATAGTAGATTTTTTTTTTGTTTGTTTTTTTTTTTCTGAGAATATACAATACATACATTTAACTTAAAACCTAATTGTATTTGTAAATTGTGATGTGATTTCATTTTAATAAAAATTGTTGGCATAAGCAGATGTTGTATAATTGCACTAATTTTTTTTAACGATTTTCTTCGGGTAATCGAAGAAAACCTTTTAAGAGTTTTTTCTTCTCGTGTCTTTTTTCTAGTATTTTTTTATTATTATTGTATACATAGATACAAAATTATTTACCTGTGTCAGAATACATTTTGCAATTAAGCAAATGTACCTACATTAATATGTATATAAAGGATAATATCTACCTACATATCAAAGATATTATCATGATTAATTTTCGCTTCACTTTCATCAGCTTTTAAATAAACGTGTATAAAATAAAGAAAACAAATTAATTTTAGCCCTCAGGTTACTTTAGTGTTAATAGCCATGCAATCAAATCAGATTATATGAGTGTGGTCAATTTTAATATAAGTTTAAACGATTATTGAAAACGATCAATCAACCATATTAAAAATAAATTGCTTTGCTACCATCATCAAAAAAATAAGTAAATAAAAATATCTTCATATACAACTCTTGTAAACATGAGTGCATCAATAAAAATGAAGGAATAACAACAAAAATAACAAAAATTCAGAATTTTTTTCTGCACATACATACATAGATCAATAATAATGACTAACTATACTCTGTTCACAAAGTTTTTTCAGTACAGGTTTTATGGAAGAGTTCTTTTTTATCCAGTGTCGTTACAAAAACAAGATTTTCCCAAGCAACATCATCAGTTAGTATCCTGATTCTTGTAACTTCAGTTTCATAGTTTTCATCTTGAGATAATGATGGTGATGATGTTGTAACAATAGTAAGCATACTTTATGCAGACAAACTGTTGAAATGTAATGCTACAATGTAAAACCACAGAGAAGTTATCTAATTTTGTTTAATTTTTGGTTCGCTATGAACTATGATTTATTACAAAAATGATTTTTAATACTGGAAAATTTAGGATTTTTGGTCGAATTTATTAACAAAATGATTTCCTAAAAGTATCATTTTGATATCATTATATTCGACCTGATAAATGATATGTAAATTAATAAATTTAATATACAAATCAATATCAGAAATTATAAATGTGATAATATGCAAATTAGCAGTTTGTATTTTGTGCATGATTATGAATATTTTTTTTAAACATACCCTCAGACCCTATATTAAATTTTTAAAAAAAGAAAAGGAAAATCATTCACTTTAACTTCTCATATACTTAAGTACATACATATGTACATTCCCAATCCTTATTCCCATATGATATATAGCTCAATCTTTATACTGAATCAAATGGTACTATACATATACAATATACACTGAATAGCTATGTACTATATATGCTATTCAAGTCATTTTGCAGTTAGAAAATGAACTTCAGGTGAGAATTACCGTTTAAAAAAGTGTACATACCATGTTACCAATCCTATTTATTTTGATTGCATGAAGTTATCCTTAAACGCAATTGCGCTTGCATAATATTATATCAACAGAAAAACTAACATATATTTTTTATTATAACTATAGTATTTTTAACAATCGAAGTCAGTACAGACAAGATAGGCATGCTTTTCTATATTCTTTCACAGATTGGTTGTATAAATCTGTCTCGTGTATGGGGATCAGATCTAAATTTCAATCGAGTGAAATTATAAAATTTAAAATTAACAAATGTATAAATATTAAAATCATAAATTTAAATTTTAAAATAAAATTAAAAATACTAAATATCATATTATCATAATAAGATATAAAATTAAATCATTTAGCATTTTATAGTCTTAATTTAAAATATGTAAATATATGTATATATCATTTTATGCATGTGCAAAAACAAAAAAAAAATAGATGCACGTTAATAATAATTAATGAAAATTATTATCATGTCGTTGGACCATTTTCTTTTCTTTGAAAACCATCTAAGGTATTGTCTACAAGGCCTTGATAAGCTGAATTATTGTTACAAAGGACAAATAAATTTAAAAAAAAACGATTATCCTTGGAACTGATTGTAAAATTGCGTAAGTTTCCACCTAAAATATTCTATAAACTGCAAAAAAGCTTGTGGCTAATTAAAAGAAATAAAAATCATGAAAAATCATACCAAATTTACCACTTAGTTAGACCGACTGTTTCATTGATTAAATGAATCATGCACAGTTCTAAAACTAAGTAGTTCTAAGTATATATTAGTTCTACACTTCTACATAATAAGTACTCTCTGGTCAAAGTAAACTTTTCTAACAAGAACTAATTCCGATAAATCATTTTTCTTTTTTTTCTTTTGAATTAATTAAATTAAGAATTTTCTGTTTTTATGTTAATTTTGTGTTATAACCTTTTTTTTTTTTGTTTTTGAATTTTTTTGCAGGACAAGCCGGTGTAAATCAATTAGGAGGTGTTTTTGTGAATGGTAGACCATTACCAGATTGTGTTCGTAGGCGTATTGTTGAACTGGCTTTAATGGGTGTCCGTCCATGTGATATTTCACGTCAGTTACTTGTTTCTCACGGTGAGTATACATAACATGTAGGTATGTATAATGTTGTAATCATGTAATGTGATATTTTAGATCTCAACTTTTTTTTTTTTTTTCAAATCAATTTAGTAACGTTTTTTGTTTTGTGATTAAAATAATCCAATTTAAGTCCAATTTTATAAAATATAATTTTTCAAATTTTACTGAACAAAAAAACGTATTTTAAAGTAATTCATTTGATAATTACGCATAAATTCGCTTTAAAGAGTTTAAAATACATTTCATTATTCATACTCATAAACATAAAAACATATGTTGCCCTACATATGTATTCATTATTCATACATACATATAGTACATATATGTATATTGAAAACAAATATTGTACATATGTATCAACCTGAACCTATCAATCACGTCTGATCAGTGATCAATAGCTACCAATTAAAAATAAATCACATTAAAGACAAAAACAATTATTATCATATACTTTACAACTGATTTTAATTGATTTCATATTTAATTTCCATTTTTGGAAATTTATTTAAATATATTATTCTATATAAAAATGTACTACATAAAATAATTAAATGATTTAATGTTCTTTTGTATTTCAGGATGTGTTTCTAAAATACTTACACGTTTCTATGAAACCGGTTCTATACGACCTGGATCAATTGGTGGTAGTAAAACAAAGGTGAGCAACAGATACGAGCCCTATTTAAAGGTAGTTTAATTATGTAATCAAAAAAAAAAAAAAAAACAAATAAAGAAAATTATTTTTCATGGATCGGTTTTTCATTGCAATTAATGAATTTTTTCTTATCAATAAAAATACTAAAAAAATCAGTTCTAAAAAGTTTTCATAAGAAAAAAAAATTGTAAAAATTGATAAAAATATTAGTATACGAGTTTTTTATGTTCTTTTGTATTTAAGTACTTGTTACATTAAAACTTATAAAATAAATTTTCACACCTGTTAATTTTCATCGAATGTCAAAATTTCAAAAAATGTTTATTAAATACCTAAACAAGGTTTAACAAGGTGAAATGTTGTAGAAATTATGTTCAAATCGTTTTTAAAAAGGAGAAAGAATTTTTCGTTTCTGAAACTAATTATTTAAAAAACAAAAATCTTTCAGTGTTTCTGGTAGAAGAACCACAAAATACCAATTTCTTCTTTGTAGAAAAGATTTCAATTTGTTACGAAAAGAAATAATTATATCTCAACTTACTCAATCAATCGTTTGAAAAACATTCATATAAACGTTGAATCTGGAATTTAGATTTAAGATATGTGATGTCTTGCTTGAGTTCAATTCGCCCAATTTCATTCAGCTTTGAATGAGTATGAGTACCAATTCATTTGAGTTTGGTATACGCGCTCAGTATTGACGTACATAGCTGGTGGCTCATGCTTACTGATCATAAGTCATACAACTACACAAATATCAGTACCAGCCCTGTCATACGAATAAATTCTACCAACGAATTTAGTGGTTCACATTCCACTTAAAACTGTATGACAGATGCATGTACATATATGACAGATATATTGTCAATGAAACTAATGATGATGATGATGATGTCACAAAAAAAAAAGAAATTTAACAATTCGATAATTAGAAACAATTTACAAATCTTTATTTTTAATTTTTATTTAATTAACCACGACGTAGGGATATCACTTTACTACACTTTTATTAGTGCATTAGTTGATTGGTGGATATTAAGGGGGTGAAGACAGGAAGTGACGATGGATGCTTCACTTGAACTTCTGCATGATGAAAGAGGGGAGATGGAAGAACATTTCACAATTTGAGAGTTCTGTTAATGAAAGATTGACCATATTTCAATGTACACTCAGAATTTCTTCAATGTGTGTACATACACCCTGTACTATATACTAAAATTGTACATTATATACTTTGTAATGATAAGCTACTACTGTAAAACAACAAAATTGGTTCCAGACATTATAAAAAAAATAATTATAATATTGCCATAAAATTTGATTATTATCACCTGACAGGATTCATATTTGTTATACTAAAGCATGGAATTTTTTTTTTATAATTCACATATATTCAATCAATTATTATTTTAGGTTTCGATTTTTTGATATGACGATGACGAGTAAATGTTTAGGTTTCTATCTACCTCTAATAAAAGAAAATTAGTTTCTAAATACATTATTGTTATTATAAAATATAAAGAATTTAACACACCACACTCGAAAATAAAAAAAAAAATATACATATATAGTATTTATGTATATAAAAATATATAAAATATTGCCCTTCATTAGCAATATAACGATTAGTCTTTTTTTTAGAGTTATCATAAAATAATTGTTTCATATGAGACCAAAAAAAAAAATGATAAATAAATAAAACGATACCGAAAAACTATAATTAAAAAAACATTCAAGTATCATTTTGTAAAAATGTTATCATGGTGGTTTTACACTTATTTCTGAGTGTCGGTTGATTTTAATTAACACTTTTTGAGTCTTTTGACAATGATAATGATGATAATAATTGTAATATGAGATTCTTATCTATTTAGAAATATAAAGTATTTGATAATGTATGTATATTTGAACATGGAGAAGGAATAGGTACTGATTAGTAAAATTTGTATTCCCAACGAAAAAAAAACTGTTTTTTCAAGGTAAATAGAACACAATGGGTTTCGTTTTTCATTTAAGGTATCTTGTATATGAATTAAAATCAAATTTGAATGTAAAATTGAAACTAAACATTAAATCAAAGCATCATCATCATCGATTTTACATACCTTTCCTCCAGCAGAATTTTTTTCCATTCCTTTCGGCTTCGAGCCTTCGTCATCCGGTCATGAATTTCAATTTTCTTTATGTCATCCTCTACAAGATATCATCCATAATATACCTTTTCCTAGGTCTGCCCTTTTTCTTTTTCCATTAATTTTGTAAAAAAAAAAATTAGCTTTTTCACTAGATTATCTATATCTAATTTAATCACATGAGTAATTCATCTCAACCTATTACATTTTGTTGTCTTAGTTATGTTTATTTACCCACATATATTTGGTGGAGTATCAAAACATACGCAAAATAAAGTTTAAAAAGCCATTGCATAGATTTTGTACCTATTTGTATTTTAATATTTGTACATATTTTTTTATTAATTTTTGTCTTTTCTTTTTTTTTTCATGTAATACAGCAAGTTGCAACACCAACTGTGGTAAAAAAAATTCTTCGTTTTAAACAAGAGAATCCTGGAATGTTTGCATGGGAAATACGTGATCAATTATTATCACAACGTATTTGTGATCCAAATGCAATTCCATCGGTTAGTTCTGTTAATAGAATTTTAAGAAATGGTGGTTTATGGACAGATGATATGACATCAAATGAACAACAAAATGCAACTTTATTACATGATACAGCACATCAAATATCATCAACAGCATATTTAAAACAGCAAATTCCACATTTGTATTCAAATAATAGTACAAATGGTCAAACAAATGATATAACATCAACAGAACATTCTTCGAATGCATCATCAATTGGAATTACTCATGCATTTAATACATTCCGATATTCTAATCATCATCATGAAAGTGGAAATATTCGTAATTCAAGACCCTTACATATGAATTCACATCATCATCAACATCGTCACCATCATCATAATCATTATCAACAATCTCAAGATCTTCCAATTAAACCTTCACCAACAATACCAATAACAACAGCCAATACAACAAATAGCCTTCTTGCAGCTGCAGCAGCAGCAGCAACTGGTGTTACATCAAATCATGCAGATCAAGACAATCCTAGTAACAGTTATTCAGTCCCATCAACATCAATTTCAACATTTTCAAAACATTGGCTATGGAATTCATCATTATTGTATTCTTCAGCTAATAGAATCCCAGAAACAACTGGTTTTCTACCATACACTCATGCTGGACAATTTTCTGGATATTTTCATTCCAGTTTTATAACTAAATCAGAAGGTTCAATTGATTTAACAACAACAGGTACTTCAGATCCACCAAGTGATTGTGATTCTGGTAAATCATCACCATCGACATCAAGTAGTGCTGCTGCTACTGCATTCACACCAAATTGTACACGTATTCCAACAACTATAACTACAACAACAACAAATACAATTACAAATAATACAAATTCAAGAAAACGTAATCCTTATTCAATTGAAGAACTTTTGAAGAAACCAGAAAAAAGGCGACGTACAAATTCATTAGTTATTGTTGACGGTGTATTAAATTATAATAATAAATCATCAAATCATTCAGGTAATTTGAAAATATCAAATATTATTAACTCAACTGAAGATACTAATGATTCTGTTGAAAATGTTGAAGTTGTAGATTAAATGGATAATTATGTAAATTACCTATACGACATAATAAAAATTTTAGTAATAAGGATAATCTATATACATACCAGAAAATTTTCATAAATTATTGTATAAAGTTATTGTTGTTTATTTATTTTTTAAGTGTGTAGATGGATTTATTCATGAATGAAGATAAAAATTACATCTTAAATAAAAACTGTTATTAAAAAAAGAAAGAAAGATCTAATCTATGTATAAAAAAAATATTCAAGATAAACGTATTTCTGTTTACTAGTCAAAAAAATTCATCTTTCTATTTTGAATTATGAAATTTGTTTAAGTTAATCAATAAATTTTGTTTTCATAGTTAGGATACAACTAAGATAGAAAAGCAAAACTTTACGGTTACTAGAATTTTTTTATTTCCTTTCTCTAGAATTCAACAATCTTTGTTGAAATCCTTCCTTAGCAACTGTATACGATTCAATGTCCTTATCGGTTTCTATTTTTTTTTAATCCAGTAAAAACAAAACGGATTAAACTAACAAACAATTACTGTTTTACATTTCCTTGTTAAATACGGAAATTTTGATACCTTCAATTCTATACTTATATGAATTTTTAAGGTTAGAATTACTTGCAAGTGTTGATTATTTTTCTAAAGGATAAAGATTAGTATAGAAGGATTTGTAGAAATAACTTTATATACATATATAAATTGATTTATAAAGTATATTTATCATCGCGCCTTTTATTGGAACTTAGGAAAAGAGTATTCAGAGTTTGAGCCAAAATTTTATAAGCTCACTTGCTCAGATCAGTGTACCAGCTGTTTTGGTGAAAAAGTATTATATGAAATTGAAGTTTGAGGTTCTAACGTGATTTTGTAATTTGTATTTTATATTTCTTCTTGATTTGTTTTGTAATGTTGAATTTCCTCAGTGCAATTCGTACAAGTATGTAATTTAATTTTCAATATGTTTTTTTTTTTTTGGACATTTAAAGCAATGACAATGTAATTCTATAACAGACTTTTTATTCCATAATATTGAAATGGTAACAGTCAGTTGTTCTCCAGTCTCAAAGCTTGGCTTCCAATCTAAAAGCTGTTTCAGGCTATTTCTTATTCTCAGAAGTTTTTCTTAATTTCTCACTTTTTAAAAATATATTCTCTTTTCTATCTATTTTTTATATAATACATAGATAATTTTAACAGAAATTCGAGAAATTTTAATATTTTTAACTTAGTACAAGCAGAAATAGTACAATCATTTTCACAATATACAGAATCATATGAAAACATATTTCCCCTTACTGCATAGACATATTCAGATATAGTATACATATGTACATACCATATTTTGGTTCAGTATAAACCATATATCATTTCCAACTTTTGCATTAATATCGCCCAATAATATCTTTTATTTATCTATTTATTAAAATTCTTTTATTAGTTTGTGTTAGCAATTCATAGAGTTTAGTTTTTTCTTCTGTTGTTGCATTTTGTGTTGGCGCATAGCATTGAATGCATGTAATATTTCTTAGCCTATCTCGTAATCTTACTGTAATAATCCTATCTGAAATCGACTACCAATGCTACCAATACAAATTTTGATGCCAACTCCAATTCTTGCTTGATTAGTATTTCCCACAAAACATGATGATATTTTCATTTGCTGTTTTTATTGCACCAGATTTTTGCCATCTCATCTCACTAATGCCCATTATATCTCATCTCATTTCACTAATGCCCATTATATGTTATATCTCATCATTTATTTTTCTAGTGTGTTTTCTCTTAAGGATCTTATATTCCATTATCTTATTCTTAGCATGATCTTTATTGGTACGTCCCGTCCTAGTCCGAGGCATGACTTGGTTTCTTTAATCGGGTTGTTTTTTCAATCTAATAGAAGATTAGCATATTGCGATTATACTCTTAGCTTCGCTTCTGCGCCCTCTGTTGATGATATTGCTAAGGACACTTCTTGGTTTGTGTCTATGATTCCAGTCTTCTAACTTCTTGCATTTTTATGCATAGAAATATGTAGACTAGAAAATATAGGAAAAACCAGGTATTGGGAGAAGTGCGTGACCACTACTATGCCAGGAATCGAACCTGGGACCTGTGAGATGATGGACGAGTGCACTTACCTTTCGACCACCCAGGCGACTATATTATACATTAAGCAACTAATAAAAAAAAAAAATTACAAAAAATTTTGTAGTTTTTTAATATAAATTCAAAAATTAAAAAAACCTAGTAAGCAATATATGTAACTATTTACATTAGTTATTGCCCTGAAAATATCGTACAGAAAAGAAGTAATCGCTTAGAACATTAAATTTAAAAATACGTTATGAGTTAATGAGACCTAAAATTGTAATTAGAGAATTTTACACATTTTATATGGAAAATGAGGACCAAGTAAATGTGCGTGACGTCGCTCAGATAAATTTTGTTTAATTTTTTGTTGCTACTGTACTACATATATGGGAATATTAACAATACACATATAAAAAAATAGTTGTTATTTTTGAAATTTTTCAAGTAGATAAATTTAAATTTTCTTACAGAGATTTGAACTTTGTTGCTGCTTTGTAAATAGAAAATTTACTCTAAAAGAGTACTTTTCACAAAATTTTTTCAGTACAGGTCTTATGGACATATTTTGTATTGTTTCTTCTTTGAATAATTACATAAATGTGTTTCTGATTTTCGTCACCGACAGTGTTGCCCTTCAGTTTAAATTTTGTATAGATAAACTTTTTGATAAGTGTTGCCGACTATACTTTTGTTCTAAAATTTTATAAAATTTCATACTTTGTAAAAATTGTTTCCTAATAAAGGAAAATTGAAATATTTATTTCTTTTTAAATTTAATAATTATTAAAAATTAATAATTTCAATTATTTGAAGTTCAAAGTCGAGTATCTAAAAATTTGCCTATTATTCATTTTATTCAGGTATATGTATGTATGTAAAAACAAAAAAAAATGTTTCTATAGAGTAAGTATTTATTACAACATTTATTTCTATTGCAAAGGAATTTGTGTATACATATGTATGTATAAATTTATAATAATATGTAAAAAAAAAATATGTAAAAAACATTTTTTCAATTAAGACAATTAATTGTAATTACATGTTCCATCATATCACATGTATACTTATAAATGTATAAATAAATGCAGTAAATTATAATATATAAAATTTAATTTGTCATTTTTAAGAATGGTACTACTACATATTAAGTAATATAATTATTACACAGCAACACTAATTTGCGATTATGTATTATTCATTCTACTTTTTATACAACCAACTTTTAGCTCAGCAGCGTCATCAGCGTGTATGCGCATGAATTTTTTCATCATTTTTATCTTTCTCCATAATTCATTTTGTTAATTTTTGTTCATCCAGAGAATTGAAATACAAAAAAAATAATCAATCGCCGTAGGCCGTACAACTGTGTTACTGGCGACAACAAAGGGATAGCTGTTACTGTTTTTTTTTTCTATTTTCCACCGTCTCATAGCACATACGATACATAGATTGGGGTATGAGTAGCTTAGTATACTACCATATGTAGAGGAACAGATAAAGGCCCACCGTGTGGACAGGAAAAGGAAAAAAGAGTTCAGGAAGAGGAAATTAGAACTTCTCGAAAAATTAGTTCAGGGATTCTGTGTTAGCCAAATACCATATAAAAAGCAGCAAACAGTCTGCCACCTTGCAGAAATCTGAAGCTTGTTACTACCATGAGTCCTTTTAAAAATCGCCTCATACGAACCATGAATAACGCCTGTAAAATAAATTCAATTAAAAAAAAGACAAATGGTAAAAAAACGCATGATTAAGCCTACCTAACATGTACTGAAATGTACTTTTCTTCAATCGAAAATTACTTCTGAATTCTTTCTCACTGTATTTGTTCATGAAGTCCGGTCGGTATGCAGTTCTTCCGATGACCACAATCATCTTCACGTCTAGTCAGTTCCAGTAAGATTCGTCTCATCGTCCGTAGACAACATCAATACATCCTACAAAATCACCTCATTAATACCCAAATTCAATTATAATTAAGTAAAATACAACTTACCAAAGCATTAACAATATTCATTATAAAAATTGGAAATTTCAATTATGTTTTGTTGCTATAAATTTTTATCCAATTTACTCTACCATATATGTACATATGTACATATTTCAGAACAAAATTTGAATTAATTGTCAACAACACTGTCAAATGTCATATGATGAAGTGAACATGTGTTTTTGGATGTGAACATGTTTTTTTGGAGTTGTAATTAAAAGTGAGGCGATTTTCAAGAAGAAGATAATCTAATCAAAACTGAAGCTATCACATATCACTTCATCAGTTCCAATAAAACACAGCTATTATCAGAAACACCTCAGGTACTGCCTCCACAAAGACAATACTAACTTCGATTTATAAAAATGCTTTAAATTTAAACTATGTATAAATTAAAAATACTGAATATCATATTGCGTGTCATAAATTCATATATTATTATACATTTAGGCAATACCTTCAACAACTATATAAACTATAGGGAAATTTGAAAAATAAAATATAATACAAAAACTTTCGTAGCCTAGCCCAAATAAAAACTATTTGTTTTACATTTTTCACAACGTGTTTTTAATAACATGGCGGTCCGTTATAAGTTGCAATTCAAGATGTGCGATATAAATACATATATCGAGTTAGTCGAATTATGATTTATGAATGAAATATATAAAATTATCTTACTGCAAGCAAATTAATTGAGCAATTATTTACGATGAATACAAAAATTATTAACAAGATTGTGTGGAAAAAAGTAGACTAAAATATTTTCATCAAGAAGTCAAGTGATATACATATGATAATGATTAATTACGCTGGTGAACAGTGATTTTGCGGCACGGGATAATCGGAGTCGATCTTAGGTAAATGTAGTCTCCTAAACACGAAAAAAAATATCAGATCTACCGAATTGACTCTAGTTTTTGAGATGAAGACAATCCACTTATAATGAAAATACAATAAAATGAAACTAAATAAAATCAAAAGAAAATTTAATATAATTTTTCAAACTTGTATTTTCTAATAGGAACTGCTTAATTTAAATTAAATTAATCAAATTGAAGCAAAAAAAAAATTAAATTCAAGAAAAACGTTTCCTATGTGATCGTCTGGCGTGTTTTTAGTCAGAGTAATCTTTTTGTAAGGTCCAGCATTAGTCCGCCATCATATGGTGGTCCCACCGGCCTTGATACCTTTCCCACATTATCTTGATATCTCGGTGGAACCGCTTTCCTTGTTCCTCGCTGTAGTCTTCCAGGAATCTATCCAAATGACTATGCAAAAAATGAATTATAATACTCATATAAGCCCCCAGTTTTTTAAAATTCCCAAGTATCCAAAAAGTTTTTCACAACTAATACAAAGCTCGTCCATGCTTCCAATTCGACCGGAGTCATGTGGTTTGTAAAATCATTGTCGTTTATAAGAGTTCGAATTTGTGGTCCATCAAAGACGCCTGCTTTTAATTTTTTCATACTGAGACCAGGAAATTTTTGACAAATATATTTAAAACAATCACCAGTTTTATCTATGGCTTTGACGAGCTGTTTCATAAGCCCAAGCTTAATATGAAGAGGCGGAAGTATGATTTTTTCTCGGCTCATCAATGGTTCATTAAAGATATTAGATTTTCCTACGGCCATATTTTTTCTCGACGGCCAGTCTTATTTAGCACGACTATCCCATATACAGAGAAAACAAGGGTATTTAGTATACCTACATTGTTGGCCTAATAAAAAATTCACCATTTTTAAATCCACGTAATATGATTGAATGTGTAACCAAACGAATGTTTCGTTTTTCAATGAAATTTTTCATTGATTTTGCCGACGTTAGAATTTCACTATGAAACGAATTCGGCAAAATGTAAAAGAAACTATATTTACCTACAAAGAATTACACAACTATTAAATGACAATAAGAATAACATAAAATTAATATAAATCTTATAATATTTGTCACGGTACATAGAACAAAACACGTTTAGAAGAGTAGATTGTTAAATTTTTATTATTTTGTGAAATAGGATCTATCATGAGAATCGGAGTTAATTCAAACAAGACAACTACACATGTTAATTGTAATGATAAGTATGTGCTCAAATCACTATGAAACTTGAAGCCGTAGGTAACAAATTTTTTTGTTCCCCAGTGTTATGATAATTTTTTTAATACATTCTTACCGATATATTTTGTTCGATAATATCGAGTAACCGATATTTTAAACAACGATACATCTTTATCGATATATCGATAATTTTCGTCGATATGCCCATCTCTAGCTTAGTAAAAGGTGATGCTGAATTTTTTTATTAAATTGTTAGAAAAATATGTATTTACAAAATTGGATTGCTGTGAATAAATATGTATATTTGAAGATATTTAAAATAAATTCAAAAATATTTAAAAAAGGATTAAAAAATAAAAAATAGTGTTAAACACAAACATTAAAAAATGTTGCTCTTTTTTAATTCTTACACCCTGTAACAGTGTTTCTGTTTACAAATCGAATGTTGTCGTCATTCAATTTTTTTTAATCTTTTTTTTACAAACAAGCTCCTTATTACCATCTATTTTCGGCAAATCCGTCAAGGACATTTTAATAACGGAACCAAGGTCGTAATAAATTAAGGGACACGTCACAAATAGATTAGCTTTGAGCTTGTAATTGTGATTGTGATAATTCTTTCTATTGGTACTGCTGCAGATGTTTTTGATGGAAAAATAACATCTGGAATTTAAGTTTAAGGTTATTACGTGATTTGTAATTCGTATTTTATATTTCTTCTTCATTTACTTCGTAATCTTGGAGTTTTTAGTGAAATTTGTTCAAGTATGTAATTTAAATTTTTAACACGTTTTTTTGGACACTTAAAGTGGACATATTTTCAAGAAGAAGATAAGTAATCTGAGCTCAACTAAAGTGAGCACATATCACTTCCTCAGTTCCAATAAAATAAATTTGTCTCAATTTACCACGTCGAATATATTATACATATACATATTAGCTGTGTTTTATAGGAACTGATGAAGTGAAATGTGATCACTTCAGTTTTGATTAGATCACTTATCTTCTTCTTGAAAATATCCTCACTTGAAGTCTTTAAAAAAAACATGTTGAAAAATTAAATTACTTACTTGAACAAATTTCACTGAAATAATCCAACATTGCGAAAAAAATACAAATTAAAAAACCACGTAATAACAGCCAAACTTCTATTTCATGTGATACTTTGACATTAGAAACAGCTGGTAAACTGAAACTGATGAACTATTGTCCATTCTGGAACTGAGTACCAAAAAAACGTGCTTCTTCAGTGAGGAAGTGAGAAATATCAGAATTTATCAGTTCATCAGATCCAATAAAACAGCTATTTAAAAAAAAACTTTGGTGAGTCGAAATTTATGATTATGACTTTTGTATAGAATACTTTTACTTTATACTTGGAAGTCGGTACGTACACATGTTTTTTCTTACGAATAAAAAAAAAAAATTTAAGAAATAAGTATTTTTTTTTTTTCAAAGAAAAGTTTTTTCTGTAGTTTTTTAATATGCAATTAGATTAATTTACTAAAATATCTTTAAGTGGTCTCAGAATAAAACTAACCAAAGTACAAAAATTTAATTTTTCTCGTGGTATCTGTTTTTTGTTGAAAATGTTGAAAAATTTCCATTGAATTCGTTTAATGGAAAAAAAGTAATTTCATTTAAATTTTCTATTTAATTCTTTATTAAGTTTGTTAAATAATTTAAATTTTATTTCGTCGGGTCGAGGACCGGGGTCGAAATAAAAGGAATATAAGTAAAAGTTATATTATAACAAATAAAAAGTAGAAAAGAGAACGTGTTATGTGAAATTACGAGAAACAAAGATCCAATAAATGTGTGTGTAATATATGTATGTATGTACTGCATGCATGCTTGTTTTTGCTTGGTTGTTTATTTCGTGTATCGTGTAATCTATAATTCACCTTCCTTCTCAGATTAAGAAAATTTTTTTAAATAATTTTTACTGAAAAAATAAAAAAAAAAAAAGGTTATCAATTTTTATATAAATATATATATTATAGTGTATTTGTTGACTTGACAAGTTTCTATCTCCCAGATTAACAAAACAAAATATTAGAAAGTAAAAAAATATGCTCTATTTTAATGACTTTTACTTTATCGTTTTTCTAATTTCTGCACAAAAAAAAAAAAAGTGATACATACATATACCATATATACTCATATATGCTATTTTTTCAACACATATTTATTTATAATAGCTGTGTTTTATTGGAACTGAGGAAGCGATTTGTGCTCACATCAGTTTTGCTCAGCTCACTTGTCTTCTTCTTAAAAACAGCTAATACAATCTTTGTTTTTAATTAATAATCTCATAAACCTACCTACTACAGCTTTCTTCTCGTTAATACAAAACAATTTTTAATTAAATATATTTCAGATAACGGACAACCAAGTTTATTCAAACTGGATATTTTTGTGAAGTTAATTAATTAGGCCGGATTTATTGGATTTGCAGTGCAGTAAGTATCTGCTACTATTTTTTCTATATGTATATACATACATACCTATATTTTAACATTAATTTACGTGTAAGCTTCATGACTAATTTATTGTGGAATTTGTAAACGATTTATAAATTTTCATACATTTTTTTGCTTTATAACATTTAAAAAATACGTATAAATTTGTAATTTATACCTATTTTATTGAATTTATTATAACATACTATTTTTTTCATATTGTGTCAAAATAACAAAACAATAATTATTACAACAACAACAAAAAATTACATTAAAATTATTCAATTCTATAGAAATTATTTTATTGAACAATAAAAAATATTTTTTTCAAATAAAATTCTGATAATGAATTGATTGTATAAATATACCACGTATTTAAAAATTCAATTACATTTTTTTTTTAAATAAATGAACCGCCCTAAATCATTAAAAAAAAAAATTAAATGCTGAGTGTACAATAAGTTAAAAAACATTAAATAGTGGAAAAAAATGAAAAAGGCACACATCATCAAAAATTGATCAAAAGTAATAAATAAAATTTCTTGTGTTATTCTTTTATTTTTGATTTGATTATGGTAAATAATTATGAAAAAATAATTTTTTATTAAAAACAATTAGGTATAGACTTATGTTACTTATATTTTTTTTTCTTTTAGTCTTCATTAAAAATTTAATTACTTTTTTCTTTTATTTTTAATCATTTCTATCTCTTTTTTTTCTGATTTTCTTCATGAATATTTTTCTTTTTTGCCGACACGTCTGCAAATGGCAGTAGCAAATACATTCATACAAAAAACAACAACAATAATAATCTAAAAATGATATCGCAATATATATACATATATATTATATATGTACATATATAATATATAATATATTGTCCATATTGTTTTTAGATTATATTCATTTGTATAATATTATCATAATCATCATCATCATCACCGTCGTCAACCAATATCATCATCATTATCATCCAACAACACCCTACGATCATCATCATACATTTCTAACGTTTTCAGTTCAGACTTCAGACATCGTTGTTGCCATCGTCATCAAATCGTGGTCGTTGTTATCGCTGTCGTTGTTAACTTTGTCTCAACTTAGAAAAATAATGTTATGGTGATGTTGTTGTTGGACTGTTGGTTTCGTTGATCTTGATCATTATGTTGATGATAAATTACACAAACAAAAATAAAATACGTACACCCATATGCATATTGAGCTATAGCTTCTTCTTGCCACTAAATTTATGAAATAATAATTATAGATACGATATTATTCTGTCTGAACAATCTAATCTCATCATCATCATTTATTCATACCTATATCCTTTTATTTTTGAATTATTTTTAAATTAATAATATTTAAATCTATTAGAAATATTTATATACCTACCTACACATTTTTAGCAGTAGACATAATTTTTTTTATTTATTTTAATAATTTATTTAATGATAATAATAAAATTTCTATTTAATTAACCGAAATTATTTTATTACCTATTTACTTATTTTATAAATTTTATTATTAGAAGAAAAAATAGGAAATAATTATAATAGAAATAAATTAATAGATGCACAGGTAGAATATACATGAAATTATTCGATGATAGTAGCTGTGTTTTATTGAACCTGATGAACTGATAAATATTTTTCATTCCTCACTGAGTAAGCACGTTTTTTTGGGACTCAGTTTATCTATTCCGACAATAGAACAATTCATCAGTTTATCAGCTGTTTCTAGTGTCAAAGTATCACATGAAATCGAAGTTTAGGGTTGGGACGTGAATTTGTAATTCGTATTTTAAATTTCTTTTTGATTTGTTTCGTAATGTTGGATTTTTTCAGTGAAATTTGTTCAAGTATGTAATTTAATTTTTCAACATGTTTTTTTTTTTTGAGACTTCAAATGAGGATATTTTCAAGAAGAAGATAAGTGAGCTGAGCGAGTGATGACATATCACTTCATCAGTTCCAAAAAAACGCAACTAGTTACTACTTTCATAAAATAAAAAAATGAAAAAAACAAAAATTACAGAACCGGCTGGATGATGATGATGATTAATCATACATATGTACCTATATTATGCAGACGTGGTACATAAATTTAAACAGATATAAATGCAAGCTATCGGCCATATCTTCTATTATCTAGCAATTACACAAATTGCGACTAGCAAATATGGCGGATTTGCAATTCACGCAATTTACACGACGAAGCAATTGCTGTATGTATCACCAAAGAAACTTAAATACTTACATATAGATTTTTCAACCACGTACTAAAGCAAGAAATAATTTTTCTCGCATCGACTATCAGTGATGCATCCCATAAGCTTTTAATTTTTATTCGTTACTTTATTTTCGATAAAGAACATTTTAAAATTTAAAATAAATTTCGAATGTTTATATTCATTTTCGAAACCATTATGTTTTTTTATTATTCATCGGACATAATATGATTAACCATTGATACGCATTTGTTGTTGCTTTTTAATGTAAAAAACTGCACAGTCACAACAATAATCAGTATTATATTGTATAAGTTGTATATGCGCGAATATGTATACATATATATGATAGGGTATTGTAGCGAGTATATGTACGTACATACTCGTGTGTGGTATGCAGGTAAAAATCAATTGAATAATTTATACCTATAACATGAGAGAAAATTTTTATTTCATTTTTTTGTAATCTTTGTTATTTTTTACATTGTATTATTATTAAACATTTTGTTTTAATTTTTATATATGTACATAATATGTATGTATTTACATATTTTCAAGCATTTGTAAATACCTCTAGTGTCGTAGTGATATTGGGACTTTAACACTCCTATCAATTCTCGACCGTTTTCGTCAAAAACCGGTTTTCAAAGTTAAATATCTCGGGACCCTGTGGTCCGATTGACTTGAAATTTCTGCACAGTGTTAGACTCCATTTTCAAAAAAGGGAAAAAAAAGTTTTTTTTCGAAAAATGACTTGTTTTGTATTTTACCCTATAACTTTTGCCCTAGTGAACGGATCTTCACCGTTCAAAATTCACATAAAACTAGAGGCTTCAAGGAATATCCTAGCCAAATTTCAGCTTCCTAGTCCCACGGGAACATACTTTTATAAGGAGTCAAAATATGTAACATTTTGATACTTAAAATTGATTGGCGTGGGTAAAATTAGAAATTGATAGGAGTGTTAATTTCAGATGGTTTCATTAAATGATTCATTGAAAAATGAAAAAATAATATAAAAAGAAACCTTCAATGTATGAAAATTCTACAATTTTTTCCACGTTGTTCATTCATGTTTTTTTTTAAGGAGAAGGTAAAAAAATGTGTAAATGACAAGTAATTCATTTTCTTCAAAAAATTGGCAAAGATGATTTAAAAAATGAAAGTTTGAATGTAAAATTTGACTTTTAATTTGAAAAATAAAACAATATCTTTCCAATCTAATTATGATTTAAAATATTTAATTTAGGATTTTTAAAAAATGCTGTAGAATTTTCTTTGATGCTATTATTTTTCCACAAACAGTTTTTTCTGAGCAAAACTAAAACAAAATAATCTAAAATTTTAATGTGATGGTCATAGCAGGGATTATTTTCGGCAAAAATATTTTGAAGCTCATCATTTGTTTTTATTTTTTTAATGCATTCTAATTTAATAAGATTTTTTATGGAAAGTTTGCTAGGTTGTTCGTTAAAAATTTTCCGAAAAGAGCATGAATAGATTTTGCATATTTTAAAGAAAAATTCTGTAGGTGCATAAAGGCTTCCAAAATCAGTATTTGCTGAAAAATTTTTATGAAAAATAAAAAGTTCAGATGGGTCTTCTAATACTATTACATTTCCTCCTTTTTTTAAAACTTGTTCACAAAGTGAACACTTTATTTTTCCTAAAGTTCTAAAAAGAACAAACCCAGCAAAATATCTCAGTGAAGATTCTTCAACAACAAAATTCATACTATTATCTTCTAAATTTAGTAGTTGCAAGTCTTCTTCATTTGGAATATCAGTTTCCTTTTCTAAATTATTCAAAATTTTTGAAATCTCATCACTTTGTGAAATATTTGTTTTATTACATAGTTCTTGCATTTCATTATTTTCAATTTCTTGCAAACAATTGCTTGTTGTTGGTATGTAGAACAGAAATTTATTTTCAATAATTTTTTGCAATGTATTTCCAAACTCGTACACAGAAGGATTTTTTTTATATCCACCTCTGCCTCTTATTAAAGCGAATAAATTTTCAATACAATCTTGATTTAATTTTTTTGTGAGAACAAATAAAATATGTGGATGCTTTTCGAATATGGTTGAAGAATATTCTAGAACTGCTTTAATTGTTTGAATAAGGCCTTTAAAACAATAAATTTTAGAAAAATTATTTTTATTTTGAATGTCATTTAGAAGCTGAGAAGATTCTTCTAGAAATTTTCTGACACTGTTGTTTCGACGTAGTCCTCGTTTATAAAGGCTTCGGTGATAAGGAGATTTAGAATTCAAACAATCAAAACATTTATTCAAAAAATCTAAAAATTTTGCTGTTGGTACGGCTTTTTCTGCTGCATTATTTGAAAATAAGTTTTTATCGTAAGCTGTAGAAATTGCGGCGCTACAGGTATGGCTAAACACTTGGGTAGCGTAAGAGACTCTCATTTTTTGCCACGTATTTGGGTATATGTGTTTAGAGGTTAATTTCGTTCCCATTTTTGTTGTATTATTTTTTTCTAAATGGTATAATTCCTCTATACACTTCCAAGAGACGGTTCCATTGTTTGTGTTTATATCTTTTTTTATTAAAGTGGTTCTCACTGATTTAATTAAATGAGGTGCGTCGTATGCAGCATATATTTTTTTATCATTAAATATGAAATAAGGTTTTTCACAACTTACATTTAGCATTTTCATACATTTTCTATTGTTAGAACCCTGGTCACAAACAATGAAACCAACATTTAAACCTATAGACTCACACACAGAAATATTTTCTTCTACTTTAACTTTTAGTTGCTCTCCACTAATTGTTTTCTCCGTAACAAAGTAGCTTAAAATGTATGTCCAGTGAGAAAGCGTGCCTCGAATCATAAAAACTGTAATATATTTCCCAAATTTATTACTTTTGTGGTCTCCTAAATCCTCGAAACCAACTATTCTATCTAGTGTTTTATCATACGTTATATCTGATCTAATTGATATTTCATCGAAAATTAAAATACACTCTTTCAAAACATTCGTCCATTCAGGCACACTGCTCGCCAAATAGCTTAAACTTTCCTGGTAAAATCCTGGTGTCATATTCTTAAATAATGACCAACGATACAAGGACACATATGATGGAATTGACAAATTCAGTTTTTCTTTCATGAATCTATAGCACGATCCCGATTTGTAGTTAATTGTTTGAGCTAATTTTTTTTCTTCATCTGTCCATGGAGAGTTATTTTGGCGTATTTTAATTAACATTTTTGCTAGAACTTTTCCTTGAGTGCTCACATGTTCTAAGGTATCGATTTCGTGTAGAATTTTCTTTTCAGGAATTTTTTGATTTTCTTGTTTAATAGTTTTCTTTTTAAGACGAAACTTTTGTGCAGACATATTTTTGGAATAAGTTTTTAATTTTGACTTAATAATTCGGTATTTTCTTAAAACAGTGGAGTAAAGTTTCCTGTAATATTGAACTGCCTTTGTAGACTTTTTGCACGCCTCACATTTACCCATGATTGATGAATCTTCTTCCTTGTATTCATAAGGATCCATTTTTGCAAATTCTTCAAATGTAAGATCATCATTTCTTTTATTCGAATACGTTTTTCCAGAGAAATTCACCACTATTGCTGAACTTTCTGACGAAATTCTATTAGAATTTTCCACGGAATTACCTTGATTTTCTTCAACAATAGGAGATAAATTTAAGGAAGGAATTACATTTTTTCTTTTTCGGTTATTAAAAGTACCAGCAGCAAAATGATTTTCACATAGGTATGCATTTTTAGCTTTTGGTGGTGTAGAAAGACCCAAAATATTCATCCATTTTTCAAAGATATCTGTATTTCTAGGAGGAAACTTCAAAAATTTCATTGATGGAAATTTCCTTTTAGTATTTCCGCAAAATGATAATTCACATTTCACACCCCATACCCTTTTATCAGATTTTTTACTATTCATATTTTTTTATTTAAAAAAATTGAATAGTTTTGTAAAAAATGTATATATGTATATTCAATAATTTTGAATCTAAGTCTGATGTAGTTATGAAAATAACTGATTTGTGTCAACAAAAAGAATAAGAAGTACCTATCTTGAAAATTACAAACAAAATTTGTAATAATTGAAAATAGTTATGAAAATAACTGATACTCCTAAGAAAATTTAGAAATCAAAAAAAATCTCAAAAATGTATTTAGCTATATTACGAGAGTGGTGGGAAAAGTTGTTGCTTCACTATTGAACACTAAACAAAATTTAAATTTTGCTTTGCTGAATAATTTTTAGAATTGCATAAACACAATGATGAATGAATGTGTATATACCTACTTGGTAAAAAACCCTAAAAAAAAAATTACAGTTGCTGTAGCAAAAACAACAACTAAATAATATAGGTATGATAACTAATTGTACAGGCTACACACGAGTATTTACGTATACTCGCTACAATACCCTATCATATATATGCATACATATTCGCGCATATACAACTTATACAATATAATACTGATTATTGTTGTGACTGTGCAGTTTTTTACATTAAAAAGCAACAACAAATGCGTATCAATGGTTAATCATATTATGTCCGATGAATAATAAAAAAACATAATGGTTTCGAAAATGAATATAAACATTCGAAATTTATTTTAAATTTTAAAATGTTCTTTATCGAAAATAAAGTAACGAATAAAAATTAAAAGCTTATGGGATGCATCACTGATAGTCGATGCGAGAAAAATTATTTCTTGCTTTAGTACGTGGTTGAAAAATCTATATGTAAGTATTTAAGTTTCTTTGGTATCACACATTAATCAAAGCTTTATGGGTAATCAGGATGAGGGAAATCGAGGTGTAGCCCATCACTTGTGTAATCGAAATTTCATCAAGCAATTTCGCATTTCCTCTATTCCTTTTTCGTAATTTATTCAATTCCGCTTTATTTCTTTTTCGATTTTGTGATAGAAGTATTAAAACACGTTACTTTATAGAGAAAAAAATTAAATTCAAAAAGTAAAAAAAAATTGTATTTTTCAAAAGTGTTGAAACTTTGAATTTAAAGTGAATAAATTTTTTTTAAATTTTAAGATTAAATAATTTTTTTTATACATATTTATTTTTCAAATGAAAAAAAAAAATTTAAGTTACCTTTTTTTAAATTATTTAACGTTTATTTAAATATAAATATGAGAATACTCGAACAAAAAAAAATGAATGAAAAATTTTAAAGAAAACGCATTTTGCTGCATGAATCATTTGCTTGACTGTCTAAATGCAAGAGTGAATCACGTAGCGAAACCAAAGCAAAACGTCAAAAACACGCACAGCAATTGTTTGATCGTGTAAATTACCCCATTGCTAATTGCGATTACAAATAACCACATCGTCGATTGGATTTCATCTAGCAAGTCTTGCTTACTAGACGATCGAGGATATGGGCTTATATTTTTTTTTATTTATTTGTTAAAACCTTTAAAACTATAAAAATATTGTTTTTAGTAGAAACATATTTTTTAAATTTAATTATTTCTTTTTAACTAAGTAGTAAATGATTATATTTCATCTTGTATATCCCTTATCTAATATGTGTCTCTAACTAAAAGCTATAAAGTGGTAAAGTAAGATTTGTATAAGAGACATCATCTATATAGGTAAAATAATAAAAGTTGAGGTTTTTTCGCGCATGGTTTACATGGCGTAGTGATCTTTTTGTGTACATATACGAAAGAAGAAACCTGTTATAACAACAAAAACGCATGTGTGTAAGTATCTTTTTTTCTGCGCATGTTTTTCAAGTATAATATGATGTCTCAACTTTTATTATTTTACCTATACTTCAGGTAATGCCACGTACCATAGCATTCTTTTAAATTTATCTACTGTAGTTATAGTTATAATGACAAAAAAGAAATACAGGCATTGGTATTAAAACAAAAAAATATATATGTATACATAAACATATGTATATATCTTACTTACAACTTACTACATAGATAAAAAATACACAATATTTTTAATAAAATAAAATAAAACATATAGGAGTACATACATACTTGAATAATTTGTAAAGAAAACAATTTTTTTGTCATTTTTCTTAAGTACGTCGAAAAAACTATATCACCACGCCACCCACTTATCAACCCATTTCATAGGTATATATGTAGTATGTTGTGCATTTTTATATAAAGACGACGTCGTATGTTATATGTATGTGTTCATAAAATATCTGTTTACCTTCTACATATAATTGTTATTCTAAAATGTTTTAATCACACCTTTTAGATTTTTTTTTATTGATTTACAAGAAATTAGGGGAAAAAAGGAAACGAAAATAAAACAGAATTGAAGTTTTTTGTTTGTTTTCTTTTTGAGAGAACCTGAGAATTTAAATTTTTTTTTTCTTTTTCAATATTTTTAAAATATTTTCTCAGTGGTACTGTAACGACTTGGAACGAAAAAGGACTCTTCTTATTATTAACTAATGCAAGCAGCAGTGATGGAGGAATCAAACGGTATATACATAATTTTATTCTTGTCTTATTATTAAATAAATACACATATATATATATATATGTATATATATGTATATATATGTATATATATATATGTATATATGTATATGTATATATGTATATATTTTTTAATTAGTAAACAACGATAATATTCAAAATCAGGGAAATGCAACAACCAACAGTTATGATGATCTTTTCCCAGCTCTACCTGAAAGTACAACACCATCTCTTAATAATGTACCACCAAAAAATATGAGAGTTGGAAGTTCCGTTGTAACTCAGGTAATAACATTTTTTAATTTTTCTACATAATTTCAATAAAATTCACTAACGAATTCTTATCACAAAAAGGGCATCTAATGACGTTTAAATTAAACTTGTCTAACTTAACTTTTCTCGACAAAAAAAAACCGGTGGTTGCATAAAAATAATTTTTATTTCGTTCTGATTCCAAACAAGCTTTAGACCAGGTTTATACGGTCACTTTTTTACCCTTTGTAGAACGTAAAAACGGTTTTACATGAAAAATAGTAGGACTTCCCACCACATACTTCCTACTTCAAAATATTATTTGGATAATAAACAAACTCATAGACCAAATATACTAAGACTATATGTGCAAAAATGTATAAATGTGAAATTTTTTTTTTCTTTTTTCAACAGAAGAGAAATATTTTTGTCTTTAAAAAAATATATTTATTTATAGGTTTTTCATGTTCCATGTGAGGAACGTAAAGCATACGATTCAGAAAAATTTGGTGAAGGTGAATCATTACGTGTATGCCAATTAATTATGAAAGAAACTGGTGCCCATATTGAAATATCAAGTGGGAAAGATCAGTCATTAACATTTTTAGTTAAAGGTAAACATAGTGAAGTATTAGATGCAAGACGTAAAATTCTGGTACATTTTCAAACTCAAGCAAGTAAACCAATAACAATACCAAAAGAACATCATCGTGTTATACTTGGTAAAAAAGGAGAACGTTTAAGAGAATTAGAACGTTTAACAGCAACTAAAATTAATGTACCAAATATAAATGAAGAAAGTGATATTATTACTATATCTGGTACAAAAGAAGGTATTGAAAAAGCTGAACATGAAATTCGTACAATGTCTGATGAACAATTAAAAAAAACATTTGAACGTGTTACAATACCAAAATGTTATCACCCATTCATTCTTGGACCATATGGTGAAAATTTAAATAAATTAATTGAAGAAACTGGTGCTAAAATAAATATACCACCACAAACAGTTTATAAAGATGAAATAATAATAACTGGTGAAAAAGATGGTGTATTATTGGCTAAAAATAAAATTGAAAAAATTTATAAAGAAATGGAAGAGAAATGTTCAACAGTTAGTGTTGAAGTATTAAAATCACAACATCGTTATATAATTGGTCAACGTGGTTCAACAATACAAGAAATACTACAATCGACTGGTGTATCAGTTGAAATGCCACCATCTGATTCAAATACTGGTACAATAACATTACGTGGACCACAAAGTGCATTAGGTAATGCATTAAATTTAGTTTATCAAAAAGCTAATTCAGCTAAATCCGTTGAATTGGATGCACCAAATTGGATTCATAAATATATAATTGGTAAAAGAGGTGCAAATATGAAAGAATTTGAACAAGAATATCCACATGTAAATGTATTCTGTTTAGATAGTAAAATAAAACTTGAAGGACCACCAGAAACAGTTGAAAAATTTCAAGCATATTTAGAAAGTTTAATTAATGATTATTTAGTAAAATATACATATGTTATAATGACTGTTAATCCAAGCTATTATAAACATATTATTGGAAAAGCTGGTGCCAATATAAATAGACTTAAAGATGAATTAAATGTAACAATAAATATTGAAGAACGTGAAGGTGAAAATAATATAAGAATTGAAGGTCCAAAAGATGGTGTTGATCAAGCACAACGTGAATTACAAGAAAAAATTGATAAATTAGAAAATGAAAAAGCTAAAGATGTTATAATTGATCGTCGTTTACATCGTTCAATAATTGGTACAAAAGGTGAAAAAATTCGTGAAATAAAAGAACGTTATAGAAATGTTCAAATTTCAATACCAGGACCAAACGAAAATACAGATATTGTTAAATTACGTGGACCAAAAGATGAAGTTGATAAATGTCATAAAGATTTAATGAAATTGGTTAAAGAAATTCAAGAATCATCATTTGTTATGGAAGTACCAATATTTAAACAATTTCATAAATTTATTATTGGCAAAGGTGGTGCAAATATTAAAAAAATTCGTGATGAAACACAAACTAAAATTGATTTACCAGCTGAAGGTGATACAAATGAAGTTATTGTTATAACAGGTAAAAAAGATAATGTTCTTGAAGCAAAAGAGCGTATACAAAAAATTCAAAATGAACTATCTGATATTATAACAGAAGAAGTTCAAATATCACCAAAATATTATAATTCAATTATTGGTACTGGTGGTAAACTAATTTCATCAATTATGGAAGAATGTGGTGGAGTAACAATTAAATTTCCAACGATTGAATCTAAAAGCGATAAAGTATGCAAAAAAAAAATTTCATTCTTTTAATTATTTGAAATATGTAATTTAAATTTTTTTTTTTTTTCATTTTTAATTTTTCATTTAGGTTACCATTCGTGGACCAAAAGATGATGTTGATAAAGCAAAAGCTCAATTACTTGAATTAGCTAATGAAAGACAGCTTGCATCATTTACAGCTGAAGTACGTGCCAAACAGCAACATCATAAATTTTTAATTGGTAAAAATGGAGCCTCAATACGTAAAATACGTGATGCAACTGGTGCTCGAATTATATTCCCTGGACCTAATGATGATGATAAAGAAGTAATTACAATTATTGGTAAAGAAGATAATGTTAAAGCTGCTAAAGATCAATTAGAAACAATAATACGCGATATAAATAAAACAACTGATGGTGAAATATCAGTTGATCCAAAACATCATAAATATTTTGTTGCAAAACGTGGTGAAATATTACATCGTATATCTGAAGAATGTGGTGGTGTATCAATATCATTTCCTCGTGCTGGTGTTGATAGTGATAAAGTAACATTAAAAGGTGCAAAAGATTGTATTGAAGCAGCTAAACAACGTATTACAGAAATTGTTGCTGATCTAGAAGCTCAAGTAACAATTGATTGTGTTATACCACAAAAACATCATCGTACAATAATGGGTTCACGTGGAGCTAAAGTTCAAGCTGTTACATCTGAATATGATGTTCAAATTAAATTTCCAGATCGTGTTACTGTTGAAGATTCTGATTTAATGGTGAATGGTGATGGTAATGATGAACAAGCTGTTAAACAATGTGATATCATTAAAATTACCGGTCATAAAGATAAATGTGAAGCTGCTAAACAAGCATTATTCAATTTAATACCAATTACAGAAGAAGTAAATGTTTCATTTGATTTACATCGTTCAATAATTGGACAAAAAGGTAGTAATGTACGTGAATTTATGAGCCGTTATGATGTTCATATTGAATTATCACCACCAGAATTAAAATTAGATATGATTAAAATAACTGGTACACCATCAAATGTTTCAGATGCTAAAGAAGCATTATTAGAACGTGTTAAAGAATTAGAAGCTGAACGTAAAGAACGTGAGTTACGTTCATTTGAATTAAAAATTGATGTTGATCCAGAATATCACCCAAAAATAATTGGACGTCGTGGTTTAGTTGTTAATCAATTACGTTCAGATTTTAATGTTAATATATCATTTCCAAAACGTGATGATACAGATGATCGTACAATAACAATAATTGGTTATGAACAGAATGCAAATGCTGCAAAAGATGAAATTATGAAAATGGTAAATAAATTAAATGAACAAGTTAGAGAAGTAATTGATGTAGATCAACGTGTACATCCACGTATAATTGGACAACGTGGACGTAATATAAGAAAAATAATGGAAGATTATAAAGTTGATATTAAATTTCCGAAAAGTGGTGATGAAAATTCAAATGTTGTTATAATAATTGGACTAGAAGAGAATGTACAAGAAGCTAAAGATCATATATTGAATTTAGAAGAAGAATATTTACAAGATCTTGTTGATTCTGTACCAACAACAACAAGTGATTTTAGTTCTGTTTTACAACAGGCACTCAATAAAAAAGGTTTTGTTGTTAAAGGTGCACCATGGGAGCGTAATAATTCATCAAATAATACCAATTTATTTAATAATGCAATCCATTCAGCTTCGTCATCTGGTACTGGCAGTGGTAATGTTGGTAGTGGTGGTGGTAATGTTGGTACTGGTACAGCACCAAATACTCAATCACAAAAAGATTTTCCTGATTTTGGTATACCAAATAATAATTTAAATAATAATTCAACAGATGCCAATAATGGTACTGCTGCAACATCAGCAACAAATAATACTTCGATTAATTTAACTTCTGCTCCAATAACATCTGCATGGGGACAAAAACGTATACTAAAATGAATACGTCATCTTATTTTAATATTTTATTCTTTTTATGGTTTTTTCTCTTCGTTCTTCTTCTCTTTAGAACATCATTTCAATTATCTAAATTGAATGTTGTTTTTATATTTGAATACGATAAATATTTCTAAGAAATTAACATTATTAATTTTCTTATTTTGATTAATTATTAAGTATTAATTTTTCTCCAATTTTCTTCTAAATTTCTCAGTTTTTTTCTTTCTATACAATTTTTCAAATAATTTTTTCGTTTTTCTATCTCAAGTATGGTACTCAGCTTTTTGATTTAATTTACTTGCAATATTTCTACATATTCCACACTGAATTTTTCCGTGTAGAAATAAATAGTAAAAAAAGTGACAGAATTCTGTCAACATTTTTCCGTACACTTTTTGTTTTGTAGTACATACTGAGTTTGAGACGGAAAATAAATTTAAATTGTCATTGTTAACGTTTCTAAAAATGTTCAAGAGATGGCGCTGACGATCAGTCTCCACTAATTTTCCGTCACTAGTAAAACAAAATCAATGTACAGATATTAGCTGTATTTTATTAGAACTGAAGAAATTTTTTTGGCACTCATTTTTTCTATTTGACAATAGAGGCCGCTACGAAAAATATCAACAGTTTTCTTTGTTCACTTCTTCAGTTTCAGTTTACCAGATGTTTTTGAGAGAAAAGTAACATATGGAATTGAAGTTTGAGGTTATTACGTGATTTTATAATTTTTATTTTATATTTCTTCTTGATTTGTTTTGTAATATTGGATTTATTCAGTGAAATTTGTTCAAACATGTTTTTTTTTTGGACACTTAGAGTTATCCTATTACTAAGAAGAAGATGAGTGATCCGATCAAAACTGAAGTGATAACATATCACTTCATCAGTTCTAATAAAACATAGCTATTTATTCCGTTAAGCGATGTGCTAAATTTAACAGTTGTCAACAACAAATTTAAAAATAACATTGCAATATATCTACATATTCTACACTGAATTTTTCCGTGTAGAAATAAATAGTAAAAGTAGGAAACGGAATTCCTTGTGAGCTGAGTACTATGCATTAAACACTAAAAATACTATCGAAATATATCTACGAGTCGTTTATTTTGAAAGTGTACTAAGTCCACTTTTGATGAAAAATAAGTTAATTTGAATATGTCCTAGAATTTTTCAGCAAAAATTAAGCTGTTTATTTTGAAAGTGGAAAGTCCACTTTTGGCAAAAAATGAGTTATAATAACTGCTTAGAACTTTTCAGCATAAATAAGGCATTTATATGGAAATGAAAAAACCTTAAATATCTCAAAATAAAACCGAATGTACTTGGTCCACCTTCAAAATAAATGGCTTATATATTTTTATAAACTTCTTAAAATTTATACAAATTATTTTGTAAAATTATATAAGTTTAAATAATTTTCTTTTTCTTAAAAATATTCAAATTTTGCCATTATTTATTTTTAATTTTCAAGAGTTATTTTATTTTTTTAAGCTTATACAATTTAAACCTAAAAACAAAAACAAAAAAAAAAAAGATTTTTTCAACAAAAATCACATATGTATGTGTATTAACATTAAGTCTTACATGTTATATGTGTATCTCTTCTTTCTTATAAAAAAAATCTGTTTACAAAAGATATACTATATAGTACATGTACGTTCTTTTATTTTTTTTTCATTTTACCCAAAACGAATTTAAAAAGAAAAAAAATTGTGGTCGATAAATATATAACAATTAAGAAAATTATATAGTTGAGCTTAACTTATACACATTTATATATTAAATTTTCTTGTTATAAGATTTTTTTTTTTTTTCTAAATCACAAAAAAAAATTTGTCTTTTTTTACATATTTAAACATTTATACCTATGAATATATATAAATATACACATATTGTATTTTGTATATATATTATATGTATACACATATTCTTATTTTGTTATAGATATGAATATTTTTCATGCAATTGATTTATATATTTTTTTCTTCACATTAAGCAATTTCTATTTTTTTTTTTTTTTGTAACAATTAAAATGATAATTATTAATGTTTTTTTATAATTAATTACTTTTTTTCTTCCGCGTAATTATGATTTTTTTTCTGTTTTGTGTGTATGTGTGTGTGTCTTGCATCGTATTATGTTACAAAATTTAAAAAAAAAAAAATATATATATATATTTAAAATAAAATAAAATAAAAATAAAACAAAACATTTTTCTTATTTTCTGTTACAAAATATATGTATATCATACTTTACTATTGATTTAAAAAAATGATAACAAATAATAAAAATAGATAATAATAAAAAACAAAATATAAAAAAAAAGTGAAAATAAAAAAAGATAGTTTAAAAAAACATGTAATTTATCACATAATATTCTTTTCAGAAATTGTAGATTTTTTTTTAAATTAAATAATTTAAAAAATAAAAAAAGTATTTATTTCACAATTCACTTTGAATTCTATTCGTGACACTTACACATTCTAAAAAATAAAATTAAAAAAATGTTTTGCTTTTAAGTCTTTATAAAACCTCAGCATTAGAATTACAAAAAAAAAACTGACAATTTTTATAAAATAAGTAATATTTACAAAAAATAAAAAAAATAAAATAAAAAAGCGACAATTGAAACAAAAATAATAAACTAGATTACGTACTTCTAACTAAGAAAACAAACAAAAAGTAGAAAAAAAAATTAACGTTTGAGAGCCAGTGCAGATTTAATAAAAATTCAAAGATATAAAAATATCTGCAGAATTATAATTTCTTTCATTAAAAACGATAACTTTTTATTTTAGTTGATTATTTTCTACTCTGGCTCACCTCTCTCAAAATTAGAAACACGAATAAAAATCAATCTTCGATTAGAAAATTTTTGCTGTTTTTATTACTTTATTAATAAATCAAATATACCTACATATTTTTTTGTTTTCAATTTATAATAATTTTATTTTCTAGCTCAAATATACACTTTACTTTAAAAAATAAAAAAGAAACATTAAACTTTCTAAAAATTGTAAAATAATTATTATTTTTTTTTTATTCATAAAAATCAAGAATTGTGAAATATTTTTATTTTTATTTTGAAAGTTCAAACACACACATGCACTCAAATATGTATGTATATTTATGCTCATATATATAATGTATTTGAATTATTAATTATGTTTAAATTTTTTTTTCTTTTTGGATACGTGTGTGTGGATCCTTTTTTTTCAGTAATATTTATTATACACATTTTTTTTTTTCCAATATGAATTATTCTTTTTTTTTTTTTGCTTCGAATTTAAAATTATTAAATTAGAAAAATTAACAAGCCGATTATTATTGTAAAATTTTCATTGAGGAAAAAAAGATTAATTGAAAGAAAAAATTAATTATAAAGAAAAAAAAAATACGAATAAACCCAATAATGGACTTCCATAAAAATTAAAACGAGTTTTTTAACAATCAAAAAAAAAAGTTATTATTTTTTTGAATTTTGATTCTCTTTGATAATCGGTAATTTATTTTACATTTCGAAATAGAATTGTATTTAGGTACACAAGAGAGATAATATTTGACTAAATGCTTTTTTTTTTTTTTTTGTTCTTTTCTTCATTATTTATTTTTTAATGTTGAAATTAAATTGTAACAAAATATGGACCGTTATAAATTCCATTTTTAAATATTAACTGGTTTTATAGTAGTAAAAAACACAAGAATTATATCATTAGATCGTGTACCTAAACAGTTTCATTTGAAAATAATGTGTTTTTTTTTTTTTAAATAAATCGAAATATAATTTGGTTAATTAAAATTATTCAAAAAATATTTAAAATACATACATACTTAAAAAAAAAATTTATTATTCAATATAAAATTAAGAAGTAAAAAAAATATATATATATATATCTACATATAAAATAAAAATTATTAAAGAAACAAAAATGGCAAACGTTTATAATGGACAATAAGCTTGTAAAAATGTTTTCGAATTAAATTTCTAGCGGAAAAAATTAAATATTTTAATTAATAAAAAAAAAATTTAGTGAAAAGTTTTTTTTACTCCGTTTTATTTTTTCTCTTAGTTAAGATTTTTTCTACATTATTTTGAAATAATAAGAGACAAGTGAAAATCTGAAAAAAAAACTGGAAACGAAAAAAATTGAATTTAAAGAGAAAAAATTCTTTGGAGGAAAAAATATTTAAAAAATTATTTTTTCTTTTATTATTGAAAATATTTGTTTGGTTCCTTCCTCACTGCTGCTGTAATTAAAAGGGAAAAAAATTAATCAGAAAAAAAATTATTACGACTTCAGGCTGCTCACAACGGACTATTCTTTTGGAATTGAACTAGGATTAATTGAGATAATGAGAAATAATTTAAAAAAAAAAGAAAAAATTAAATTTAAACAAAAAACGTGAATAAAGAAAAAAAAAAGATTAAAAAATAGAATATTTAAAAAAAGACAGAAAGAAGAAGTAATAATAATGAAGCCCATAAATAAGAAATAAGAAAAAATGAGAAAATAAAAACTATATATAACGTAAGAAACGTATAAATATATACATATATACATATAGGTTGTAGGCGACTTACGCTGTTTTATTAATAAAAATAAATGTTTCTTAAAAAAAAGTAGAGAATTTGCTATTTATTTTTGATTAATTTTATTTTAGTGAACATTATCAAGATCCTCGTTAATATAAGATTGAGTGATACCTGGGTACTAATTGCACAAGTCGATTGATCGAATTGTGGTCGAACGGTTTTCAAAACTATTAAAATGTATACAACAGGTGTATAATTCAGAAACTAGAAATTCTCTAGTTCTGTACTTTAAATTCACAATACTAGAATATCACTAGTTTGTAAATAATTGTAGTATTATTAGTACTAGAAAAACACTAGCTCTAATAACTTGGTTTGTAAATACTAGAAAACGCTAGTTAAAAACAATGAAATGAAAGTCAACAAACTTGGATTGGTAATAATTGATTTTATTGAATTCTTTCCTTTTTATATACAAAATTAGTTCATTACAAGAAAATAACAAATTAATACAATTATTCTAGAACAAAATAATAAAATTCATACAATTATTAATCAATCTAAGCAAATTTTGCAGGTGAATGCGCTATACATAACTTATTTCCTTGAACTTAGTTATTTCTTACAATAAATAAAAAATGCTAAATTTGCATATTCATTTTTCAATGAGTTTAGGTAGTTATGAATTAAATAATATATCTTTTAAATAAGTTAATTTGAATTATGTGTCTTAACAAAGTTCGAACATCGTTGCTTGGTTTAAGTCGATAAGTAAAATCTCGTTTTGAATATCGTTCAACCGATTCAACGTCAACCGTATATACAGTACCTGCTCACTGAATTAGGACCACTAGAAAATTTCTACATTTACATAGTTTATACAGTAGAATGGTTATATTTCTGATGATTCCAGCAAGTGTTATATAGACTGTGCTTGATGGCATAGTGCTTTATCGTTAATAAATTGATATTCATCACCAGAAATCAATAAATCATCGATATATGGTAAAAGCTCGTTTTTTGAAATGCAAGACCTTATAATCACCGATGGCGGATGTTTCACATTTTTTGTGATGCCATCGTCACTGTATCTCTTCCTAGGCCTTCTACGAACAAATTTATGGCAATCTGTACTTGTCACTAAATATCACCTGAAACATTTACATTAAAAACGAGTTTTAATAAAAATATTGAAATATTTATTTCACGCAGCATTTCAATTGAAAATTGAAATTAAACGGATTTTTCTTATTAAATATAATGAATTACCTTCTCCCAATATTGAATATCTTGATTTTTAAAAGTTATAGCCCATTCCCAGCGTTTAGAGTGCATTCGTTGGGTCTGTTTAGGTTTTTTGGCCGTCCGTCGTCCACGTAGGTTAAATTCAAATAGACGTCTCCTTAATGTACAAAATGAAACTTGTATTCCTTGATTGTTTGAATCAGCTTTTCGAAAAATTATCCTGTCTTCGCGTTCGGCTGTTTTTCTTGAACCCTTAAATGCAGTTGCAAATAACTCCTGGCAAATCATTTATGAACATCGAGAAGAGGAGAGGTCCTAAAATTTCCAGACCAATATTTTTCCTATGCAATGTTTTTTTTTTTAATAAGTTTTTTCTCCAAATAATTTTAAAAGTTTCAAAATGAATCCCACTTAAATATTTTACGACTTAATTGTTGACAAGTACCTATGTTTATTAGTTGCTAGTCTATATCTTATCTCCTCACTCCAAAACAACTGTCTCATTCACCCATTGCTTAAATTAAGATGTGGAAATTAAGATTTTTAAAAAGTAAGTATCATAACATAAGTGAGCATAATACAAACCTAAATTATTATTGTGCATAAATATGTATACATAGTACAAAAATTTTGAAAATAAATTTTTATAATAATTACATTTATGATTCTGTAGTCGTATAAAAAATTGCATATACATACAATGATTTCATATATTATTTATTTTATAAATAAATTTTAGACAAAAAATTTCACCATTTACTTATACATATTCATAATATATAAAATAATTAATCTTATTAAATTTTTTTATTTTAGTTTTAATGTTTTTTTTCTTGTTCTCAAACAGATGTAATTTTATGTTGTGTTAAAGTTGGTTTTTGATGATGCTAGGGTTTAATAAATACCATACATTCCTCTGTTCTGAAATAAAATTTGTTCGTTTGTTTTTAAAATTGAAATTTATAGCAGTGTTATTTAATATGTAGGTACTTAACATACACTTTTAAAATAATCTGTTAATAAAAAAAAAGTACAATTACTGCAACTGTGAGATTCAGATTGCCATATGTTTGATTAAGTGTAACTTTATATGTATGTTACGTAAAATATAATCGAAATTTGACAAAGGATTATAATAAAAATTATAAAGGGTTCTGAATACGACGGTACATGTTCAACCGTCTTGCCAACCGAAAACAGAAAACAACTAAAAAACAATATGTTTTCTTTAAAAGTGGATGTAAAAGTAATATTTAACATGCAATAATACCTTAAAATCTTAAACAATTATGATTTATTCAAAAGAAAATTTTAGGAAATTCTTGTTGTTTTGCATCAAAGAATACATTTTAATAATATCGTACATAATAGGCAAAATTGAAAAAAGCTCATTTTGAAAAAGTGTTCCAAAAATTTGTAAAAGCAAAATAAAGCTAAAAATAAATTTTACCAAAGAAAAATAAAAAGTAAAAAGAAATCGAATTTCCAGGAAATTAAATTGAAGTTTAAAATAATGCGTACATTGAAAAAAAAACTATTTTTCTTAGAAAATTAATTCTTTATTATTTCACAATTACATAAAAAATGAAGAAAATAAATAAAAAAAACTCATTATTTTTTTAATTTTTTTTTAGAAAATTATCTTCTAAAATTGAAACATTTTCAAAATCTTAACTTAATATCATGTAGGAAATTTTGCTACATATTATATCTCTTCAATGTTGAGTAAAATAATATTTATTATTTTTTTTTTAAACTAAAATTTAAAAATAAAAAACGAAAATTCAAATAAATCATTTTTACAACTTAAAAGAAATTTAAGTAGCTATGTACTGCTACCATTCGACGTAGTAAGACTGTAAAATAAAATGAAAAAAAAAATTTTATAGACTTAACAGGCATATTCTTAAGAATTAGAAAACAATGAAAAAAACTCAAAAAAAAAAAAAAAAGATAATTTACATGACCGTGTCCAAATAATAAACTTTTGAGATTTAAACACCACCCACAGCATAATATGTATGTATATATGTATAGCTCTTTATAAAAATTCACAACAATAAAAGAACTTGGAGAACATGAAGAAAAAATTAACACGTTACAATATGAAGAAGAAGAAAAATCTAAAACCTATGGATATAAATACATAAAAACGTATAAATTGTATAAATTTAATAAGCGACTTTCAGATAGAAATAAAAATAAAATAAAAACAAAACAAATTTTTGTAGATACTCGTATTTGTTTTAGACGAAAACATTATTGAATTATCATTGGTTTTTATAAAGCATAAAATTAAAAAAAAAAAAAACTATTTTTTTTAATGAAATTAAAACTTAAATAAAAATTTGACATTTAAAAAAAAAAGATATGCACAGTCAAACAAAATAAATTCATAAAAAATTGTACTTTTTTCATTTTTTTTTTTCAAGAATTTTTCATCACCAGCACCACAAACAAAATGTATTTAAAAGAACAAAATTCATTTGGAATAAATAAATAAAACATTAAAACATATTTATATAAAACATATAATGAGACAAAAAAAAACATTTTCGAAGAAAAAAAATTAAGAAACACACCAGTGGCGTCTCGTCACAGAACACCCACTTAATTTAAAGAAAATTTTAAGAAAAGATTGAAAAAGTCAATACATTATCATAACTTCAATATAAGCGTACATGACTATGTATATATTTGATTTATAAATCGAAGTCAGTATTGTGCTTATGGAGGCAGTACCCGATTAGTTTCTGACAACTTAAAATATAAATGTTTTTGATAAATTATAAACTGAAATTGAGATCTGATCAACCCACACACCGAGTATAGTGTTCTATTAAAATGTAGAACACAACTTCATTCAAAATATAATAAAATAAACTCGTTGAAATTGAATTGAAACTATTGAAAGTCGGTCCTCGTAATGTTACAATACAAATAATATACAACCAGGGTGTTCAGTTTTTATGTAGAGAACCCAATCTTATTTAATATATGTATGTACATTACATTCTATCAAAAAGTATTGAGGTTCTAATCAAGTAGAACTTCAATATTTTTGAATTCGATGCATTAAAATTTGAAGCTTTGTTTTCGTACTGTAACAATATACAAATACATAATATACGACCAGGGTGTGCAATTCAAACGCAGAACCCAAATTTTAATTAGACTCAATGTTATTTTCAACAACTTTCCAACTTCAAAAAATGAACGCTTTTATATTATAAATTTGGTTCTGTAAAAAGTTCGAACAAACTTCAAACTCCTCAAAATCAAAGTCTACAGATAACACAATATCAGTGATGGTAACTTGATACTAAAAGTACTGCTGTTTTTAAATGAATGAAATGAAATAATTATGAAAAATAAAAGTACAAATTAAATTAAAGAAATTTCAGGTACTTTTCTTAATTTTTTTCTCCTTTTTTGTGGATAGTGTTTTTAAGACAACTTTAGTAGTTTTTTAAAAAAAATTGTTACCATTACTCCACAATATAATAAAATAAAGAAAATTAGGATTAAGGAGAGAAATAAATGTAACACAACCTCATTCAGTATATTTTATTGATATAATTTTTTTATTTGTTAATTTTGTTAAAGTTTTTCAATTTTTGTAATCCTTGTTTATTAATATTTTATCTAATTTGTATTTAAAACCTTTTTTCCCTAATATAATATATGTAATAGGCCTTATAAAACGTTTATTTGTTTATTTAGTTCATCAAACTTATTTTGAATTTTCGGTTTTTTTTTTCATTCACAAAAAATATTATTTCAAAAACATTAATGATTTTTTTTGGGGAAACCGATTACATAAAATCTGTTAACACTCTGGATACGGTACCTCCTGGATGGAAAAGAAATTTATATATGTACATATATACATATTACATTTATTTTCTTAAATGTTCTGTTGCACACCCTACTGATTAGGTCACGAGACGCCACTGAAACATACATATAAATTTATTAAACATTACCGTAAACTTTCTGTTCTTGATCTTGGAGAATAATCCTTTGAAAATCTGTATCTATTTTTGTTTTCAAAGAAGAAAAAGAAAAACAATGTTTTATTTTTTTCAAAATTCCGCATGTATAAACAACGAAACAAACCAAACTTTTTTCGAACTATCAACATTTCTGAGACTTTATGATTTTTAGTGAAAAAAAAATAAAGTTTGAAAAAATTCAATTAAATTTTGTTGGTTTCGAATATTTTGGTTTGCTGGGAAATTGAAAAAAAAACTTTATCTTTTTTTGCTTACCGTCTACTTCTAATTGAATGTCCAGATTTAACATTTCTTTCATTATGCCATCTTTCAAATCTGTGTCTTAATGTTTGTCGAACTTCTGAATTTAGAAAACAATAAAATAATGCCACTGAGAATCCCTGTTCAAATGAAAAAATTTTAATTACATAGAAAAGAATTTATTTAAATGTGCATAAATTTTTTAAAATTAAATTTACCTGTGTACTAATTAAAATTGCGCGAACACAATCGAACATATGACGTTCTAATCCATATTCTGGACCAATAAGTACTAATAAATAAGTAATTCCCAATAATGGTATTAGAACAAGTAATGCTTTGGTTGCTTTACGATACTGACGGGTTTCAAGAGTATTTGCTGAACGTAATTTTGTAATAAGTACCTTTTAAAAAAAATTTTAAACTTTTACATGGTTTTAAGTATTTTTAAAATGATTTTAAAGTGGCTTTTAAATTGTATAAAAAAAAGAATAATAGTTTTCCTATCATAATTTACGTAATAAATTACTTACATATATTCCAGATATTTTTTATAACACTTTTTTTTAAAAAAAAAACAGGTTTTTTTTTCTTTCTTTAAAGATTTTTTCTTAAAAGCTTTATTTCATTTTACAAGTTATGTATTTTCAATAACATTAACTATCTTCTGTGTATAAGAGGAGGGAATGTGAACCCAATAAAAAAAAATCGTCAACATGAAATCATAAATATGTATTTCGAAATTGAAAGAAAAAAATACATTTTAACAACACGTTTTTGATACAAGAACAAAATTTCAGTCTAAAAATGCCTTGTTTCATAAAAAAAAAAAAAAAAAAATTCCCAAGAAAATAAAAGTAATACAATAATTGAATAAGATTTTCTTTTCGATTAAAAAAAAAAAAATTATGAACACGTGTTATATATAGTATCTTAAATGTTTCTCATGATTTATTTTAAATGTAAAAAAAAAATCATTCTCTTGAAAATCAAGAATTTTCCGATTAAATAGAAAAAATTATTGTTTACAACTTTAATGTGTTCCAAATTCGAAAAAAAAAAACTTTTGTTAAATGGATGGAAGGAAATTTTAGGATTAGTATTTTAATGTTAGCTTAGTATTTGTATTTTCCAATCAATGTACATATGTATGTATAATATGTGTGTTCATGTAAAATTCTATTTTTCGCAGGGCAACATATTTTTCTGAAGAATAGACAAATACTCAACGTATGATACATAAAAAATTTTTCCCAAAACAATACTTACCCACATAATTCGAACAAGAAATATTAAATTTAGAATTAATACTAAACATGTTGGTCCTTGATAAATCCAATCAATATGAGATTCTCGCATCCATGAACATTCAATTTGTAACTGTAATATGAAAATACAAATAAATGACAGTGAAAAAGTAATAATAATTTAGACGTCCTAGGAAATGTTACAATATTTCACAGTATGTTCCCATTTATAATTTTAAAAATCAATAATTATCTGGCTATCAAATTCGATATCCTATACCTACAATTTGTATTTTCTATTATTCTCGTAATTTCTGGTATGTATAGGTAAAATAATAAAAAAGTTGAGGTTTCGTATTATACTAGAAAAACATGCGCAGAAAAAAAAATGCGTTTTTGTTGTAACAGGTTTCTTCTTTCGTTTATGTAGTATGTACACAAAAAGATCACTACGCCATGTAAACCATGCGCGAAAAAACCTCAACTTTTATTATTTTACATATATGTATATAATATTTATTGTGTCTTACAGGGATCATTGACCGTATATTTCAATCAATATGAAAAAAAGTAGTCTATAATATTATACAATGTGCATTATTTCATTAATGCATGAATAATAAATCATTTATTACACGCATAATTTAAAAATTGATTAATTATGGATTTTATCGTATTGCAATTGTTATTAATATTACTTTATATTGTCATTAAAAAAAAGTACTCATATGTATGAATTGATTATCGTGTTAAGAACATATGTACATATGTAATTTATTATAAAATGTTTACTGATGATTTATACATATTTATAATTTGTTTTTTGTTGTTGCTGCTGTTTAATGTGCATATATGTACATATGTATTATACATATAAAAATGTTATTTATAAATTTGTATCGAGAGCATTTTTGTTTTGATATCTTTACCACATTTTCAAAATAAACGATAAAAGATTAAGAATATAGGTAAACATGCTCGAAAACAAAAAAAAATTTTTAGGTAGGTATACAAAAAACTAAAAAGAAATATATTAAATAACAGTACTCGTATATATGTATATATTATCTTGTGACTTTGTGTTTATAAATATTTTTGGTTTATTTTCTGATTTTATGATATCATAGTACGTAATTTGTTTATTTTTTTTATAGACCACACAGATAAATACTTAAATATCTTTATTTTGGTACATCTTTATTTTCTACTTATTATCATCTAATTAATTAATTATTTGTAAACAAATGAATATGAACAGTTTTATTTTTAATTGTTAAAGCGATAAAAAATGCTTTTTTAGCTGTGTTTTCTTTCTTATAATATTTTTGCAATAAAGATAGCACCAGCTCCACAATTTAAATATCAGAAAATTATGTTAATTAAATACGCATTTGAATTTCAAGGTTAAAAAGTAGTTTGTTGTTCTACTTTTTTTTTGTAAATTTGAAAAAAAAATATTTGAAATTTTCGAAAAACATACCCAATATTTTCCTTTCTTTCTTATTCTTGTTAATTTTGTTTTTAGAAAAAAAAATTGAAGATTGATTACTCCGCGTGAGAAGCTTCTAAACAAAATTCTTTAAAATTTCAGAATTAAAATTTGACCTGTGTAAGAAATTGATAAACTTCTTAAAAGTAAAAAAACGAGGAATATAATTTGTTTATCATGATTTAGTTGACGCTACATTTTGTTCACCATTTTAGCATTTGAAATTTGTAAAGAAGTTCGAATTTTTGAAAAACAATTGTTATGAAATTTTCGAATTTGTTTTGCAATTATGTATTTTAAAAGATCAGTTTTAAAATTTCGAAAATCAATTTCAAATTTTCGACAGTCATTATCGAAATTATTGGCAAAAGTTTTATTCGAAATTCTATACCAAAGCTTTCTACAGAGGTACACATAAACTATTTATTACTTTATTAGCATTTTATAGAAATTTGAAGTCCGTTTAAAATATTTTTCCCTTAACTATTTTAACAAATCGAAGTCAGTATTGTCAAAGATTATAGATAGAACTAGATAGTCCAAAACAGAAAAACTCTTGAAAAATAAATTTTTAGTTCTAAATTCATAGAGCGTACAGACAAGAAGGAATCGCTTAGAACGTTAGATTTATAAATACGTTATTAGTTAATAACCGTTTTTGTAATATGGTGGAATATTTAACACACACACAAGGACCTAAAATTGTAATTAGATAATTTTTCACATCGTATATGGATAATGAGGTTCGAATAAATGTGTGTGACGTCATCCTTACAAAATTTGTTTAATTTTTTTTGTTGTACTATATGGGAATACATAATAACAATACACAATATAAAATTATAGTTGTTTTTATTTTTCATTTTTCAAGCAGCCAAATTTACAAATTGAAATTGTGATTAGATGATTTTGCACATTTTATATGAAAAATATAACTTATGTAACATTTTAAAATACAAATATAGGTAATTTTAAGTTTGAATTTCAAAACGTTAATTCTATTTTTGCTTAACAGATACGACAAACAAGAAGGTTTCGTGAAAATACAAATGTACTACTGGAAATATCTATTGGGTTCTATTATTTTTGGTATTGTGCTTATGGAGGCATTACCAGTTGTAAAAATCGAATTTTATAATATAATGGAAAAAAATTTTCTTGAAAAGTATTTTTTTATTTTTGAATGACAAGCTTGTAGACAGATTTTATTTTTAAGTTTCTTTCCTTCGAATTAATATATGGTATATAAAGAAAGTATCTACTTACTCCTTGAAAATTTTCAGTTTCTAAAGCAGGAGCATACATTTTCACGATAGACCAAAACAAAACAATTAGAGCTGGGCAACCTAAGTGAACACAAAATATATTCAAAAAAATTTTAATTAAATCATATTGGATACAATTTTTGAAATGTCAATTGAAAGAAGAAAAAAAGGATAAGAATTTTATTTAAATTCAACATACCCCATCCAACAAGTGCATAAATTGCAATTTTGATATATTCACTAGAGAACGTTTGTACGACTAACATATAAAGATAGAGACCTAAATAATAAAATTAAAACAGAAAATAAAAATAAGTACAAAATTTTTAATACTAAATTTTTATTTTGATACCTTCAACCAACATCCAAAAAAAATTTGTTAAATTAAAATAATGAAAAAGGATAACTAATAAAATACATCCTGCTGAACTAGGTCGATCCGTCATCTAAAAAAAATGTTTATAGAAATAAAAACAATATTAATCATAAAATTGCTTAAAGCTTCGCAAAGAAGATTTTCATAGATCTTTTATTTTTTTAATGACATACTACTTGAAGAAAAAGTGTAAGAATCCACAATAAGGCTGACAAGATATATGTTAAAAACAAATTCGCATGTATTGTGTTTCGTAGACATTTCAAATCTCTGTGAAAAATAAAGAAAGAAAAAGAAAAAAACGTACTTTTATATTGTGCTGAAAATAGAAGGAAAAAAGAAAATTTAAATAGACGACGCAGTTTGAAACTCCATTACCACCCTAATTTATATAAAATATGTACAGGATATCTTGCTATCGAAATAGAATAGAAAAAAAAAAATGATTTCAATAGAAACTTGCATTTAAAAAAAAAAAAAAAAAAAAAAAAAAAAGCACATTTTAAGAATTACTGATTTATTGAAAATGTAGATATTCTATTCAAAATAAGATAGACAAAAAAAAAATTTTATTTTTATGTATTCAAATATCACCCGTTTAAAATAACGCTAGAAATGAAATGACATAACCGAAAGGAGATTTTTTATGTTAACTTTTTATTATTTATTTCTTTTTTTTTTATCATAAAATTTCAATATTGTATCATGTTTTTAGTGTTTTTTGGGTTTCTTTAGATAAATTATGTTCTTTGTCATAACGGTACAAAATACATGTATGTATTTTATAAAGTTTTTCAAATGTAAAATATATGCGTAAACAATAATAAAAAATTTGTAAAAGGATCCTTTGATTTTTGATCCTATCTTCAAATAGATTTACTTCGTATTATACATTTTTATTCAAATTTATCCATGTGCTGTTTTTTCACTTGAATTTATCTATTTTTAAGTTTTACGGTTTATTTTTGTGTTTGATTATAATAACTACATTTCATACATTGTAGAATTTTTCAATTTTTTATGTAAAAAGTTTTGAATGTACATATGTAGATTAAATCTAGTTTTTATTTATATGACATGAGTAAAGAAATTTTTTTTTTTTTTTTTGTATTAAAAAGATTCATGAGTGTAACTAATGTGTATCTGAATGTCGGATTTTTTTTGGGTGAAAAATCTTTCACAGTGTAGAAAATAGTTATTTGTACAACATACGAGAACACATGAGCATTTTGTTTGTTTATGTTCTACAATAAAAGTTTCAGGTTCACTTTCTGAAACTTCACACATTTAGTTATTTATTAAATATTGGCATTTAGCATAACGAGCAAGCTTTTTTCCTATTTTAAATACAAGTTTCTTTGTTTGTTTGATTTCTCAGGAAGATGAATCTATTGAAACAGTAGTGTATATTTTTAATATTGTTTTAAAATGTGAATAAATCACAAAATTAAAGTTTATAAATTATTCTGTTGAATATTGTATTAAAGCCTAGACAGACATTTAGTATTCATAGTATGGTATTCGAATATACCACACGTCTGTCACTCAATACTAGTTTTATACTAGGTGAGCGATCTATTATAAACCTGGTATTGAAATACACAAAATTTTTCTGGTGGTTTTTTTTTTTTTTTGTGCAGAAGTTGTAGAGATGAAGAAGAAATAGAGTCCAATAGTGCATTCACTCGCATGTTTAGGAGCAGATTCTTTGACGGTCTGAACGACTTAGCAAAAATATGTATGTATGTATTTTGAAGCTTCAATTATTATTTTTTTATGTGCAATAAAAATAAACAAAAAAAAAAAAAAGAAATAAAATTAATAAATTAGAAACTTACTTTCCGAGAAAGTAATTTCATTTATTTAATTTTTTAATTCAATTACCTACCACACCTTTCATATTTCATTTATTTAATGGAAATTAATTGAAATATTTATATTTTTAATTGACTGCTTTAAATTATTTGTCAACTTAAAGAAAATCAATAAATTATTCTTCCAACTTTTTTTAGTTCCTTAATTAATTTTTTTTTATTGTAGAAAATAGAAAATAATTTTTCCATTAAACTTGTATGGAAAAGGAAAATTATGTATTTTAGAAATTTAATTATCATATTAATTTACTTTTGTAATTTTTTGTTTTTAATTAAATTTGATTAAATTTCAAGGATTAAAAAGTTGTACAATGCGAAAATAATAAATAGCTTTATACTTTTTTTCTATTTGAAATAAATATGTATGAGTTTCTTTCACTTTTAAAAAGTTTGCAAGAAGATTATTTTCAAATAAACTGTTTAATATGTGCGTCATAATTTTTTAATTATCTTTTTTATTTATGAAAAAATTAGAATTTTTGATTATTGTGAAAAAAGTTTGTGATTTGTAAATTAATTTAAATATTCTCATATTATCAATGATTTCCTTTCAAGTATTTTATTTTATTGTGATTTTCTAGATAAAATTATTCTCAAAAAATTTAATGAGTTGATAGCATTGTAATCTTTTAGTTTGTTGGTTGAATTAATGGTTTTTGTACACGCTTTAGAAGACCCAATAACACTAAAAAAGTGCCGTTTTGATACCACACTTCTTGAAACCTTAGGGAGATAACGTTTGACATATGGGAAAAAGATATTTACAACCATCCTCTTTTATTCTTGATATAAAACAGTCTAAGAATTTTTCGTATGACAAAAATTTGAATAGAAAAAATATGAATTTTCTAGCTATACGTAGGTTAGCTTTTTGAAAAGAAAAGTCATAATAAAAAATACACCTTTGTTTTTTTTTCCTGCATACTTACTTTAAATATAAAAACACAATCAGTGCAAGCATTAAAGCTATTAGACTAAGTAAGTAGCCCGAACAATAAATTAACATTGGAAGTTCAACGGTTGGTAGAAAGTCCGGCACTAGTACTGGTTCTGTTAAGTGATAACACTGATCATAATTTGCATGATTATCCCATGTGCCATTATGATGACAATAACGTGTTGCATTCTCTACATTTAATCAAAAAAATATATATATTAAAGAGTAATGATTAATTATAGATATTTCATTTAATTTCGGTTATTTAAAAAATTTCATGCTAGTAACATGTATAAAATAAAATTCTAATTAATTAATCTGTTTTTTTTTCTCTTCTCTTTCATTTGGCTATATATTTCTAATATAATTCTACATATGAGAATAATTAGTCTGTTTATTGTTATTGATAAAATTGAGTAAAATTCTGTTTGAAATATCATTTAAAGTATCTGTGTCTGTGTGAGTCATTTTAATGACATTTTCTTGTTGTGTGAATTCAGAATATATAATTAATTTATTTGCGCCAGACATCCCTTATGGTGGCTTAGTAATTATAATTTAGAAGAATTTCAAAAAAATTAAAAAAAAAACTTATTTGAACTTACGGCTGCTATCATATTGTACGCCTTTGAACTCTTCAAAACATGATAAGATTGCGAATGTAGCAGGTGGCGTCCTAGGCCAGCACAATACTGAGTCAAAAAATACCGGACATCCTCCAGATGAGTCCTTAATTGTAGAAAGAAAAAAAAAACAGATTAAATGATTAAAAGTAAGCTCTTGAAACATTTTAACACTCAAGTCAATTTTAGTACATTTTCGTTATAAATCAGATTTCAATTTAGAACATCTCTGGACTTGTAATCCGAATAACTAGAAATTTCTTGAGTATTATCTTGCCATTCTCTACAAAATTATATTTTAAACAAAAGATTTTAATTCACCTTCAAAAGGTATTGTTTCATTATTAATTGTTAAAATTTTCAATTCATAATTAATTTTTGCTTTTAATGGTATAAAGATGTTTCCTAATATACCATCGTAATTTTTATTTCTCATTTCTATAATAGCTAATTCTGTGTTCATTCATTGTATTTTTTTAAAAATTATAGATCCTCAAAATACAAGAAATATTCCCATTCATGAACCTGTCTCTTGATATACTTTTTCATCTAATTGAATTTCCGATTTATATTGCATGATTATGATTTTTTATATGATATATACATATTATACACATATATGATTATATATAGTAGATAAAAAATATAAGATCAGAAATACGTATGACTGAGTTATACAAACCAAAATAATAAATTATGAATACGTAGCAAGTGCTTTACTTACAATTCCAAAAATTATTAGTTAAAAATTAGGCAACAGCAAAGATTTAATAAAAGAATAAAAACCATTCAACTAGCCTGTACACATTAGGTGGTTGTAACAACGGACGCACGCAAACCGGTTTTAAAACCTGTTTTTACTACTACTCAAATTACATCTGAAGGTGAAGGCACGACCAGATGTACATAACAAGAGTGAGAGTGTATTCCAACCGTGAAGCTAAAATTATTTTAGATGATTCTTATTCTACCAAGTTGGAAAAAAATTATACCATTATTGTTACAACCAGTGTAAAATAACCAGTTTAACCACCTAATGTGCACACACGCAATATGATCGCTATATGCATATATGCAAAGAGTTAAAAAAAGAAAATTATTTTCATAAGAAAAAAAACGTTATAACTTTGTCTTATTCATATCATATTGTACTTACATTTAATTTGGAATCTTCTTTTGATGCTAAGTGGCATAAATGTTCTACTGTTTTATTAACAATGTGCATTAAATTATTTTCAGCCTTTATTGTTGTTATTAATATGCTTGTATTTATAATTCTGGTAATGTTTTCTGTGATGACTTCCAGTTTGAGTTTTTTTTTTCCCTCCTATATGATTATTTATATTGTCTCAAATTGCACTAGATGAAAAAAAATAGAAGAAAACAAAAAATACAAAAATCGCGAATAACAAAATCGTATTTATTTCTCTGCATTTAATTTCCTATATTTTAATACTATAAAATCACAATAAAATTCCACATTTATGTACTATGTCATGTATATATGTATGTATGTATGTATTAATTATTGAAGTACATCTTATAAATATCTTAATGTTTCTTGTTTCTTCTTAAGATAAACAAGCACATTGGAAATAAAAATTTTTAGTTTCAAAAATAAAAATGACTGAAAACGAACGCAAAAATTAATTTTGAACGAAATTCTTTTTGTTTTCAAAACAGTACTTCTTTTCAAAATAAACAAACGCAAACAAAAGCAAAATTTTCAATTTATCAGTTTTGTGTCCTGAAAGTCAAAAATTATTTTTTGTTGTACAAAAAAAATCGTTTTTCCACAATCCTACCCTACATTCCTCCTCTAAAGTAGCGCCAATCCAAACTGTATTATTTATTTTGTTTTTTTTTTTTAGTCCTAATTCAATAATTTTGCAAGTAGAAAAAAATAATTCAAAAAAAATGTTAACTTTTCAAGTGTTTGTCGAATTTATTTGACATTTAAAATTTATGAAATTAAAAATTCGAAATAGGTATGTATGTGTTATACAAATAAAAAAAATTATGTAGGTATCAGCTAAATAAAAAAAAGAATCATTGTTGTTGAAATAAAAACATAATATGTATAATCATAAATAAAAACATGTGTAGATATACATATGTATGTATGTATGTACATATAAAACTTTACATAAAGACTTTGTGTGTGTTTTTGTTTTTAATTTGTTTGTTTCAATTTCAGAATGAAAGGATAAAATAGGATAAACATAAAAAATTTATCAGCACAAAAGGATGATTGTTATAATCATGTTGATTTTGTAGGTTTATGCTTTTATCTACGTAAATAAAAAAAAAAAGTTTTATAGGCAATTTTTATTTATTGTGGTGTCATAAAAGTTAATTCATGATGTGCGTTTTTGTTGTTGTTGTTGTATGATAAATATAAAACTCAACAAAAAAAAAACGTCTACGTATGTTAAACTTTATGAAATTCATATTTATCTACATATGTTGATTTTTATTACATCTTGTAAATATGTAGGTAGATATTAAAGTGTACCATGTTTTTAACTACCGACACCTGTCATAACACTAATTTATTAAGGATCAAATAAGTACTGTATTAAGGTCTATTTTTCTAGTAAAACATGTTTTTTTTTTTAAATTATTTCTTTTATTTTTACTAATAAAAATTCAATCAAGAAAAAAGATGGCTTACAAATGAACAAGAACAAAGTAAGATTTGGCATAATAATAATTTGGCAATGCAATAGTAGATAAACCGAGTATAAATGAAATTAGAAATGCAATCATTAAAATGAAGAACAACAAAGCAACAGGTTCAGACAGAATTACTAAAATGTAACATCGAAGTAGCGGTAACAGTGCTAAAACCAGTGTTGGAAACAGTATGGATTACTGAAGAAATACCAGCAAGCTGGAAAGAAGGCCTAATAGTGAAATTACCAAAGAAAGGATATCTAAGAGACTGCAAAAACTGGAGAAAATATGTAAATAAAAAAAAAATATTTAGATTAAAAAAAAAAAAAAAACAAAAAAAAAAAATTGAAAACAAAAATAAAAGTACATACATACATATATCATTTTCAAAAGAATCATATTCATAACGTTGATATGAATATCTCTTTAAATTCCACATTTTTGTATTTTTAATTTGTTTTGTGTTTATTTCAATAGCTTTGTTTTTCAATGATACTTGTAAGGCTTTTATAATTTTTTTCTTCTCAAGTATGAAAAAATCTACACTTCGATTATATATAGAATGCATTACACATACTACAAAAAGAAAAAAAATATTTTTGAAATCTTTAAAAAAAGTAAGCTTTTATGTATAACAAAAAAAAATGTTGATGAGTATGAATTTAATTTTTTGTTTTTTTTATTTTGATTTTTTTTAAAAACAGCAAAAGTAAATCACACTAAGTACCTAAAAAAAAGTTTTTATATAAATGAACATTATATCCATATAACAAACATTTTAAATAATAGATAGTATTTCTATATTGCATTTATATTTATATTATAATTGTATTTTAAATGGATTAAATATATACAAAAAACTACAGTTTTTTTTTTCTGTTATTTATTTTCAAGTTAAATTAGTTTCCAAAGCAAATAAAATAGAAAGAATATGATAATAACTTATGATTGAATTTTTAGGCATTTATTGTATAATACAAAACCATTAAAAAAAAAAATATATATATATATATATTAGACACAAATTTAAACAGATATTTCAGATCCAAATCATCCAAATTCATAAGCCTAATTAATTTTTATTAGCATATTATATGTATGTACGAGTATGTATTGTACATATATGAAAAGATTATAATTTTTTTTCTTATTTAGTTTTTTCAAATAACATATCATGTATGTGTGCATGTATATACGAGTATATTCGTATTGTATTGTATTTATTTTGAATCATATTTAAGATCTTTATCCAAAACCAGGTATATAACGGAAAAATATCCACCCCCGTCAATGTTGATTTTCGTTCTCAAATAAAAACTTATAATTCATTTTAATATTTTCAGATATGAGCATCCATACATTTATATCCTTTGTTACTATACCTACATTTGCATAAAAATAGGTATTCTGAATAGAAAATTTAATTTCAAAATTAAAAGCTACAATAAAAAGTCGCAAGTTAAGTGAAAAATTATTTATGTAAAATTGTAATAAAATGGTAATGAAATATTTTCTATTTAATATGATTTTTGAATTATTAAATTATCAAATGATTTTTTTAGCGAAAAAAACATTATTTAATCAGATAAAAATTATTTTACTTTTATGTTTATTGAAATTCACAATTTAATGATAAAAGTTCGTCAGGGAGTTCATTGATAGACCCCAAAACTTTTTCAACTTTCAGTTTCCTTTTTTCAATAATTTAAATATTACCATGCTTTAAAATCTGTAAAAAATATATGTATACATATATGTACATATATCAATTGTAATGAGCATTAGTTAACGAATTCAAAAATTTCCTTAAAAAGATTCCCCAATAGTATTGTTCCCGCATATATTCGTGTATATGTGTTGTTGTTCATTTTAACTTAACTAAATTTTTTATATTTCAATGAATTCAAATGAATATTTCACGTTTTATTAATTTTTGTAATTTAATTTGTTTTACAAATAATTCATAGGAGAGAATTCAAAATGTTAGAACTGTGAAAAGAGTTATTAATTTAAAATTTAATTGAATTATTCCAATGAAGTTTTTAGTTCTTCTTTTAATTTTTCTAAGGTTATCATTTTTTTTCAATTTACTTCAAAGGATATAATAGAAAATTTTCTTTTCTTATTATTTAGGTAAATTGAAAACACGTTTTTATTTAATTACAACGTTCGAATTAATATTTTCTTAATTGATTAATAATTTTCTACTTTTCTATCTTTTTTTTCTATTAAAAATTATTTCAGACACAAAAAATAAATACAAAGCAAGCCTGATTATTTTCACATTTTCATATGGAAATGTTTTTAGTACTAGTAGGTACTATAAAATTTTTTGTTTACTTTACAAAAAACTTAAATATTATATAAAGGTACTAAATAATTGGCATTATAGAGACTATAGAGAGATCTTTAAAGATCTGAAAATATCACTTTAGTGAAAATGGAGAAAAAGAAACAGTTCAAAAACCATTAGGTACTAGGAAGTTATCCTATCAAATTACATACATACATTGTACATATATAATTTAAAGCTTATTGTTTCTTTTTACTTGTCAAAATGTTAAACTGACAATTTTTTTTTAAAAAAAAGCAAAAATCAAATCAAGTTTTGATATGATTTTAAAAGCTTTCTTTACTTTTTTTTCTTTCAAGATGAAAATTAAATTTGGGTGAAAGAACAAAAAATATGAATGAATAATCTTAGCATAGATTTTAGTAGAAATTTTTTTTATTTTTGTTTTTTTTTTTCTTCTGCTAATTGTAATATTGTTACAACATTTTCACTTTCAATGAGAAACAAACATGAAAGATAATTGTATATGTAAATGTATACGCGTATCTATGAAAATTTAAAAGTTTCTTGAAAGAGAAAGAAAAATAAAATCCAAAAAAAAAAAAAAAAAAAAAGAATAATCTTCAAAGTTGATTTTTATTTGATTAGAAAGAAAGAAAGTTATTTTTGGAAAAACCCAGTGATTTCTCGAAAAAACCCATTATCAACTTACACTTTTTTTACAATAAATAAAAAGCGCAGTTCTTCCTCTACAAATTAGCTTCTACTGTATGACTTTACGTGTTTTTGTGCAGTTTTTGTGCAAAATGCATTAAGGGTTAAGCAAAAACATGGTTTTCAATGACAAAAAGATTTTTTCGATAAATCCTTCGTTTCTCCAAAAAATTTTTCACTTTGATTTCTAATAACTTTCAGATAAGGAGGCTGAAGAGATGGTGCTTATGTTATTGAAAGGTTAAAGAGTTCTCTTTTATGGTTAACTTTATTTATGATTTGTTTTGTTTGCAAAGTTAAAAACTTTTCTTTAAAATCATTAGTAACTTATTTGAAAATTTTTCATGCCTTACGTTTTGAAAGTATTGAAAGTTTTAATTATTGTTTCGAACAGTCTTGCTCACATTTTTTTTTTTGAAAATCTTAAAAGTTTTAAAAGACATTTGTTGCTCAAACATATCGTACTTCATACTTCTGATGATATTGATAAGTCAAACGACACGTTTAATTTCAGATCTAAAAGAAATTTTGCAGTTTTCCCAATTTTAATCCAATTTTAGATAGTTTGGACAAGCTTATGTTATCTGAAAATTTGATACAGTCCTCTCTAATGTCACCATTATTACAATTTAAATCAACAATTCAAAATTCTTTTGAACTTTGTTCTATGAGTTACCGTTTAGAAAGTCATTGTCAACCCATTACTGCTATGTATTATAATTTTCATTCGTGAAGAATTACTCTAAACTGCAAAATATGTATATTCATTGCTGATTTCGTTAAAGCTTTAAATTTGAAGAACTTTGGTACCGATGTCTGTTTGAAATATTTAATCAAAGAAATAAATAGTATAGCCGCTTTTCATTAATACTTCAGATGGACCTAAAAAAGTATATTTTATTCTTGCTTTAATTTTTGGAGATAATCTAGGTTTAAACTCAATTTGTGGCTTCACTAATTTTTTTTAAGTGCAAACATTACAAGCAGCTGCCAGGATACAAACTGGTAATTACAATATTTGAATTACTTTAAAAACCAATAAGTATTTTAACGAAAATATAATTAAATTTTATATAAATATTGATTTTAAAAAGTTATTTCCAAATGCCAACGATTTTGTATCGAAAATTCCGAATTATGAAAAAAAAACTTATGCAAATCTATGAAGAAAAACTTAAAGAAAAAAATAAGTTTAATTATGTTTTCTCAATTAAAAGATCATTCTGGCCTATCTGAAAGTAAGTAGGTACATATATAAAGTTATTTGAAATTTTTAATAAAAAATTATGCAATTTCTTCTTTAATAAAAACTATTGTACTATTTCTTTTTTAGATGGTGGTCCTGAGTTGTTATTATACCTTCTACACCTGTTTTAGTTCCAACAGATTATCAAATATGTAATAACAGACAAAAAAACAAAGGTCATGTTAAATTTTCTATTAAAGATTCGCAATAATCTTTAAATAAATAAACACACACCATGCATGGCATTTGGTACGTGCATATACCTACATATATAGAAGTTTTAATTACTAAGCGCTTTCTTAATCAATTTAATTAAATACTCATTTTAAATTACACACTTTATTTTATTTTATTTTTAACTTGGTAAAATAAAAATAGTGTTTTGAATATTTATGTGAAAAAAAAAAATACGTGAAATATATATAATAAAAAAATAAAATAAAGTTTATTATTGAATTATTCATAATTAAAAAAAAAAAAAACATAAATTTAAAATTGCGGAAAAAAATAGATATAAAAAATAGAAATAATTTTAATTCCTATAAATTTTTTTTTGCTCATATCACACATGTATAAGAATAATCTATTTGCTGATTAAAATTATTATGTTTATATTGTGAAAGAATTTTATAATTCTTTATAGCACAAATGTGCAATTTTTTAAATAATAATTAATGAAAAATATGTAAATGGTTAATATTTTTTTTAACAGCTTTGTGTTTCATTTACTGTGTGTGAAGTTTTAATTAAACAATTTCAAACGTTTTTATGATTGCCAGTACAAACAGCGAGTAGACAGAGTGTAGAATATTTTTATATCATAAAAACGATATTGAAAACTAATTTTGGATTTTTTTTCTCCAAATCACCGAATAGCAATTTTAATACAAATGTTTTTATAAAATCAATATCCTGTGGAATAATAAATTTTACTTTGTTTCTCGTTTTTACGTGTGTTTTCTTGACAATTTCGAACTCATTTGTAGTCTTCTAATAACGAATAGTTAAGTGCAGTCTTTACTCTGCAGGGAGTAAATGGAAGTCGTTTACTCAATTTTTCTTGAATTTTTTTTTTAAACTAGATACTTTTCCTTTTTCGTTTTTGAATTAAAAAAAAAAATTAAAGTATTTTCTAGGTTTAAAATAAAATTAAAGTCCTTTTAACTTTATGACTTACTTATGACAGACCGGAGTATAGAAACTGTCTAAACCCGTTTAAATGGTTAAACTCCTTGGTCTGTCAGCAATGGATTGGTGTAAGAATGTTGTTAAGTGGTTAAAACCGAACCACTTAATATAAGTAGTTTAGCTCGTTTGAAGCTTTTTTCTATACAGGCAGCACCATCTGTGGTAAAATAATCCAAAAACAATTTTATACACAAAAAAGTAGAAAAAATATTTAAGAGTTTTAAAAACCTAATTGAATTCTAATGAATAGTTGTACAATTACAAAAAATAAAAATTTTATGATTTCTCTTAGAATTATTTGTGTATTCGCATTAAAAATTACTCTTTATGTTTGTGTAGTTGTAGAATTTTGGTAGAACCATTACATTTAATATTGTCTTAAAATTTTTTAATTATTCAATGGTTTTTAACCTGTAATATATTTCTAGACTATTTCTAAATTAATGTAAATGTCTTTTTGCAATTGTAAATAATTCATTTGTAATTAAAATTTTTCTTATTAAATTTTTTGATTTTTCGATCCGATTAACCTAAATCATTTTCGAAATTGGATTATAAAATTATTTGAACTTAAACTAAAATTTTTTAACTTTTTAGCTAAATTTAGACTTTAACTTCCATTATGAAATCGGGAATTACAAATTTGTTTACACTTGTAAAGGTGTTGTACTTAAACTACTTTATTTAACTTTTTATACTTTTTTTAAAAAAATTTTTCATCTATATAATTCATAAGAATTTATTGTAATTTTTTTTTCTGATATAACATAAAATAAATGAGAAGAAAATAATATTTCTGAGCTTGAATTCAATTTTTGATTTTGAGCTTATTGTAAGAAAAATAAATGGACAAAAAAAAATTCACGAAGGGTTTTTACATTTAATTTAATGTCACATTTTCTGTCAAATCTTACTTAAATTATATATTTTATACATACCATAAATGCTAATCTAGAATTTCACACCACAACACTTTTTAGAATCCTTTTTCTTGGATATTTCGAGCATTTAAATTTTATGATTTCCACTTTTTGTGATTTTTTTCCTTTAATTTTTGTATAATAGGTATTAAAACAATTTACTTAAATATTGAATGTATCTCGCATTTTTTTAAAATTTTTATTGAAGTAAGTATATTTTATATTTTTCTAAAATTTTGAAAAAAAAAAAAAAAACACGCACAAAATTTGCTTTTCAAAAATACCTACTTTGTAAATGGGGGTTATTTTTCAATTTTCGCCGTCGTTTAAAAAAAATTTTTTCCTGGAAAAATTTTCAATGAAATTAGAAGAATCAATTTTCACTTTTTACATATATGGATATAAATTCTATTTTATGAATAAAAGGGAAACAGTTCGGTCAAAAGCTTGCGTTAGACTGTAGAACTTGATATTTTTAAAATGATTATGAAGCTATGTAAAAGTTTTTGACTTGATTGTAGCTTTTTTTTAGCTAATGTTTTTTGTAGATATTTTATACATATTATGATCTTTTGTATCATCGTCTTTATATCATCTCAGTAAGAAAAAAAAGGCAAATAAAAGAATTTTTCTTTAGATGTGTATGCCAAAGACATACATTGTATTAATAGCTTTGTTACATTTATAAAAACAATATAAAATATTATTGGTATATAACAATGAAAAAGAACTTTCCATTTTTAGTTGTCTAAAAAAAAAAATATTTTATTTTATTTTTTTTCTGTAACACTAAGAATGCATAACTTTGTTAACTTACATATACATACTACATATATATCAGCACATCCACATGACTTCTTCATTATTCACATAACAACATGAGCATCTTTTGTACCTAAATCTAATATAATATTTATCTTTTTTTGATTAAAATATAATATACAACTTTTATGATATAAAAATGCGTAAAGATACAAAAAATAGAGTTTACGATAATTTACTTTCATACACATAGAATGAAGATGAAGAAAACGATTTGAACTTGAAACTTATTGTTGATGATGATAAATTTTTCTTATTTGTGCGTTTTGTTTGGATTATATTGTAATTGTATATCTACGTATGTAGAAAATAGAACATAATCTACCTGGTGTGTTGGTAAAAGAATCCTTTTGAACGCCTGTCGAGAATATAATATGTTCTGACGGCAATATTTTGAAATATTACTCAACTAATGAGTTGTCTGATTATATCCTTCATACGTTTCACATATTTTATACATTTTTTTCGATGTTTTTATCCTTAAGCATAGTACTCTGCTCACGCGGAATTCAGTTTCCTATTTTTACTATTTATTTCTACACGTAAAAATTTTGTGTAGAATATGTAGAAATATTGCAAGTAAAATAATTCAAAAAGCATCCACTAATAATGAAGCAGCTGTTATTTTTGAATTTTTAAATTTGTTGTTCACAACTGTCAAACTTACCACACGGAATAAATGTCAGTACATTTGTTTTGTTTTAATAGTGCTGGAAAATTAGTGGAGACTGATCGTCAGCGCCATCTCTTGAACATTTTTAGAAACGTTAACAATGACAATTGAATGTCTTGACGGAATTCAGTCACTTTTTTTTACATGTATTTTAAATAGGAAACGGAATTTCACGTGAGCTGAGTACTATGCTTTAAATTTAATTGTATATGTTAGCTTAATAAAATATTTTTGTATGTATTATTTATTTATTATAATTTTGATATATCTACAGTGATGTTTAAAATTACTTGTACATTTTTGAGAAACTTTGATGAGTATCAATATTTCTTTAACTCTTTCAGTAATTGAAAAATTGATAATTGACGTTCTGTTGAACGGGAGTTAGAAATTGTATAATGCGTTTTCTGATAACGCGCTGAACATATATATTCCCCACGTTTTGTTTTAGGAAAGGAATAATAATGGTGCGATGGGCTTTATTTGCTTACACTGAGACTAATAACTTTATTGTAACATCCATTCGTACTTAGTTTAGTTCAAGAGTTTGGATTCTCAGACAAGTTCTATCAAAGTTCTATCGAAAATTTCACTAGATTTTTACTTAAGAGTTCCATAGGTTTATGATTGTTGATGGTTTTAAATCTTTATGTATTCAGTGTCATATTCGTTTTTAAAGTGAAGTGTTGTTTCATTTCTGTTATACTGCTTCATTTTTTCTATCCATCTTATTTAGATGAGTCTAAGTTCTGTATATCCTATAAGAAAGTGAGTAATTTCCTTAATGGTTTTGCCGTTTAAGCATAGTACTGTGCTCGAGCGGAATTCCGTTTCCTATTTAAAATACATGTAAAAAAAAGGTGACTGAATTCCGTCAAGACATTTGTCGTTCACTTTTTTTTAGTACTGAGTTCGAGACGCAGAATAAATTTAAATTTTCATTGCTAACATTTCTAGCGCTGACGATCAGTCTCCACTAATTTTCCGTCACTATTAAAACAAAATAAATGTACTGACATTTATTCCTTGTGAAAAATTTGACAGTTGTCAATAACAAATTTGAAAATAACGGCTGCTTCATTATTTGTGGATGCTACACAACATTTTTCCGTGTAGAAATAAATAGTAAAAATAAGAAACTGAATTTCGGTCGAGGTGAGTACTATGCTTTAGCTGAGAGATTTCTGTAGTTCTTGTTAATTTTAAAGTTGCTAATTTTTTTTAGGATAAATTTTCGCATCAATTTAAAAAACGTGTCATAACATATAAATTTTTTTCTCGGAGTTTTAAAATATTCAACAAGATGAATATTTAGCATATTTAATTGAAAATTACAACGTATTAATTATTTTTGATATATACTGTATATTAGAAAAGAAAAACAAAATTGCTGTAAGGCTTATACAATGTTTTTAGTATTTTAGTTAAATAAATAATAATTATTAAAAATTGTTGTTCATTTACTCGTTTTATTATTCCAAAACAGAAAAATTCCTCCTGTTGCTACTGTGTTCCTGTTACATACATACAAATATGTTTTGTGGTTTTAATTTGTTTTCTTTTTATGTTTATCTCTTTTTTTTTCTGCTTGCCTTATTATCATATGTACATATATACATTATTGCGTATGGAAAAAAAATTATGTATATATTTTTTCAAGCATAAAGTTAAATACATGTACTAACTATTAGTATAATTATAGATTAAATATATACATGTATGTATATATATACATATACATACAATACGTACATACATAAAAAAGAGAAGAAAATGAACGAAAATATGTTATTTTTTTCATCGTTACACATTTATGTCTATGATAATTCTAATAAAAAAACAAGAGATTTCTTGTATTTTTTTCATACTGCTGTTACCCTTTATACTCGTATAATATCCTGTATATAGTGAAGTAAGTGGTTAATTACCAGAAATTTTTATAAGTTAAATTTATGTAAATCAAACAATGTCCATTTTTTTGTTTTATCTTTATTTGAACTTTTACAATTTTCACAATTTCACATTTTACAAGAAATTATTTTGATTTTGATCAGTTGGATAGAAATATAGAACTAGCATTTACATATAATAGCTGGTCAGTATTGTGCTTATGGAGGCAGTACCCGATTAGTTTCTGCTAACTTTACATATAAATGTTTTTGATAAATTATAAATTGAAATTGAGATCTGATCACCCCACACAAGAGACAGATTTATACAAACGCAATGTAAAAGAATATAGAAAAGTATGCCTATGTTGCCTGTACTGATTTCGATTTATAAACCGAATATACATACATACATATGTAGATCTAACTTTCTTAATTTTAATTTGAGGAAAAGATCAAGACAGAGATTCTCATTTCTCATAAAATTGTAAAACAAATGTTTCTTACGAAAATTGCTGATGTTTGCTAAAATTAAAATTTGTACTAAGGCTTAATAAAGTTATATTTACTGCTTTATTCTTAAAATCAATGTGTTCAATTGTTTCCCTGTTTTGAATATTCGCTATTCATAGTACATATTACCTAAAAATTTATTCATTTTTTTTTTTGAATACATAATGAAATATTTGAACTTTACAATTATTAAATCAACTTAAATTATTGTTTTTTATAACAAGTTTTTTTTGTATGCAGTTTTGACTGATTTCAGTTATTTGCAAGTTTTTTGTTATTATAAGACTGTTATTTATTTCTTCAGTTGATTACAAAATTATTACAAATTTATGCTTTTTGATACAACAACAAATGAAAAAAAAAATTTGTGCAGTATACACAATATATTAGATGGTAATAATAAGAATAATTGTGCGTAGTTAAATAATTAAAAAAAAAGAATAAATACAATTCACACACCTTATCTTATCTTAAAAAAATAAAATTTGTATATACTAACTAAGAAGCGGTATTTATAAAATTTCATATTATATTTTATATTTTTCTTAATTTATTATTTACATTTACTAAATTTATATGACTAGTATCTTTTTAATATTGCTTTAGCTAAAACAAAAATGAAACATAATTAAAAAATATTAAATTCATACATACGCATAGATTTATTTATTTTTATTTTATTTTTTTCAATAAACAGCAGGAATGACCTATATTATTTTTCATAATATGTATCTAAAAATAAAATTCATAAAATATTATATAGATATGCATTTAAAATGAATTATGTTTGTGTTTATCTGAGACATATCATTTATATTATGTAAATACAAATTTAATTAAATTTTAATTTGATAACGTTACTTTTATTTTCGTTTATTAGCGTTGTCATTTTAGACCTTAGAGCTTGTTCAGATTTACATTTAGATTTAAAAATTTATCTTATTCTTTTTTTTTAAGCTTTTTTAAAAAATCTTTTAAATATTATGTTTCTTCATTGCACAATGTTTCATAAGTACAAAACAATTAAAAAAAATGTTGCGTCAACAAAAAACAAAAAAAAAATCATTTTAGGAATTTTTTTGAAAATTTGAAGACTAAATATTTAAAAACAATATATTTAAGGATTGAGTATGATGTTTTCTGTCGAATTTACAATCTTTTAGGTTTTAATCACTTTCGAATATTTTGTCGGCAACACTGTCATTTAAACTTTCGGTGCTGGTATTTAAATAAATACAGAATTAAAGAATTTTCAAATATTTTTTCAATAGCTACTTTTTCTTAAATTTTCAAATAAAATAATCAAGTTTGATTAAAAAATAAAATAGAAATACTTAAATACTCCTATGTACAAATTAATTATCGTTGAATTTTTCGGGGTGAGCTTGTTATTATTTGTAACGAACAACATTTTATTATTTGTGCGTCGTTATGGTATGGGTAATGAAATAGTCTTTCTAAGAGGCACTCAACAGCTGTTTTTTTTTCTCAAATTTCCCATGAAAAAAAATAATATAATGCCAATTTAGCTTTTCTTGGTACATTATTTGTGGTGAATCTTATTTAATCTGTTGAATGACCTAAAGCGTTATTAAAATGAAAAACAAAAAGGAAAAATCTTGTAACTCTAAAAAAATATATGGCAGGTAAAAATATTAGAATACATATTTTACATATTATACGAGTACATAACGATAACGATCTTTTTTTATAAATTTTGAAATAAAGAGTTAAATTTTTGAATGTAGAAAAACAAAATAAAAATTTACGGACTTTTTGGTTCTCATAAAGATACATATATACAAACATTTAATGTACGAAAATTTTATACAGTCAATTGTGGAATTAATGAGCAAAAAAAAAGATTTATAATTTTTTTCTTAGAACAAAGATAAAATAAGAAAATAACAGCAAAAGTCAAAAATGAAAAATTTTATGGATTTGTGCATGTTTTCAAGAAATTATGTGGAAAAAAAATTTAACAGTTTGAAATCATGACTAAAGAGTAAACTAGAGTTTATAATTTGGACTATTTTTAGCAATTTTTATAAAAAATGTTTATGTATAAAATAAAATAAGACGCAATTTTCAAATTTTTCTATGGGTTCTTGTATGATCTTTATATTAATCTTTGGTAGTAAAATTTCAATAAAAAAAGTGATTTTTATTGTCATAAATTTTGTAATACTTTCATTATTTTATTTCTAACTAAAATTGAAAAATAAAATTGATGCGCGTATGTAAAATTTTAATGAAACTCTTGAGTAAATGAATAGCTAAGGAAACAATTACGGCATATATTAATGAGTTGATAAATTGCTCATGAGTCGAATGTAAGCTACTCATGAGTGTGTTTTCTATCGCAGCATAGAACAGTGGAACGAGGACAGTAGATTTAGTAACATGCAAAGATTCGGCCGCCCGCGAACAGTCCTAAACGCTTCAAAGTTTGTTTGGAAGAGATCCCTTCAAAAAATATTTTGACCAAATTTCAGCTTCCTATTTTTCCGGGAACATACTTTTTGAAAGGGACGGAAATGTCTACAAAAATTCCATAACATTGATCGGCGTATGTAAAATTAAACATATGTAGATCGGAGTATTAAACTTCTATAGCAAAAAAAATTAGTAAATAAACAAAGAAAAATAATAAAATTCAAGAAAAAAAAAACGAAAATTCATAAAAAATTAAAGCAAAAGAATATAAAATTCTCTATATTTAAGTATGTGTACATTTTCAAATGTAAAATAGAAAATATAAAATTTCTCTTAAATTTTTATCTCGTTTTATTTTTCCTTTATTTTACACAAAATTGGAAGCTTTTTTGCGCACCTATTTCATAAAAGTAAAAGTTAAAAGAACAATAAAAAAGATTAAAAAAAACAAACTAATGTAGAATGTGTAAATGTAGACATTACATTTTTTTAAACAGAATGCACATAAAAAGCGTAAAAGAGATAATGTCATAATATTTGTTTATGTTTCTTGTTTGTCTTTTGTTCTGGCTTTATTTTTTTTTAAACCTTTGTAATTTATTTATTTTTTATCATTTGTATTTATATATTTTCCTCCACGTTTTACATGGAGTCGACAAAACGAAAGATGAAATTACCTTGTTTTGTTTTTTATTTGAAAAACTATAAAATTTACAATGTCAATTTCCGTATGAACAACATCAAATGAAAATGTTTTTTTTTAAATTTGATGTTGTTCCAAAATAATTGAAATAGGCAAAAGAAACATCTGGATTATTTTAATTTTTTTTTTTAAATTGAAAATATAACGAAATAAATTTGATGTCATTCTCATTTGAAACTTTAAAATATTTTTTCTTCCTTGAAACCGGATATAACACAAAAGAGATTTAGAAATTTGTTTAGTATGATTAATATTTTTATTTCATAATTTTTAATCCTCCAGAAGCAAACTCAATCTGACCGAGAGTAAGGACAGATTGGAAACAGAGGATGAACTGGACACAAGATTAGAATCTTTTGAGTGAGCCATGAGTGTGGCATTCAAAGTCTCGTGTCCAGTAAAACTCTACCACCATGGTGGAATAAAGAGCTTACGGTCCTAAGAGAAAGGACCAGAAGACTTTTCAACATCTTAAAAGGATTCTTTGAAGACATACAAAATACCCCTTAAGAAAGCTTAGAAAAAAGGTTGGAGGGAATACTGCCAATCTATTGAAAATTTAGAGGATTCAGACAAGTTATGCAAGATCCTGTCCAAAGAAAGAACATGTCCTACTTTTATCAGAAAGGAGAATGGATCGTGGACAGAATCTGCGGAAGAATTCCTAGAAATTTTATTGAACACTCATTTTCCGGGATGTGAGAACATTTTACAGGGGTGAGTGCTTCAGAAAAACCAATGTATGACATTGGCAAGCATAGGAAGTCTAATTATCAAGGAAAGGATTTCCTAGGCAATTAGCACTTTCGAGCCTTATAAATCACCTGTTTCAAAACCTTTACTTATTGCTTTTTCGAAGCCAAATATTTATGTATGTTTGCATGTTCTGTTCTATTGTCTATTAATGCTTTTTAAAATTGACAATTGATTTTTAATGTGTCTTCTGTTCAGCAATGGAACTTTGGCTGATCTTATGGCTGGCAAATTTGTTTCTATTGAACGTTTTCTTTCACTTTTAGGTGGAATAGGGAAATCTAGAGCGCTTAAAATTTTTGTTGATGGCATGAATGGGTTCAGTTCCATTGTGTTGACAATATAACTATCATTTTTATCTTCTTACCTCTATTTTTCTGGTGTTTTTTCTACCTTTTTGTGTATGAAATTGTTTTTGGATTATTTTACCACAGATGGTGCTGCCTGTATAGAAAAAAGCTTAAAATGGATAAACTACTTGAAATAAGTTTGGTCCTAACCACTTAACAACGTTCTTATATCCCAATTCATTGCTGACAGACCAAGGAGTTTATCCATTTAAACGGGTTTAGACAGTTTCTAAACTCCGGTCTGTCATTAGTATTAGTTTAAGATTTAAACTCAGTTTAAGCTTCACTACTGTGAAACTGGGCATGAATGTTATAAAATCATTTTCAGATAATATAATAAAATTAAAATGAAATATAAATTTTATAACTTATGACATGTATTATACATGTGTAGATTGTAGATATATCAAATTTGTTTGCATCTATGAATTTTAAAATAACAAAATTGTATTAGTTGACTTTTTTTTTGGAAAATCTAATTGATTTTAATAAATTAAATTGATTTTCTCAAACATTTTGTATAGATATAGATATAATAATGATAATTATATGACACATGACACTAACATTATGTTTATCACACAAATTCCATCACATTATTTCTTTATCCTTTATATTTAATATTTTTCAATTTTTTTCAATAATGAACCTTAATTTAATATAAAGTAATTAGTCAAAAAATAAAAATAATTCCTTTTCAAAAGTTGAATCATAAAAGGTGTATTTTAATGGGTTTGAAGGTGAAATTTTAAAATAATTATGTATAGTATATGTATACATAATGTTTAAATACTTCTAAAGAAAGGTACATATTATGTACTATTTAAAAAAATAGGATTTTTGTCAACAAAGAAAGTTTATAAAATAAAAGTTGTATAAAATTGTTATATGTACAACATGTTGAGATACACATATATATGTATGTATACAATTTTTAATAATAAAAGTATAAATGTAATTTTGTTTTCTATTTTAAGAATTATTAAAGAGAATAAAAATTAACGTTAACTAATTTATTTTTTTTCCCCCAATGAAAAAGTGTTTTTTTCATAAATTTTCTTTTCACTTTTTTTCTTCTTCTAAAATTTCTCTTTTCTATAGAAATCTATCAAAATGAAAATAATAAACGATTAGAAAATTTACCATGCTTGTTTTTTTGTACAGGAAATGTGTTTATGATCATAATTTATTTGATTTAATTTTTTTTCTTAAAGGAGAATAAAAAATTTATTAATATTATTTTATGGTAAGTTACTAAAACAAAAGGATATTGAAAAGAGAAAAAGGAAAAAAATGTAGCGCAAGCTATTTTTTTTATGAGCCACATGATATGTATTTTTTTTTTTTTTTTTTTACTTAAATCTTGATTATGTATTTTTTAAGAAAATCGTATTTTTGAAAAAAAAAAAAATAAGTTGGAAAATTTAAACTTTTCCAGCAAACATTTAAAAAAACAATTTCTTGATAATAAAATTTTAATATATAATTCTTTTATATTTTCTCTTACCTCTTTTATTTATTTTGCTTATTTAAACTGGAAAATGTTTTCATCAATTTGCTTGTTATTTTTCACATGCAAAAAATTCGAAAAACCTAGTATTTTAATTATTTAAATTTTATCTGATGCACACACATTTGTGCGCCCTCTTTATTTTTTTAAAATGAAATATTACACTTCTTTTTTTCTTGAAGAAAATATTAAATTACATCACAACTTATATATACATACATATGCGACATGTTCTTATTTTATTAAACATTTATATGTATAATTTTTTCACGATTACATTTACAATTCAAGATGTTTATAAATCATGAACAACAGGCTGTTTTATACATGATAAACTGCAAATAAAACGAAAATGTATAAATTTGTTGAAAATATTTCACTCATTTATACTTTTTCACTCAAATTATGTTTTAGTATAAACAAAAACTGAAGAAACAGATAAATTTTACTCATATTTTACGCAGACTCAGAATTGTATTTAGATTTTTTGGTTTCTTCGTTATATTTGAATTTTTTTTTAAATGAAAAAAAAAATGGATGAAAAATTTTCTTTTTTGAAAATCTGTTTTCCTTGAACCAAGGAAATCGCAACTTTCATCAAATAATCAATTAAAAAATCGGTAAAAAAATTCACTGAAAATCGAAAAAAAAGCAAAAAAATTTTCTAAAATCAGCTATGCGTTTTTTATTATACGTAGTTTTTTTTTTTTTGAATCGCCATTCTTCATAGTTAGTGGTCTTATAAAAAGAATCCTTTTTTGTTGTAATTCATAAAAAAAAACATGATGAGTTTTTTATTTATTTGTACTAATCATCATCATTTATGTATATTAGTAGTGCTGGTGCTGCTGTTGCTCTAATGCTGCTTGAAGGAAAAACGAACAAAAAAAAAATCATGAAAAATAAAACAGTAAAAAGAAAATTTCATACAATACGACTTTTATGCTGAACGTGAAACAGACTTCAATGTTAAATTTTAGTCAGTAATATAACCTTGTGATAGATACATAGGTTAATTTTAGGAAGTTAAACAATTATAAAGTAAACATTTGAAGAAATAAATAAATAATGATTTTGTTTTATAAGAATAAAATATTTTATTTACGACCAGATAATGTGTACGATGTATAGAAAAAATAGTTTTTTAAAGAATATATGTTTCTTTGATTTTGAAGGACTTATTTTTTAAGGAAAAATTAAAAAAAAAAAAGTGAATATGAGTTATGCAAACTTAAATATTTAATAATATACATAGTATGTAATAACAATTATGTGATCTTTAATGAAATCTGATTAAGCAGAATTTTATTTTCTTTGAAAATAATTTTTTCCTTGTTTTTCAAAAAATTTTTCATGTTTTTATGGTGTAAATGTGAATTAGTTTTAAAATAATTAAAGAATTTTTTTTTAATATAAAGAAAAAGTTTTCTACAGGAAATTAATAAATAAAAACTTTTTTGATTGACTGACAACTTACAAGGAAAAAATATGTTAATTTTTTTTTTTCTAAACTTTTCAAAAATGAAAAGAAAAAAATTATATAAAATTAATTAGGTATTTGGAGCAATTTCTTATTTTTATTATGCATTATTTTCAGGAAATATTTTTTTATTGTAAATAATGACTATTAAAAATGTTATATATGTACTATGTATTTCTGATATGTCATCTACATAATATACTTTGTCCGTTATAATTTAACTGCTGCTATAAAAATGTTCTTCTTGTTTTTGCTTTTATTTTTTTTTTTTTTAAATAATGAATGAATCTAAACGGAAAAAAAGATGAAGATTGTGATTAATGACATATGTACTTACACGTATAAAAATTTTTATAGAGAATATGATATATAATTTATGTATGTATGTACATGTACATACATACATAAATGTGAACGTATATGTTTCATTAAACATTAACAAAGTATATTAAAAGTAAAATGAATGTATTATAATCAGGAGAATAGCTTAAATTAAGTACATATTATATTATACATAGTATAATGTAATTATATCACCGAGGAAATAACATACTTCGTGTAATAAGAAATACATACATATGTTTAAGACTATCTAGGATGTTATCGTAGGAAAATAGGAAGGAAATTTAAAAAACGATTGTGATAAAGAAATTGTTTGTTAGATAATTATAAAATTACGGTGCACAAATAATAAAATTGTTGAAACGTACATATGTATATTTATGTTGAGAAAAAAATTTATTATCATATATTACATACAATTCAATGAATTTTTCCTTTTTTTTATCATTTTTGTTTATTTTTTTTCTTTTTTTCTTTTTATTCATAGATATAAAATTACATATCACATAATATGTTGGTTTGCATATTATTAATGCATTTTCTCACACATAATTTATTTTGACTTTATTCACTAATTTGTATTTTGATGCCTAAAAATTGATTTATGAATTTTGATTAATACATTTGATGAAAAAAAAATACATACATACATTATGTACATATGTATGTCTGATTTCATTTTAAGAAATACATAATTAACTACAATACAATAAAATTTTGTTTGGTCCTGCAGCCTGTTGAGCATTTGACTTCTCTCAATTTAAATTACATAATTTTATGGTTGATTTTTTAAAATATGTATTTTTTTATTTTTGTTTATTCTATTCAAATTTAAGGAGCATGAGTAGGCCATGAATATTATTTGTTTAATTTAATTTTATTTTTTTCATTGCTTGATTTAATTTGAATTGTATTAATAGTTTAAGTTGTTATTGTGAAAATAAAAAAAAAATTTATTTGAAATAAAATTTATATTTTCATTGGACTATAAGCTTTGTGTTTTCTTTCAAAGACTCAATCTTTATATCCACCTTCTTCAATTATTGTGAGTTAATTGAAGGACTCTTTTGAGCATTGAATAACTCGCAGTATTTTCACTATCAGAATGAACTTCCACCGGATCTAGAGCTGAAATAACTGCCCATTTAAAGCAGTATTCGTCAGTATTTTTTACATTAATTGGTTCAGCCACTTTTATTTTATGAAAATTTATTCTAATATGGTAAATCCAATGATGATGTAGAAGGTTGATTGCGAATATCATTAGATATAGCTTCAATAGAAGACACCTTATGTTGAGTCCTCATGTGTGATAATAGAGTATCTTCGCGTGTAAAGCTCTCCTTGCAAATACTGCAAATTGTACGATCTCAATGCTTTGCTTGAACATGTCTTTCAAATTTTTCATTTTGTTGTCTCTGTAAACTATGTAACAAACAGTTCAAAATTTTCAATGAATTTTAATAATTCTTATAGAATTAGATTTTAAAACACAACTTTTAATTTGAAAAAAAAAAAAAGATTAATTAAATCACTTGAAAATTCCACGACGAACTGATACCGTTTAAAGAAATCGTCTCCATTTATAATGAAAAATCTTACCTCTACCCTTTTTTACTGTTTAAAAAATTACAATAAAGTTTGCATACACAACTAGAATTTCACAACTTGATGATTACTCTGATTGTATGATTGTTCTAAAGTATTTGGTTATTAATATTCAACAATTTTTTAATTTAATGAAATAAAGAGCAAACATCATTTCTTGATTTTAATAAATTATATAGCATAAGTCGTTTAAAAAAAAAACAATATTAAACTTGAACTTGAATAAACATATCTCAATATGATTAGTATGTACATATGTTATTCACTATATAATATTAAAAAGTTTTTACATAAACAATTGTATGATTATTTTAGAGTATTGTTTATTGTTTAGTGACCTGAAAAATAAAACAAAAAATATTTTCGTTTGTGTATATGTGTCTGTCTCATTTTAGCTAATTGAAATTTTCTTTTAGAAAAATGTGAAATATTTACATTTCATTTCCATTAACTGAAATTTAAAAAAAATTTTATATTTTCAATTTATGTTACTTTTTTATCAAATATAAATATATGAATGCGAAATTCGTACAGAAACTTCCTTTTTAGTTTTTTTGTGAAAAAAAAAGTTAAAATGAATTCTGCATAATTTGAAACATTCTGTTAACATATTTTAAAATTTAAATAGTACCTTTTTTAGGGTTCAGATATATTTTTTAGAATTTCCTACAAACAATTATATTTGAAGTTATCAGAAACATATCGAGTACTGCCTCCAAAGCACAATACTGAATCCGATTGTTAAAAATACTATAAAACGAATTTAACTGCTTGGTAGGTGAATAAAGTTGCATTAAGTTTAAAATAAATCACTTTGGTGAGTACCGCCTTTAATGTCTAATTTTTAATTTAAAGAATTAAGGTAAAAGAAATAAATTGTTGATCAAAAATTTAATACCAACAAGAATTTTGTAGGTATATAAATATTAATATATTTATATATTTAAAGCATTTTATGCAAATACATATTTTATTACATTGTTTTTTTTTTTTTTAATTACATTTTCTTAAAATTTCTTCTAAATAACCGATTAACAACCGATCTTTTCACCCATGGAAAATATGTAAATTACAAATATATTTTCAATAATATATTTATTTTTAATTTATTTGCTAGTATTTTAATTACACATAAAAATATATTTCCGAGCAAATGAAAATTAATTGTGATTTTTCTTTTGTTATACATATTACAGTTTTAATAATATTTCAATTATGGTGCAAAGAAATCGGTTTGTTTTTAGAATAAGAATTACATTTTATTAATTTAAAAAAAGGAAAAAAATATTTCCGTCTCAAAAGAAAAATTACAAAATAAATTCTCTCTATTTACAAATATAAAAAAAAAAAAATATTTTTTTAATCTTTTTCTTTGAAAAACATCGCTTGAAAACGCTGCTAAAACATATCCATATCGCTATAGTTCATTTCAACGAAATCATCATCATATGTTACCAATCCCGGTTCATCATCAAGTGAACGATTTGTTTTTTCTGGATTTGCATCATTAACATGATTTATTGCATGCAAACTATAATCTGGACTACTTTCTAAGCCAGCATTTGTTACTGGTGAAGGTGGTGGATTTGATACTAAAATAAAAAAACATAAAAATAAAAATACTTTTTAACTGTTACAAAAAAAAAATGCTTTTTGTATTACAATTTGTATGAGTATCTGGCTTCAAATGGCACATCGATGATGGAATATCAATACGTTTCGACAATGCTGGTAATTCTTTTTCCTTTAAACCTAATTGCTTTTTCAATTCTTCTACTTTTTTATCACGTTTTGTTGTCAAACTTTTTTTACGTCCTTTATATGCTCCTTTTACATCATCACGAAATATTATTTTTTTATTTTCAGCTGATATATTATCGTGGTGTTTTAGCAAAAATAAAAAAACACCACCAGGTGTTCGGCGTCTAATACCATTCTAAAAAAAAAATTAAGAAACTTTTTACAAAATTGTTTTTACTTGAAATGATTTTTTACCATAACCATCATGCCTCCACCTCTTTCAATTCTTTGTGTTTCTTTGAATATTTCAATAGGCATTTCTTTACCTAAAATTTCAACAGCTCGAACTAAAAATATTAAGAAAAGTTAAGAATCATTATTAAAATTTTTTGGACTAAATTATGTAAAAAGTAGTTAAAGTAAGTCATTGATTTTGCATTTATAGCTTCAATAGATTAGTTGTGAATAAAAAAATTATAATGAAAAAAAAAAAAAAAAAAAAAAAAATTTCATAAATATTAGTCTGACTGTATAACAAAATGTAAAATCTAATATATAATCTAATTCGAATAAGTAAGTATAACCTTTTACCTCCCTCTAATGCTTCATTATAATAAACTTACCTATTAATTCATCTTTTTCTTCAAATAACTTATTTGCTATATCTCTAGCTATTTCCTGATCGTCATTTTCTATGTTTACAGTTAAATCTAAAATATATCTAGGCGCATTTTGACTATCGCAACTACTTGAACTCTCTCTTCTATTAAATCTGCCACGACTTTTAATTGATTTACGATCACCACCAGAATTTAATTTCGAACGTTTATTTTGATAGCAATGAAATGTACTACTACTGTCAGATAAATCATCACCACTATTCAGTGCTGATGAATATCTTCTTTTAAATCCGCCACCAATAGCTGATGGATTTCTTTTATCCAAATTATATTTCCATGAAAAATCATAACTTTCAACATTTCTATCACTTTTTGGATACTTGTTAACGTCAATTCCACGCATATTTTCTGATAATGATTCTTCTTGTAGACTTGCTGTCCAAATATTATATTTTTTAAAATTACTTTTTGTTGTTTGCTGTTGTTCACCACGGTCCTCATTCATTGTTGAATCTTCATTTGGTTTAACACGTAATAAAACTGTACGTTTTCGTTTTTTCTTTTGTTTACTAGCATCATCTTCATGATCTGTACCTTTTACAGCTTTATAAATCATATCATCTGAATCTGTTGATGTATCGCTGCTTTGTCCAAAATCTGATTGACTATCGTCAATATCTTCTACACCTTCATCCATTTTTGTTGTTTTCTGTTGTTCATGCTCATGCTGCTGATAGTGAGGCATTTTTGCAACTCCAGCTCCAGCATTTGATTTTTCATGCAAGTTGATGTCTGGTCTTTGTAAAGGAGTATAAGCTCCGTCACTATCAGATAACTTTTACAGTAAAATTTTTAATTTACAAACCTATTTAATATTAATAAAATATAAATTACCTCTCCTTCTTCAAGATCTGCATTGTATTTTATGGTTTCATGCTCCATTTTCTTATGAAATTTTACACATTTATGATTTAACTCTTCGCCTATCTTTAAAAGAGCAATGGAAATGGACGCTCTTCAGTTCATATATAATATATATATGTATGTATATATAAAATCAAATTTTTGACAACTTACAGTGAAATGACAATTTGTCGGTATTAAACAAACTTCTACCATAGAGTACTTCTTATAGAGGTCTACTCGTCATACACATTACATATCTGCAAAATTCTACCTATACACTATGGGGCCAAACCCCCAATTTTAGGCAAAAACTAATTTTTCGAATCGATTGTATTTTCAAAATAACACTGTTTCTGAAAACAAAATACTCTAAAACGAAAAATGTTGTTGAAATTTCCATAATTTGGTAACACTGTGTTGAGTAAAATGATTAATGAATCCAAATATAGAATTTTTAAACTATCTTCATTTGTAATTTGAATTTTCAGAAGTGCACATCGAAATATCAAACGCGATAAAGTGAAAGTGAAAAGTAATAAAAATTATTTCAAATATGGAAAATTAAACTTCAGGTACATAATCCAGAAACACAGTATTAAATTTTATTCAATTGTACTTCTACGGGCTACTTGGACAGGATATTTGAGTGCTGTAGAAATATAAAAAACATTCTAAGAAGGATCTAGATGGTATCAGCTAAATTTTTGCTTATGTCGACTTAAGCGGTTTGTGGATGTGACCACAGATATATTTCGAAAACACAAAAAATGAATGCTTTGTAAATTTCTGCTGTGTAATCACTACTTGCTGTTGCCAATCTTTTACCAGGATCATCAAAAGTAATATTTAAAATTTTATCATGATGGCTTGTTATTTCTATATATGAAACTATAAACAGTTTTCACTTGAACGCATATGCTATATTCTTGCTATCGAATCCAAAGATGCAGTACCTACCTATTAAGGATCCATTTAAAGTGAGGCTATTCTCAAGAAGAAGATAAGTGATCTGATGGAAACTGAAGTGATCACATATTACTTCCTCAGTTCTAATAAAACACAGCTATTGTTTTTTGATATTTAAATTTCTTGTCCTAAGTCTTGTGTTTGGATTTGACTTTTAGTGATTAATTTTAACTTGTCAATGTCAGTAATTGTCTCCGGTGAGTATAAGTATAATTACGAATTGGTATTTAGTTATTTTTTTTTAGTTTGTAAAGACGGATTTTACGTTTAAAGCCGAAATTTGAAACACTTAATTTCTATATTTTAAATTACATAAATTAACTTTTATGTAGTGTAATTGTACAGTCATAAATCATAGACTTGCAATAATAGTTCATGTATGCTTCACTCCGTACATAATCATTATATGTAATTAGCACTTCAATCTAATTAATCTAAAAAGTGAAAAAAACAGTACAAAAGTATTAGTAATAAAGTTAAATTAAAGACATGGACCGTGGTAAAGGACTTCCAACTTCAAGATCATCAAAAACGAAGATTGGTGCACCACATCACGGCGGTGAACTGTACGCTTTGGGTACAAAAGGGTCATCAAGTCGTGATGATAAAAGTAAAGTAATATCAGTGAAATCAGCATCAGAACGTAAGCGTGAAGCAGCACCATTAGGAGGATCTTCATCTAAAAAGTCAAAATTAAGTAGTAGTAATAGTACTAGTGTAGGGGGTCCATCTCGTTCATCTGGATCAGGAATAGGAGATGGAAGCAGTACAGGCAGTATTAGTAGTACAAGTGTGAATTCAACACCAACAGTTGCTGTTGAACCATGGGAGCAATTAGCTCTAGAATGTGCTGATCCATTAGAATTTTTGTATTCTATAAAAGTTGCATATGATCAACAAGATACAGATACTATAATTGGTTTAGTATGTGGGGCAGTTAAATCATTATCATCATCATCAACAACACGTAGTAAAAATGAAAATAATACCTTAGTTATATCATTATTGTATTTGTGTAAAGAACTACCATCAATATTTCATAATGATATTATTACATCAGCTTTTGTATGTATTTTAAAAAAGGATAGCCAACATGCGTTCAAAGGTAGAAATAATCAATATGCACATGTTGTTGCAACAAATTTATTGGTACGTGCATATTATGATAAGAAAAATTGGCCAGAAATATTTTTACGTATATATATTGATGATGCATCTGGTGAACGTGTTTGGGTCGATAATCCAGATTGTGCACCATTTGTTGAAAATATATGTACAGCATTTGGTACACATATACCACCAAAATCAATGTTACAACCAGAATTATCGTCTGGTGAGCGTGGAGGAGGAGCCAGTAGTAGTAGCAGTAGTGGTGGTGGTCGTGATTCAACGACAATTACAATTGATGATGATTCAAATGATAATTCAATGCATAGTAATAGTGAAACATTTCGTAGTGAATTATTATTTGATTTTCAAGTACAAGAACGTTATACAAATAGCATGCATATTGTTGAAAAATATGTTCTTGATACAGTTAAAGATCAATTCAATAGACGACAGCAACAAGATTGTTCAACACGTAATTTTTTAAAATTTCTTTCAACAACATGTGGTATACCAGATATTCGAACATTATCTGTATCACGTTTAGAATTATGGATTCATAATCAAAAATTAATGAAACCAGCACAAGAACTTTTAACATATATTTGTTATAATATAACAGGGCAAACTCATAAAGATAACGAAGTTTTAGCTAGCTTAGTTAAAATGAGATTAAAATCAAAGCCTTTGATTAACACTTATATGACATGTTTAAAAGAAATGATTAATTTACAACCGAGTATTTTATATACAGCATTAAAATATGTTGTACAAAATGAATTATCAAATGCAAGAAATCCAAATAATATGGGAATGTTAGGTAAGATTAGCATAAAATTTACTTAATTTTTTAATAAATACCTACTTTTTATGTTTTTTCTTCTCCTTTTTTTAATATAGCAAATATGTTTCAATCCAAACCTGAACAATCAGCAAAACATTTAGCCGAAATTTATCAAGAATTCTTATTACAACGTGAAGATTGTTTACGTACATTACGTGTATTCTTACGCGAATTAGTCAAAATGTTACGTTATGAAATTAATTTAATGGAATTTTGTAAAGCATTTTTAATAATACGTCAAGAATTACAACAACAAATTCAACAATTTGAATTAAAAGAACGTTATTTTCAACAAATGGTCGATATAATATGTTTATGTATGTTTTTATTAATATCACCACAAATTCGTGAAATAAATGTATCATCACGTGCTGGTCGTGATATGAGAAATAATTCAACATTAATAACATTTTATAATCAGATTGGCCAAATACATTTAGATTCATTAACATGGATGCATGAAATAGTACCACATTTATTTCATCCACAAAGTACTGAATATAGTCAAGCATTACATAAAATATTATTATTAGATACACCAGAACAATATTCAAAATGTGATCAATGGCCACCAGAACCAGAACGTGCATTATTATTACGTTTAATATCTGAAACACCAGTACATCAAGATTCAATATTACGTATAATTTTAATTGGTATTACAAAAGATATACCATTTAATGTACCAGAAACAATTGATGTTATTGAACAAACTGTTAAACGTGCCTCAAGTTTAAAATCAGATTATCCAGCTGTTGAAGCAACAAAATTAGAATTAATTGATTTTTTATTTAGTATGGCAGAATATCATCATCCAGAAAATATTGTATTACCTATAAGTTATGAACCTCCAAAATTAGCAATATCTGTTTATTATTGGAAAGTATGGAATATTTTATTAATTTTATCTGCACATAATCCAAGTACATTTGGTTCATTCTGTTGGGAACAATATCCCATGTTGAGACAATTGATGGAAATGTGTATAACGAATCAATTTCATGATATTAAAGCACTTGAAGACGATGCTCAGGTAAGAAAACTTTTTTTTTTTGTAAAGATTTATTTGATTTTTTGTTGATACTATTACCCATTAAAATTAATGAAAAAAAGGTACCAACATTTTTGGTTTTCTATGATTAAAAAAACTTTTTTTAATTTAATATTTGATCTTTAATTTATATAAACAGATAGTATCACTTGAAAAAAAACAGATTCTTGAGTTTGAATCTCATTTAGCTGCAGCTACATCAAAAGTCATTATAACAGAACAAACTTCATTATTGTTATCTCAATTAATGCTAATGGATCCAATGGGTGTTGCACGACGGCCACCAAATCATATGCTTGAACAATTACAACAATTGAATACAAGTCATAAACTTGGACATTTATTATGTCACAGTCGTAAACCAGATCTTTTGCTTGATATCATACAAAGACATGGAACAACACAGTCAATGCCATGGCTTGCAGATTTAGTTCAAAATAGTGATGGTGATTTTAATCACTTACCCGTGCAATGTTTATGTGAATTTTTATTATCAAATTCAGCAAATATAAATCCAGAAAATTCACGTGATGCTGAGTTACTAAATTATTTACGTAAACTTTTACAAGATTCAAGCTGTGAAAGACAAACTGCATGTGAAGTATTAGAATATTTTCTAAGGCGTTTAGCATCAACATCAAAACAATCTCGAACTCTTGCTATTCAAGGACTCAAATTACTTCTACAAACTCCAACTACTACTCAACAGCAACAACAACAGTACAGCAATAAGGATAAAGAAAATCAGACATCATCTGATTGGCTTTTATTATATCTTCCTCAAATTCCGCATTTTATGCATGCTCGACCTCTCATTATTGCTCAATTACGTGCTGCTTGTCAAATTGAAAATAATCCAGAATTAGTAATGATATATATTCAATTTATTGCTGCACATACTCTACATGATCCTGTTCCAGATATGCTTGAACATGTTATGGATATGGCACAATTAATTGTTGAAAGAAGCACAATATTTCAACACATTATTCCTCATACATTAGATACTATAACATCAACTAATCAAACTACACCAGCTGATATAATTCTCAATGAAAGTCGTTTACAAACTCTTAATTGCCTTTTTGTAATGTTTAATAATTACTTAATAAAATTACGTGAACATAAATCACCGTATGAATGGACTGATTATCCTGATTTATTGATGGTGAATTTTGAAGATGGTATACAACTTCCAATTCATTTGAATATTATTCATGCTTTTGTTATACTTTTGACGCATTCTTCAATTTCATTACCAAATTCAATTCCAATTTTAGATTATTGGTTTCCACCATCTCGTCATATACCTCAAGCATTTACCGTTGATACAAATGAATCAGTACCACTTTTACCAGATTGGTTAAAATTAAAAATGATTCGTAGTCCAGTTGATCGTTTAGTTGAAGCTGCAATGTATGATTTAACACCAGATCAAATCGTTTTATTTGTACAAAATTTTGGTACACCAATCAATTCAATGTCAAAACTATTAGCACTTTTAGATCATGCTGTCATGGAACAATTTGAAGCTGTTAAAAATGCTGTTTTAAATAAAGCATATTTAGTTCAATTAATTGAAATTCAGCAAACTCGTGGTGCTAAAAATGGACACATTACAATGCAAGCATTAGAATTAAATTTACTTTCAGGTGCACCACCAATGCATCATCATCCTCATCATTCTCAGCATTTAGATTTTTGCAGTAGCATACAACAACAATCATTAACACAATCACAAAATCACCATCAGATAAAGCCACCATCAACAATTCCAATTTTAAAACATACAATTAACGTTCTAAACTCAATAAATTTAGATCAATTTCAAACAATTTTTTCAACGACAAATGAAGCTACTTTATCATATTCTTCAACAGTTTCTTCAACAAAAAATCCACATGAAGTTGAAGAAATTATTGATTTATTATTAAAATCACCATTATTAAGTAAATTGAATACAATTAGATTTCGTCGTTTAATTGGACAATTAATTGGTCATAATAAAATGCAAATGATACAACGACTAATTCCACAGCAACAACAACAACATTTAGAAATAACAGAATGTAAAAATTATGTTGCAAATAAAGCATGCATTTATTTAATGGAATTAACTGAAACACCATCTGGAATATATTTTTTTCAACATATATTTCAACCAACACATTTACTAACATTGTTTCGTGCATTATTTATTCGTGTACCAGAAAATATTGAAAATTATAACTTAATGCTTGAAATACTTGAAAGGATAATAAAAATTATGCTTCAGTTACCAACATTTATTGTACAAACTTTATTACGTATACGTCGAACATTTGTTAAACAAGTTCTAAGTAAAAGGCAATTAAATGAAATTGATACGGAAGGATTTTTACAGGTGAGTGTTACTTTTTTTCCCTTTGAATTTTGCATAACATTTTGTAATTGTAAAATTAAAAAGATAATAGGAATATTTTCGAAACTATTCGACCTTGAACATAAAAATCCGAAATTTTTATTTTTGGTCCGTGAAACACCCATTTATATACGTAACCCTGTGCTTAACATAATTGCAGCTCATCACTTCAAAAATAAATTTATTCATTCTTTTTTTTTTTATTACATTTTTAGCTTCTTCTGTCCATAGATTTGCATGAACTAGAAAAGAAAGGTAAAAAATTTATACATTATATGATAAGACAACATAAGAATGAAAATGTTATTGATGCTATATTAAGTTCTTTTAATACACCTGTAATAAAAAGTGAAGATAATCCAATGGTAAATGAAACACTTATTATGTTATTTAATAATAAACAAGGTATATTAATTGATTGGTTAACACAAATTGATACTGAAATGATAACTGTTAATGAACAAAAACAAATTGATTTATTATTTAATATGAAACGTACATATCGTAATGAATTTCGATATTATATGTTATCAATATTATGCCATCAAACAAATTGGTCTGAATTAAATATAACAATTAATGAAATATTAAATGAATTTAAAAAACATTATGATCCAACAGCTGTATTAAATTTTATTGAAGCATTACAACAACATCCAAAATTATGGCAAGGACGTGATAAATCACAACCAAAACATCAACAACAATTTGAATTAATATTACAATTAAATGAAACACAAATAAATGTTTATTTAGAATATGTATTAAATGAAATTATTTATAATTATGAAAATAATATTATATTACCATCATCATCATCATCATCATCAATATCATCTGGATTTTCTCAACAAAAGAAAACAATTAGTGAAAAATTAAATTCACGTTTAAATTTATTATTTGAAATAATTGATACAGAATATTTTGATTTAAGACAAGTTATAAAATTTGTACGTTCACATCGTTGTAATGAACAATTAAAATTTCAATTTCTACAACAATTATATTTATTAGAACCATCAATTAAATTTATTGATGATGAATTAACTGATGTATATCAAGCTAATACACTTTCAATAAAAGCATGTAATTCAGATATAATAACAAATTATATTATAACAACAATTGCTGGATCAACACATATAGCAACAACACAATCACAATCTCAAAAAGATCAATCAATTGCAAATGATACTGAATTATTAATACGTAAATTAGCTGCATCACATCCATTATTATTTTTAAGACAATTATCTGTTTTATCATCTTTATTACAAGGTAAAACTCATATGTCATTAAATGTTTTACGTTCTGAATATCATTTACATCGTTTTATACAAATTTTACGTGTATTAGAAATTTTACAACCTTTTATATTTGATGATGCATATAAAAGTGGTTTACAAACAGCATTAGATTGTTATTTTACATTATTTAAATATCATATACGTGCTAAAGAAGTTCATTCAATTATATTTCGTTTTGTTGAATTTTTACAATCTTATATTAATATAAATATAACAAGTTCCTTAATATTTATTGAACAATATTCTAATCTTTTACAAGAATTAGCATCAAGATATCATAATTATGCTCCATTACATCAACTTGTTCAAGGTTTATCATTAATGAAACATAAAAAAATTAATTCAGAATTAGCAGAAGATAATATTAAACAAGAATTTGATTTAAATAAACAACAATCATCTGGTAATACTATACAAACAATGGATATTGATGAATCATCTGTATCTAATACATTAGGCAATACTATATCACAATTAGATATTGAAAGTCGTGGTGCAGCATCATTTGTTTTAAGTGGTAATTTATATCATCATCAATCAAAACTTTTACATCAAATTGCACCACATTTTAATACATTAATTAATATTATACAAAATTCAAATTCTGAAGAAATTATTTTACAACCATTAAATGAAATTGATATTTTTACACTTAAACGCTGTGGTTATTTAGATGAATTATTTAATCGTTTATTAGAATTAATATTTTCACAAAGTGAAAAAATCCGTTCAAAATCTTATATTTTATTAATTAGACATTTAAAATATCATCCAGGTAATAATGATACAAATAGAAGTGTATTAAATGCATATTTACAATGTTTAAGTGATTCAAATTCAACTGTTACAACATCAGCATTAAATTATTTAGTTGAAATGGTTATTTGTTTACAAGAATATGCAACAGAAATTTTAAATACTGTTTTTGAATTGGGTATATCATCGAGATTAAATCCAACATCACAAATTAAAAAATGTATACAAATATTAAAATTACAACATTCATGTTAAAATTTGAGTAAAAAAGATTTAATAAAATATATAAATTAATATTAGAAACCAAAAATTTTAATAAAATATAAATTAGCTTTGAAACAACAACAATTATTTGAAGGTGGTGTGACATAATATAATATAATATAAAATATTTTTAAATAAAATTAGTTTTAAAAAAAAAAATTATTATACAAACATAAGTATAAGTAAAATAATAAAATTTGAGGTTTTTTCGCGCATGATTTACATGCCGTAGTGATCTATTTTATGTACATTACACGAAAGAAGAAACCTGTTACAACAACAAAAAACGCATGTGTGTAAGAATCTTTTTTTCTGCGCATGTTTTTCTAGTATAATACGATGTCTCAACTTTTATTATTTTACCTATGTATGTAATGTATTTAATTCGTTAACACTTAAATTGATGTATATACATATGTCTACAATTTTAAATAACTAAAAATAATTTTTTTAGGTAAATTTATTTCATGTATCATAGTTTGTTATATGTATAATATTTTAGAATTATGTATAAATAAATTTTTTTTTACATTATACATACATGGTGTTGTCGATACAAACAAAAAAAACTTCTATTACAGGGGGAAAGGAGTAAGTAAATCTCTAAGGGTTCAGTGGTACGGGAAGATTACAGGCACCTTTTTTGCAAACCCTTAAGACAACTCTTCTACCCCTCTCCCATATATGTTACGATTCGCCAAACTCTTAATTTTGTCATGTGAACCCAATTTTTCTCAAAAAATATGCGGTATTAACCACTATTTTTTATTTTGGAAAATTAAAGCTAATTCGATTCTGCATCGATTTGCTTATGAGCAATTTTCTTGGGAAACGTAAAGTTTTCATGCTATTGTTTCGAAGATAAACCAAGAATATTAATCATTTTCACAAGAAAATTGGTAATGAAGTCACAATTTAAGCCATAAATGGTCATTCCTACAAAATTGAACTTTTAATAACTTTTAAACTAAAGTACTAACCAAAATTATTTAATATTCATTGTGATTTACTTTCAATATTATTTTATCACTTTGTAATGCATCTACCGCTATTGTAACTGGGTTTGCTACATTCTGTAATAATCTAGATTAGAGACAATAAATGGTAAAAAGAATTTTAAGTAGTCGTTGGTTAAATCCAACATTTGGGTTAAATTCAATATCCCAATTAACGGGTTTATACGATATGAAATTCGAAGTAAACCAATATTCGGATTAATTTGGATTACGTATAAACCTGTACAATATTTAAAAATTTGCCGGTTAATCGAGTATCGTTCATACTCACCAATTCATCGTTGGTTTGACAGTTGAAAAAAATTTACAGCACGGGACTGGAACTACTGGCATTGAAAAAAAATTGAAACAAATATCAATCTGTTTTAGTAGTTGATGTCTGTCAAAAGAAAATTTTGTTTCTGATTTCTGCCTATTATATTCATCAGAAAAGTATTGTTAAAAGTGTGCATAATCCAGTAAGGAAGAACTGTATCAGTATTTTTTCAACAAAATTGTAAGTGCCGGACGCTTTTTTGGTGAAAAAAAAAATTTATATATATACTTATATTAATATAAAAGCAATAACATTGCATGAAGGTAAATACATATACATATTTTCATATAAAAAAAAACCTTATTTGTTAAAATAAATTGAATTTATTAGTTATTCTAATAAAAAGAATATTTTTTACTAGGACGATCATAATATCCCAATGCGTAAAACTCGCTCGCAAACACAAGCAGAAAATGCTGCGAAGAAATTTCTTGCGAATGCAAGAAATGCAACTCCACAACAACGGCAACAAGTCGCCCAGAGAGAAATGGAAGAAATAAAGGTAAAAAAAATGAAGTTTTCAAAAAAATCATCAAATCAATTTTCAATAGAATAGGTATATCAGTCAAATAAACAAAGAATTTTTCTTATTTGAAAATTTGTTTTTTTCTTCTTTTTTCGCACAAAGTTTGTACATATGTACTTTTTTTTTTATTTGACTGGTACCTATATAGATCTATTGATAAAAATTTTAATAATTACGCATGTATGAAAATATGTATATAAAAAGAAAACAGCATTTATAGATTTTCATACCTCTATATAGATAGGTGTATTTATTCACATCTAACTAATGTAAATAATATTCCAATTTGATATGAGGAGACCGCCTAAAAGTTTATTTTACTTATCACTTCTTTAAAAAATATAATTATAGAACAAAAAGGTAGTTAATTTTCCGTTATATTGTGCATTAACATGTATATATTGTATAATAATTAGGCTGGTGTAAAATGTAGAATGGTTCAATTGGGTTTAATGTTTATAGAATTATTGTCATACACGAAGATTTCTCATTTTTAATAAGAAAATAATATTTAGAAATACTTAACCATTATTGAATGAAAATAAACGTAGAAGCTGTGTGCAATAATTTTTTTTGTTAAAGAAGCTTGATAGCTTTGTTTCCCATTTTAAATGGAAATTGCAAATTTCTATTTAGTTAGTAAAAAGACAATAAGAAATTCAAAATTCGAATAAACAAATAAACGTCGTTCTAAACCTATTACATAGAGCACTTCACAAAACGTGTGCCAAATTGAGTTGGTAGATCTCGACGAGATATTAAAAAAATTGCACTTCAAGAGAGGATGCATTCTCCATTGTTTCCAATATATTCAAAATCAAAGAATTTTTTTTTCTGCGATATATTTCAGGGCTTCTGCAACGTAGAGGGCAAACTAAGAATGAGTTTAAAAGAAGTTTATTAAGTTGTGCGTCAATTAATTCAGTTATTGCAACTCAAACTTAGAAAACTTTGAAAAGAAAAAAATAAATTCTTATTTTATTGCATTATTTTCATCCATTTAAAAGTTATGAGCCATAATTCAAAAGCAGTTTCTTTATAATCAATTGAATTTATACTTGCGTACATGCATTTTAACATGAATGAATAAAACATCATACATGTGAGAAAAAAAAAAGTAGAATAAAAAAAACGGACAGTAGCTAGGTTTAGAAAAATTTAAAAATTTCGTAATTTTTCATTGAAAGACGAATTATGTATGTATGAAACTTATTCTTGCTTAATGTCATACTCATAGAACAGATATCAAAACAAACTTTTCAGCATACCTTTTTAATTTTGCTCAACGTAAATTATCGTAGGCCCCTTTTAATTTACGCAGTAAATTAAAAAATATACATACATATATTCACTGTACGACACATGATTGACCTCACCTATGATTTTTCATATTTCTTTGAAAGAGTTGTAATAGAAATAGAAGGATATGGATGATGTCAAAGGAGAAATACAGTTAATTTTTCAACATGACAAAAATGCAAATTCTTGGAATGGTCCTTAAACTTGCTGAAATGTTTTTTTTGCGTTCTATCTCTGTGGTTGCAATTTCTATAAGTCTTTTTTCGTAGTTCTCTGAATCCTTAAAAAATTATTGACCATTTTTATTTAATCTTTTTCAATTTGTTTATTGAATATCCTTTTTTGAGAATTTTGAAGTTTTTCAATTTCTTCACTTGTTAACCATTTGCCACTACCCATTTTCTCAATAGAAATTTGTTGAAAACGTTTAAAAAATTCAAAAAACAACTGAATATCCAAATTGATTTATAAATAGTGAGGCCAATTAATTGTGTTTTTTTTTTATAACGCTTTCCAATTAAAAAAACAACAGGATATTCCACTGGCTCTTCGTATAGTTATCTGAAAATCCTTATATCATAAAACTAAAGAAGCTCCTATCCTTTATTAAAATTCTTTCGAAGTTATTCGATTTTTATTTTCTGTTTTATATCGTTAATCGTTTCATAAACTCAAAGTAAACAGTCAATAAATTAATGCTGATCATTGTTCACCATAATAATAACTAAAACTAAATCTACTAACATTATCAAAGTAAAAAATGAATCAGCAGGTCATCTCTTTAAGAAGAAGTATGGGAATGATAAAATTGGATATTGAAAGAAGAGTTCTACTAGTTTTTGAAGCTCTATTAACGAGTAAAGGCTAGCTTTAATATTTTTTAATTCGTTATGAGACATTGTTGATTAATGTTTATACACTTTATTTTTTCTGTTTTTCTTTTTCTAATGGATAATTGTTAATTTATGTTTGTGTTTTTTATTTAATTAATTGAAATTGCAATTAACAGCGTGAAAAATAAGTTTAAATATTATATCAGGATACTAGAGAGCTTTGATTTCGAGAATTTTCATTCAGTTGAATCAATCTTCATTTTTTCATAAGATCCCTACCTCATTTTACATTAGGTTATTAGGCTATTATAAATACATCTCTGAAATTTCTTAATTTTTTGATACTTTCTTGATTTACACAGTGTAAATTTAGTTGAATCTATAATATTTGCATAAATTTCAGAAAATTTATGTGATTTACCAAATTAAACCCAACACGAGGTTGCATTTTTACCAGTCTATGACACCAATTTCTTAGATATACTATATACTGTTTAATGAATAATTCATAATTAAAGTCAAAATAAATTTTAGAACAAAAATGTATTTAAAAGTTTTAAAAAATTATAAATTTATATAGAAAATCATATGAAATTTTTGCTAAATGATAAACGAGTGTCCTCATGCCAAAGAAGTTTGATTATTATTTTTTGCCAAGTAGGCTTGTTTGAATAATCTGTGTTGAGCTTTTATAATTATTATTTATAATTTCATATTGTTTTAAATTTTTATTATTATTATTATATTCTATATTTTTAATTTTAAATATATGATACAATCATATACTTTTTCAAGTGGAATAAAGTTAATATTTTTTTTTATTTCTAAATAACCAAGAATTTATAATCATAAGATAATTTTTAAATGATAGGTTCATGTTTTAGATATATTTCAAATTTTAATCCGTCAGCCCTTAGCAATAATTAATGAAAAAATTTCCCCTTACATATAATTGAGATCTGGTCACCCTACACAAGCGACAGATTAGTTGTGTTTTATTGGAACTGAGGAACTGATATGCGATCACTTCAGTTTTGCTCAGATCACTTATTTCTATTTTCGAATTTGTTTTGCAATTATTTTAGAAGATCAGTTTTAAAATTTCGAAAATCAATTTCAAATTTTCGACAGTCATTATCGAAATTATTGGCAAAAGTTTTATTCGAAATTCTATACCAAAGCTTTCTACAGAGGTACACATAAACTATTTATTACTTTATTAGCATTTTATAGAAATTTGAAGTCCGTTTAAAATATTCTTCCTTTAATCATTTTAATTAATCGAAGTCAGTATTGTCAAAGATTATAGGTAGAACTAGATAGTCCAAAACAGAAAAGCTCTTGAAAAATAAATTTTTAGTTCTAAATCTTAGCTAAATATAGAGCGTATAGAAAAGAAGGAATCGCTTAGAACATTAGATTTAAAAATAAGTTATGAGTTAATAACCATTTTCCAATAGAATATGAAACACTCACACAAGGACCTAAAATTGTAATTAGATGATTTTGCACATTTTATATGAAAAATGAAGACTGAGCAAATGTGCAAGACGTCGCTCAGGCAAATTTTATTTAATTTTTTGTTTTTCATTTTTCAAGTAACCAAATTTTCATTTTCTATACAGCGTATTTGAATTTTGTTGCTTTGTAAATACAAAATTTATTCTAAACTTGAAGTCACTATTTTCTTTCTCAAACTTGGCGGATTCTAGTTTATACAGTAGCGGCAAAATCGTATCACACAAAAAAAATTTCATTTTTCTAAAAATAATTTTTTTATTAGGCTGTATTACACAAACTTGTAACGTTTTTACTTAGAGTAGACACCTTGTTAAAACACGCATAGTTTAAAAGACAAACCATCATCCATCACCACTAAAATTTAAAGTTTCGAGAAATTATAAGTGAAGCGACTTTCATGACCGCTACTGTATATTATAATGCACGTACATTATTATGTTAACACTTTGCAAGAATTAGAGATTTTCTAGTTTTAAACTTGTAGCGTGCAAATAAAATGATTGCAAATGTTAATCAACTTAACCCTAGGATAGCCTGATGGACATTGTTAAACTTTTAGCTGTGGGTATACAAATGTAAACCATACATTTTATATAGAAATTTTCATATTTAAATTTCCATATAAAGTGTATGGTATACATTTGTATACGCACGGCCAATAGTAAAAATTTTTAAGCTTTAGAAAATATTAAAAAAAAAAATAAAATAATGAGGTAAATTTTTCATATTATCCTCCATTCAATAATATCGATGAAAACAAATTCAAATTTATATATACATACATATGTATTTATATTCTATGGATGATAAATTTAAAAAATTACTGAGCTACCTCATTTTGACATTATTACTTATTAGTTAGCGTAGTATTCAGGTGAAAATAAGATATTTTGCCTATACAAAACCTATGTAAAAAAACCAAAATAAATGGAACCGAAAAAATTTTCTGTTTCGATTTCGTAAGTGGTACTCAGCTGAAAATAAAAAAGAGTTGAAAAACTCTTTCACATATGGTGTTGGCTTGGCTGTCCGTGTTGGAGACCATTTATTTTCATATCCAACCGAAATAAATGAAGTTCCATTTATTTCGTACGGAAAATAAAAATAAATTACTATGTAAAATACGTCAGAAGTAACGACTAAAGCCGATGTGTCATGAAATGTTCTGTTTTTTTAAATTCTTAAGTCGTTGCTTACCTCACACATATGGTAAAACTTATTCTTCTTTATTAATATTTACAGTGCAGGTAGGAAATCTTTAATTTGCAAAATTAATTTTATTAAGCTTTGGACAAGTCAATCTTACGGTGGACTTGAATTATTGAAAACAGCCAATATAAAAAATCATGCCTGTCTTTCCTATAATGCCATCGAAAAATGAAAATATGTACTCTGGTTTTTTATTTTTCTGCGAAATTAAAAATTAGTGTAAATTGGTAAAATTTATTAAATGTAAATGATACGAATTTCGAAGAATTTATTTTTGAAAAATTTATGAAAAATTCTTCATTTAACTTTAAATGATCTTAATTTAAGTTTGATGTTTTTAAAAATGTTGACTTAAAATTCAAAAAACCAAAAGATTTATTCGAGACTCGTTAGTTGAATTTTGTTTCTTGAAGTATAAAATTTGAAACGTGAAACAAAAAAGACAAATCAGTAGACAGATTCAGAAGTAATTGCGCGTGCCGCCATACTTATTTATTTTTTGATAAAAAGCGGATGAGAATTGGAAATCCTTTTATTAAAGGCGGATGGGAATAATTGGTTTAGTTAGTATTTTTTTTTAAGTTAGAGATTATACTTTTTTTAGGTAAAATTTTTTATTTAATTTTTGAACTTTATAATCGCCAACAATAGAACTTAAGTAGTGTATAAAGTTTTTTTTATAGCATAGTATACAATATAGTTAAGAAAAATGGAGCAATATAGAATAAGTAGTGTAAAAGGTAAGGCTTTTGCTTAACATTAAAATTCAATTTTTTTCTTATTTTCATGTAATAAAAATATAAAAATATGTATAATTTGTAAATTAGATGAAAGGTCAGTATGAAGTCCAGTTTTTGTTTTTAATATTACTAATTAATGATGGATAATTTTTCTATAATAGCCTCCGGGAGGCTGCTTTGCTTACTTTTAGAAATTCTTATACAATAATGTAAATGTGTACAACATACATGTACTTGATCTGGCCTAATGTATATTTATATCAAATTTTGTTTTTATTTAACTTAATTTTTTTAAAGGAATTTACAAAATGATGAAATATGTAATGTTTTTTTATCATTTCATATACCTATTTTTTAAATAAATATAAAATAAAAATCTTTAAGAAATTCTATGTTATTCTAATACATTTTTTTAAAATGTGAATCATTTCAATAAATATGTAAATTATTGTAGGTAGGTGACGATATTCTTGATAAATCTTTCAAATTTGTCAAATGTTATTTAGCTCAATTAAAAATTATATAATTTTTTATAATTCTAAATGAGACACTAGCCTCTAAAATGTTGCATTAAATTCATCAACTCTTTCTCAAAACTGAGGAAATATGCAACATACCTTATAGTAGTACATATTATACAATTCATAAAGAACTTTAAACTATAAGAAGTAAAGACGTCACCAAAAATCTTCACAGGTCTTCTTAAAATGAATTTTCTTAATTTCATTTCATCTCTTTTGTTATACATATATTTAATTTTTTTTATTTCTAGAATATGATGACATATTTTCGCGTTCATGAGTTACAATTACTATTATCAGCATTTAATGTTCATCACGCTGGTAGAAAAAGTGAACTGCAAAAACGAGCTATTGATCTTCTACAGTCAAACTTTGCTGAAGTTGCAGCTAAAATCCGAGAAATTGATAGAAATAGTAGTTACGGAAATTCTGAAGAAGGATCTTCACCAAGACTAGATACTGCTCATTCATCCCACAGTAATAATCAACAACAATCTCAAGAGCAATTGCATCAACAGCAACAACAACAGCAATTACAGCAACAACAAGCTCAACATCATCAACAGTCATCTCAAGTATCAACATCGGTTTTAACAACATCTGTTCAATATCATCACCATACAGATTTTACTAGAACCATGTATCAGTCACAAATCCAAGTACCAGTTCAAACAGATGTAAGAACAGCAGCATTAACAGTTGGTAACAATTTGTTAGCTGTTCCACCATTCTCAAATAATATGACACCTGGTTATCCTATACATCCTGATGTACGTTTGAAAAAATTGGCATTTTATGATGTAATTGCCACACTTTTACGTCCATCAACATTGGTTCCAGCTTCAAATCAAAGATTACAAGAAGCCGCTTTCTATTTCACATTAACACCACAACAGGCAACCGAAATTGCAACAAATCGTGATATACGAAATGGCTCAAAGATTGAACATACCATTCAAGTTCAGTTGCGTTTTTGTTTATTAGAATCATCATGTGAACAAGATGATTGTTTCCCTCCAAATGTAATAGTCAAAGTCAATAATAAAATATGTCCATTACCAGTAAGTTTACGTGGGAAAGTAGATACATATAGAATTTTAATCATTTTTCTCTTACACTTTTTTTTCAATTATTTTCTCATTAAATTAGAATCCAATACCGACAAATCGGCCTAATGTTGAACCAAAACGACCACCAAGACCAGTTAATGTAACATCAAATGTAAAATTATCGCCAACAGTTACAAATAGTATTACAGTACAATGGTGTCCAGATTTTACCAGAGGCTATGTTATTTCTGCATTTCTAGTGAGGAAATTGACATCACAACAATTGTTAACTCGTATGAAACAAAAAGGAATTAAACCAGCCGATTATACCAGAGGTTTGAGTAAGTTTGAAAATTCCTTTAAAAACACAATCATTTATTTCTATCTATCTATCTGATGTTGCACCGCATAATACCCTTCTATCTTTCTTTGTCCTTTGCTGTTCTTGTAATTTATTATTTCCAGCACTTCCATGTCTTCATCAATTTTATCTACCTATCTTGGTTTTAATCTTCCTACTTTTCTTTAACCTTCTGATTTCCTGTAAATCACTCATTCATTTATTTCTTCTTCTTCTCATTTTTTTATTTAATTTTCAGTAAAAGAAAAGTTAACAGAGGATGCTGATTGCGAAATCGCTACAACAATGTTAAAAGTGTCATTAAATTGCCCTCTTGGTAAAATGCGTATGTCAATACCTTGCAGGTGAGTTAAAAATACATATAAATGTGAAATTAAAAAATAATAAATAAAAAACAAAATTGTAGAGCATCAACTTGTTCACATCTTCAGTGTTTTGATGCTTCCTTATACTTACAAATGAATGAACGCAAAGCAACTTGGAATTGTCCTGTCTGTGATAAACCAGCACTTTATGATACATTAGTTATTGATGGGTAAATTAATAAAACAAAAATTAGAAATGAACACTTTGTATAATTTGTTGTTCAAATTATTTAGCTATTTTCAAGAAGTATTAGCATCACCACTTTTATCAGCTAATGACAGTGAAATTCAATTGCACAAAGATGGTTCATGGAGCACTCATTTGCAAGAAATCGAAATTAAAACATTGAAAGCACAAAAAGTAGTCACAGAAGTAATATGTGATGATTTAGGTTAGTATTTTGTTTTTGTCTTTCAAAATTATTTAATAATAGGGCTCGATTATAATTTTCGATTGAAATTCAATCTAATCGAATGAATATTCACAATATTTTGTGTCATTCTCAAATAATATACGCTATATGAATTTTATTTTAAATTTCTAGTGATCTATGATTTTTAATTTTTATTTAACAATTTCATTCGATCAGAAAAAAGATTGAAATAATTTTCGGTAGCAATCGAATGAAGCATAGATTACTAAATATTTTAAATGAAATTCATATAGCGTATATTATTTGAGAATGACACAAAATATTGTGAATATTCATTTGATTCGATTGAATTTCAATCAAAAATCATAATAGAGCCCATAATTAATAATAAATTACAGAAATTGTTACCGAAGTTCAACAAAAACAAACAAAACCGAATCATCATCCCGGTTCACCAATAGGAACATTATTGATGACAGTTCCACCAGTAGTATCTTCGGTTGCAAATAATGAGCCAACATCGACTACAAACAATGAGACTGTATGTTATTTTTTTACACAAATTTTTAAAATTAATCATTTGTTATTTAATCGTATTTGTTGAAAAAGTTTTTTTATTTAATTTTATTTTTTATGAAATAAAAATGAACATTTTTTGTTTTTTTAATAATATTTAAGCAAGTGACCACAGGTTAGCACTTGCCACATTATTTATATTCTTAAAACTTTCACTACAGAAACAGTATTTTTACATTTTATATTTTAAAATATTTAGGTTGATCTAACACTTAGTGATTCCGATGATGATTTACCACTTAGAAGAAAGTCCGCACCAACTTCTAGTAAAAATATTTCATCAACTACAACGGCAGTTCCATCAACTCCCATAGTAGCTTCAACTTCATCAGGAACAGGATCATCATCATCATCACTTCAACATGGCAGACATTTGGTTACTTCACATCCTAGTATGGCAACTATAAAAAAGACAGTTGGTATGTTTGTTTTCTTTTTTATTTATTTGAATACAAAAATATTTTTAATTATTCTTTCATCTAATAAATTTACTTCATTCTTTGTTTTCACAATTGTTTTCAAATTCCAGATAAGATAATGTTTCAAGCGATTAAGTGTTTTATTGTCTGTTTCTTAATTGTTTAAATAATTCATAAATAAAAATATTTACATTTTTTTTTAAATTTAAAAAACTACAATAGTAAATTCAAGTATTCAATATTAATTCTCTTAAAGCTACACGTGGGGTATAAAATTATCCCAATTTAAAAAAATTTACCTGATTCAAAAGGAACGGGGGTGGTATGGGTTAGTTATGTTTTTTTTTAAATTCAATAGCGTCTGTGTACTACCAGTGAGTGCAAGATTCAAAAAATTTATTATAAATAAAAGATCAGTTTAAATAATTTCGGGGTAGGTACCTCACGTTTATCTGAAATTTACATTTTTGTTCTGAAGAAATTTTATATGGGCAAAATTCTGAATCTTGTAATTCAATTTTTTGTTTTTGATTAATGTTCAAATACATACATTTTAAAACTTTTATTAATTTGATACTACAAAAAAATATATATGTATATACAGTCAAATTCTCTGAAAATTTCAGCTGCTATCAAATTTACTTTGAGTTTGGAGAATTTTGGAAGAATTTCGATTTAGGGAAATTGAAAGGAAATTTTTTTATTAAAAACTCACATACATACATATATGTATACATATTTTAAATATATTTTTTAAGTGTTTTTTTTAGTACTATTTAATGTTGAATAATTTTGTTTTGCTGAAATTTTTTTTCATTTCGAAAAAAAAATTATTCAATACCCCACGTGTACCGTACAGATTTAATATATAAATAAGGCTTGAATTTACTTACCTTTATAATTTCAATAGTACTATATGTACTATGCAGGGTGTTTCACGGCTCGCGTGCAAACTAAGTTCGACGAGAAATAACAAAATTGTATGGCAAGGTGCAATTCCCAATTGTTTCCGAGATATTCAATATCAAATAAATTTATTTGACCTTGAATATCTTAGTAACCATTGAGAATTGAGAACTGTGAATTGAAAATCGTTTGTGAAAGTTATCATTATTATTTGTTTTTAACATCATTAAAGTTGTAATTTGCTTTGCATGTCTAACTTTCACATAATTAAATAAATTAATGTTTGGCTACTTACACTCTAATTCAGTTAAACTGTTCTCAAAACTAACTAATCTAATGTTGCACTGGTGTTTGCTTTAACAACTAAAACTAATTTAAATTAGGTAAAATACACTGGTTGCTAAGTCATCTAAAACAGTAGAAATCTATGACAAAAATGTGTAATTTCATTGAATATACACACATTATTTAATTGAGAAAGAATAATATTTATTTTACATTTAATGTATACATTCGGACTTTGACCCATAGATTAAATATGACCATTTTGAACTAGGACCTTGAAACTTATGTAGGAGGTTTGAGTATTGTTCAAACTGAGAACAGCAAATGACATGGCATTCGGTAGCTCAATGGTTTAAGAGCATTACTCCGGCAAAGTAAAGGTTCCGTGGTTCGATTCCTGGCCGATTCGAATGTCGTTTTTTTTTAATGTTTTTCAGTTACTACACTTACAAACTCGTTCATTAAACGAGTACGTTCATACAAAGAATATAGAAATAGAGAAGAAGTCTTAACATCATATAAGCACATTCAATATATTTTTTTACATCTACAATTTGTTAGGCCTCCCAAGCTTTTTTTAAATCAAGCTTCTTCAAGCTTCAAAACTATGTATTTAAAAATAACGTGCGTAACTTAAAATTGAAAGCATTGAAACAAAGAATATAGTAAAGAATATAGAAATAGAGAATAAAGCATTTTTGTACACACGAACCGTGAAACACCCTGTATAACACTTCATTCTATTTTAAGACGTTTTTGTCAGAAATTGTTTTCAAATTTTAATATCTCGGAACCCTGTGAACCGATTGCCTTAAAATTTCTGCAAGATAATCTTCTCGAAATTTACTACAAAACTTTATTTTGACACTGAAAAAAATCCCTGCAATAGAGCGCGAATAACAGGGCACCAAATAAAAAAGTCACGCGCATCAATATTAACGTTATAAATGTAGACATATTTTCCTTCCTTAAAAATTTACGTTCCCTTGGGACTAGGAAGTTTATTCATGATATTTTTTAAAGGGTTTACTGTTGAATAAACTTTAAATGGTTCACTAGAGCAAAAGCATGCATGCATTTCGACCTAATGAACAAATTTTTACCATTCAAAGTTTATTCAGTAGGAAACCCTTCGAAGAATATCCTATCTAAACTCCAACTTCCTATTCCCATGGAAAGGTACATTTTTAAGAAAGAAAAATATGTCTAAATTTGTAGCGTTCAAATTGATGTGTGTGGGTAAAATTTAGACGAAAAAGATATATTAAAACAAACATGGAATATGACTTGCTTTCTCTGTTTCGTTATTTGTAAATTGTAACTAAACTAGTGTGTTAACAGTATTACACCATGCCATGAAAAAAGTATAAATATTTAAACAAATGTTAAATAGAATTCATAATTTAAAAAAAAAGTAAATAGATTTTTTTCTTTGTATTTTAATTTTATTATTTAACTTCTTTAATTATGATCTTCTTTTATTTTGTAATTTTTATTATTGTTACTTTTTTTATTTTTTTCCTTTTAGTTTTATTAAACAAGATTAAACAAGAGAAGAAGTCCGTAGAAAATTTATTTAGACGTTCCGCGATTTAAAGAATTTTTTAATAACGTAACATTTTATTATTATTAATATATAAAAATACAAATGAATTTTCTTAAATTTTTATATTTCGTTTTTTTTTGAAAATTTGTTAACAGTCACATTATACAAATTGTGATTTTCGTATATTTTATTATACAATATTCGACATCATAAAATTGTCGATTTTCAACTTTAAATAATTTAAAACAAAAATAGCTACTATAAAATATACATCTTTTTTACTTCCTTTTGCTTTATATCAACTGTAATTTTTAATATCTATTTTAAATCTAAATTATGATTTAATTTCTTTCACTTCTTAAAACATTTATTGTTATTAAATCGCGATTTGTCTAAATACCATATTTGAATTATTTTATTTTAATTACTTTTATCATTTTTTGTCCTATAACATTTAGAATCATATACTTCAAATCATATAAATAATAATTTCAATAAAATTTAAAACTAAATAAAAAAAAACATTTATGTATTGAAATTTTTTGCTGCATCATATGGATTGAAAAAAAAGAGGATGATGATGAAAATGCAGATAATGATAATAATCAAAATCAAATTTCTAATGCAAATTCAAGACCTTTCATTATTCCAACAGGATTACTTAGACACCAAACCTGAGTATCATTTTTACATCAGGTTTTTATATCATATGAAAGATGACGTTTATCAACTTTCGGTCTATTCGACTTTGTAAATTATGTTTGACCTATTAAAAATACTCAAAATAGTTCAGAACCAAATAGAAACAGAAGATCTACATTAGATTAATATAAAAAAAACTATTCAAAATTCATAATTAAAATATAAATTTCATTAATTTAAATTACATACTTTAATTAATCCATCTCAATAAAAATTCATGATAAAGTCGAATAGATTGAGATTTTAAGAGAACAAAAAAAAAGCAAAAATGAAAATTTGATGTAAATAAATATGTATTTGTACGACAAAACATTTTAATTTTTTTATTTGGGAAAAGGAAATTTGGGAAACAATTTATTTTATCATTTACTTTATTAATAATTCAAATAAAATAAAAATTATAATTAATGAGCGCGTATACTCCGTAGTACCAAACCGATCTAGTACTATTTTGGTACGACTGAACCATTTTAGTACTGCCTGTATATACCGGAAGTACCAATAATGAAAAAAGAAAGAAAAAAATACTTGTCAAACTCAAATATTTCATTCAGTTTGGTCGAACCAAGTGTATCACTGTTTGCACATAGGTGGTTAAACCGGTTATTTTGCGCTAGTTGTAACAATAATGATATAATTTTTTTCCAACTTGGTATAATTAGAATCATCCAAAATAATTTTAACTTCACGGTTGTAATACACTCACACTCTCGTTACAACTGGTCGTACCACCTTAAGATGTAATTTGAGCAGTTGTAAAAACAGGTTTTATAACCGGTTTGCGTCGTTGTTACAACAACCTAATGTGTACAGGCTCTATACCCCGTCGTATCGTACCGTACGAAATTGGTTGGTTCGCACCAAAATGGTCGGCCTAAAAAAGTTTGGTACCATGCGTATATGCCGGGACCAAAACAGTTCTAGAATCGGTTTGGTACTGCGGAGTATACGCGCTTAATGAAAAGAAAAAAGGAAATTAAAAAAAAAAAATTATAACATACGTCTAAAGAAAATTTTCTAGAAAGTTGTTTAACTTTGTTGCTTCATTACTCTTATGTGTATATGCATACAAACATACATATATATTTACATATAGATATGTATATAAATTTGTAAAGAATATAATTTTTCTGTCAGAAAAACATCAAAAAGGAAAGATATTAATAACTACTTAATAAAAGGGGGTTTCTTATTTTTATTGTCTAAATATTAAATGTGAAAATTGTTTTTAATTTTGAAAAGAGAAAAAAAAAAACGAAAATAAATAAATTTTTTTTCTAATATTTGAAACTTAACTATTAAAGGTAAAGAATAGTATTAAAATTTATTTTGTTTTTAAAAGAAAAAAAAAACATTTTTTCAAATTAATACATGCGTTGAGTGTTAACATAATCTTTTAAAATTTTATATGTTATTTATGTCAAAAGGGAATTAATACATTAATTTTGTTTTGTAATTTTTAATACATTCTAATTTGTCAAATTAATATATCAATTGCTATTCACTTTACATCATTACAAATTTTTTTTTTTTTTTTTGTATATTTTAATTCTTTATTCTTTGATTTAACACTGCATATTTTTCCTATACTACATTTAAAATTCCAAAAAACTAAATCTGAATGAGCCTCTTTTTCTATTATCCTTCTCTCAGTTGTATATTTTATTATATTGAAGAAAAAAAAAACATGTACTTATACATATATACACATTTTATATATTTTTATTTATTTATTTTATCATATATATTTTTTTTTTTTTCAATTATATTTTATTCAGCAAATGGTTACAGATAAAAAAAATATACAGGAAGTATAGGAAAAGTAACAGAAAAAACTATTATAATTTAAATTTTTGTTATAATTATTTATAATTACTACGACGTATGAGTGACTAAGAAGCCAATGTGTAATTAAGTTAATTTACATTCTAATTTTTTAAATTGTTCTTTATAACGGCGAAAAAACTTAAGTAACTGAATTAAGTCCTTTAATAACTATATAGAATAATATTTTATTCGACTAAAATTCACTAAAATCAGAAAAATGATTTAATCAGATTTTCTTCTGAGTCACTCATATAGGAAACTTGATTATTTAATATAAGTCGTGAAAATTCGATGACGGAATAATATTTTATAATCCTTTTTTTTTTTTCAAATAGTTATTTTGATCATGCTTTAAAAGCAATAAACTTGTTAATTATTCAAAATAAGTTGGTATTTGAAAATATAAAAAATGAATTTAAAAATAAGCCCAATATTTCTACATTATATTTTTTTTATGAATATAAAATTAGAAATAAAATAAACGCGTGAAATAGTATAAAAAGAAATAATTATTAATTTCAAATATGATTCAATGCATGTCATAATGTCATAATGCAAAATTCAGTATATAGTTTTGTTTTTATAAATACACAAATTCTATTTAAAAAGACATTATTACATATTTTGTACAATTAATATGATATTTTTAGAAATGAAATTATCAATTAATTAAATTTCTGCATAAAGATTGTTTTTAACATTTTGTAAAAAAACGAAAAACAAAATTATCCTTTTAGTTAACTATTCGTTAATAAGTACATACATACATATACAGGGTGTTTCGTTTAAAATGATACCAGTGATGGGTCTCATCGAGTTTTGTGAAAAAAGTGCAAAAAAAACTTCAACGCCCTTTAGCGGCCAAACCGTTGAGATTACCCCCCTCCCGAACCAATATGATTTTTGGTTTGTCTCGATGAGACCTATCAATGGTATCATTTCAAATGAAACCAAACGAAATACCCTGCATAAAAATAAAAGAAGTTCGTATTTTTTTATTAGTCTTAATTTTTACTTTCATAAAATAAGTAGAAGAAATTTAGTTTTTTTTTATGTTCAAATACATGATAAACAATACACTTTAAATTATCAATCCTCAAAGAAAAAAAATTTTTTTTTTATTTTAAGAAAAAATAAAAAGATTTTAAACAGAATAATACACTAAAAAGAAAAGAAATAATAAACTGCAAATATGAAATTCCCAGTAAAACTAACGAAATCATTTCTTAATCGCTATTCGAAATAATTTTTTTAAAAAGAAAAATTACAAAATAATAGAACAAAAAATGTAAAACGTGTAGGTAGGAATAATATGTGATTTTAATTTAATATGAAGAAAAAATAACGATTTAAACAATTTTTTAGGATAATAGTAAAATTTGATCAAATAATGTATCGAATCCTAATGAAATGTAATTGTAAAAGTTCAATAATTCACAAAATTTTTATAAAACAAAAGAAAATGGCATTATTGATTTGTATTATAATTTGAGTCGTTTATTTGGAAAGTGGCCTAAGTGCATCCGATTTTGTTTCGAGTTACATACATATATATTATATTCAAGGTTCTTCTATTTGAGTTCCCATACAATTTTCATATAACAGCCTAATTTCTGTTGAAAAATTCTAGGGTATAATGTTACATAATAACTTTATTATTATAAATAGTTGAAAAGGTATATCAATCATTATTTGAAGAAGTTTACTTTAACTCACTTCTCACTAAAAATGGACTTAGACCACTTTGAAAATAAACAGCTGATTTATGTATAAGGAATATAAAGAAAATAAAGTTATACACCATGTCATAGAATACTCTTATTTTTTTTTTTTTTTTTTTTTACTGTAAACGATAATTAAAATAATAATCATAATATGTAAATATTAGTTTGATGATTTGAAATGAATTTTTATACAATTTATAGAGATATGATAAAATATAAAGATAGGTATTGTGTCAACACACAATTATAATTATTCTTTATTCTTATAGAAGAAGATGTTCATTGCATTTGGTAACTACAAATTTATGTATTTTTGAATTTAATAGAAATTCAATAATAGGTATCGAGATTTTGTTTTATTTTATTTTTTTCATTATTTTGTTCAATTGTATTACTTTTTCTTTCTTTTTTAAATTTTGTATTTATAACTTGAAATAAAAACTAAACCATTTTTAAAAATCGAAGTCAGTATTATGCTTATGGAAGCAGTACCCGATTTGTTTCTGATAACTTCACATATAATTGTTTGTAGGAAATTCTAAATAATATATCTCTGTCAACCCTAAAATGTGTACTTTTTAACATATGTTAACAGGATATTTAAAAAAGGGAGTTCCTATACGAATTTCACATTCCTGTAAATATTATAAAAATTTTCGATTTTTAATGAAATATTTAAATTTTTGTTTACTAATTATTTTCTTTCTAAGAATGAATCATTCTATTCTTTTAAAAGTTTTAAAACCCTCCATTTTTTACACAACAAACATTTTTTGTAATGGGTATGGTAGCCCATCTGTTTTTCTTTTTGAAAATCATTTGTAAAAGGTGTTTGTAGATCTTGTCAATCTTGCCGACAGACGACGACAAGCTTGATTAAATGAACACTTGGTATTGACAAGCTTGAATAATTGAAAACAGCCTTCATTATAATTATAATAATTTCTTTATTTTTTTTTTCACTCATTTTGATTAGTGAACAACTGACGTTTATGTATTTCAAAATGGCGGTTTATGTTCAATAATCCAAATTTTCCTGTATTCTTGTATTTCTAATTTTAAGATGGCGAAGTCAAGCTTGAATAATTGAAAAAGGCCTATGTAATAATATTGTAATAATAATACATGAAACTTAAAAACAATATACACGTAATTATGTAATTCAAAGCTTATCCTACCCGCCTTAAGAAAAATTTAAGTATATTACTTATTTATTACTTCAATGTAGTTTTTATAATTTTATATATTTCTGTATTTCGTTTGTTACATAAATAAGTTCATATATATATTTTGGTTTGTTATTATTATTCTAATATATTTATTTATTGTAAAATAAAATTAAATTTATTATTTCCTTTATTTTTTTTATTTTTATCTTTATTTTATTTTTTTTTTTAAATATATTTTACTCTACTTAATTATATTCTTTTTTGTTTTTCGTTAAGCATCTATGCATTCCCTATTTGCTTTTATTTACTTAAATCATCTTAATTCTAGAATTAATTATTTTCATTTTCATTACATTCACTTATTCCGAAAAAACAATCTATACTAATGAACCATGCTTATTTTTCCATTCTTGTCCTTTATTTCACAATTTGGACTCTTAATTTCAATTACATTGTAGGATCCTATATATAGATTATCAAATTATTGCCTACTCTCATTAAAGATATATACCGTATCACCTACTTTAATATTAATTGGCTTTTGACACAAAGTGTCATATTTATTTTTTTGTCTTAATTTTTCTTTTTCATATAATTCTTTTGCTCAATTTTGATCTATTTATAATCTAAATCTAAGTTCTTTAACATAATTTTCAATATTGTGAACAGGATCGATTCTTGAAAATTTTGTTATATTTGATTTTTTATCAAAGACCAATTCAAAAGGTATGAAGTGCTGAATTAATGTGGACGGTGTGGTGTTCCATTCCAACAATATGTAAAATAACCATTCATCCAGTGGCCTCTCGTCCGGGTGTTCAAGGTGTTCACAGAACACCCACATAATTTAAAGAAAAACCAGGGTGTTTAGTTTTGATGTAGAACCCAACCTTATTCCAGTATACATTCTATCAAAAAGCATTTTAAAGCTTTGTCTTCGTACTGTAACAATATACAAATAATATACAACCAGCCAACCAGGATGTGCAATTCAAACGCAGAACACAAGTTTCAATTAGACTCAATGTACAGGTTTATAGCGTAAAAAATAATTCGAATTAAATTGGAAGTAAAGCATGAATGGATAAAATTTGGAATTGGGATTAAAATAATACATGCAAACGTTGATACACGTGTAGTATACATGTTTTTCTTCTTTCTCCTTCACTCTACAATTCGCACCATAAAAATTAGAATACACATACATATACAAAAATTTGGATTATTTGGGTTTATTTCAAAATCCGAATTATCGGGTTTATACGACATTTCAATTGGGAGTAAACCAATATCCTAATTAAAAGTGAATTACGTATAAACTCTAAAATATTATTTTCAACAACTTTCTAATTTCAAAAAATGTACGCTTTTATATTATAAAGTTGGTTTTGTAGAAAGTTTGAACAAACTTCAAATTCCTCAAAGTCAAAAGCTGTGTTTTACTGGAACAGAAGAACCGATATATCATCACTTTAGTTTGCTCAGTCCACTTATCTTATTGAAAATAGTTTCACTTTCAGTGCCCAGTAAAACATGTTCATTTCATTATATGACATTTGCGATTGTGTTGATAGTTCATTTAAATTTTGTTTTGAAATATATGTATATGTACATTATATGGTAAAGCGAATTTGATAAAAATTTATAGCAATTAGCAACAAATCATAATTAAAATTTACAATTTTTATAATGGAGAACATAAATGCTTTGGTAAGTTATATTTTTACTTATTTATAATTGAATTTAGGTAGTAATGAGGTGATTTTGTAGGATTTACTGTTTTCTACGTACGATAAGACAGCAAGAAAGAATTCAGAAGTCATTTTAAAGAAAAGTAGATACATATCAGTACATGTTAGGTAGGTTTAAACATGTTTTTGTACTATTTGTTTTTTTGAATTGAATTTGTTTTGCAGACGTTGTTCGTGATCCGTATGAGGCGATATCTTAAAGGACGCATGATGGTCGAAAGCCTCAGATTTCTGCAAAAGCTTGGGATGTACCAGATGCATGAAAAGAAACTGATGCTGTATTACAAATACTCAATCAGTTAAATTACGATGATTTTCAACCCGTTAACATAAAGTTGAGACAGTTGTTAATAATAAGATGTCTACTTAAAATTTACAATAAAAAAGAAAATTTGTAATGGACTTTTGTACAATCACATGATTTCAAATTCTAGGTTAACCGTATGATTTTACGATTTATTTCGAAGATTTGATCTGATCAGTATGGAGATCAATAAATAAATATGTAATTGACTGACTCAATCTTTAATCAGTATCTACCAAAATGATTTTATGCAATTGGATGTAATTCTGATGTTAAAATTTTCATATGAGAAAATGCACTAATCACTGTTTTGGCTGCAATTTACAAAATAAATTCGATAAAATTATGCAATTTTCAGGTACACCATGTTTTTTTTAGTACATTCACAGTCTTAAAAATTAAAGAAAAATAAAAATGAAATAAAATTTTAAAAATAGAATTAACTAATGATTATTGTAATGTAATTCTTAGATTTTTCATGAATAAATAAAAATTGATATTTTAAAAATTTTTAAATCAAAGATATTACCAAAATTAAAGAGAATTTTTATGTTTTAAAAAATTTATATAAATATACATACATATTTATTTTTTCATAGTTTCTATTTATGATTATATGAATTCCATTTTTCCGAAATTGAAGTTGCGGAAGTGGAATTAGGTGTTCCAGATTTTCGGGTGAAAAGAGGTACATATTCTTGATCAGAACGTCCTAAAGTACCGTTATGTCAACATAGTTTTTTGAAAGTCCGAACTCCTTAATTGGAGGAATAGCTCTAATTTATACGTTCTACAAAATATTAAAAAATAATACCAGTTAGCCTTAGATTATAAAAAATAATTTAAGAAAAACAATTATTAAATATTTATCATTGTAATAATAATCAAGTGTTTTTCAAACATGATAATAAACAAAAATTTCAAATACAAAAAAACAGAAGGCTGCGTTTGTAATTCATTCAAATTTGATTATTTATGTAACAACATCTACCTACATACAATGATCATATGATTATGTGAAGGAAAATGTCATTTCAGGACTGAACTATTTGAAAAATATTATTTTTATGACATGAACATGGCTTATATTTTTTCAACAGATAAAAATAATAAGGTTTGAAAACAATGGTAAATGTGAAGGGAATGGGTTTTTTCAAGTATATGTAGAATTAGATATTGACATTTTTTTGTCGCTAAATAAAATATTAATTGGTTATTTGAATTATGAATAAGAATTAAAATGAATTATTTTTTACTAACCTACTGCACCATAGCATTGAGGAAAACCTAAAGTGTGGAATCCAGAAACAATTTCATTTATTTTCTCCTCGGTGGCAGGATATCCAGAAATGAACTCTTTTTCGTGTTTGGATTCTATTTGTCGACAGATGTCAGGTTTGTTAAACTGAGTTGGCTCACTTAAGGTTATGTAGAAAAAGAAAACGAAAATTATTAAATCAGCTGATATCATATACACACAGTATAGTAAGAAACTGTTATTATGATATCAGTAGTTCGTTTCTGTAACTTAATCGATAAATACTCGATTAAAACTGGCGTCACATATTTTCGATTGATAATTCTTATGGTGCTTTTGTTCACTTATTACAGAGTTTATTTATAAATAATTGAAATTTTGATTTTATGTATTAAATTGTCTTTCTATTGAAAAGTAAGATAATAATATAATATAATAGAAAAATATGTAGGTATAAGTTTTAATTTTATTTGGAAGCTTTTAAAATGGGAGATTTTGTGATGCTTACAATTGCAGAGATGCATGATCGTAGAAATATGCTACGACTTACGAGTTCACAGGAGAAATCTAAGAATTATAACTCGATTGATAGATATTCGGTTCTCGATTCACCACAGTTACAGAAACACTAAAATCGAGAATGACGTCAAATCGAGTTAAGTAGTCGAGAATTGATACAGAAACGAGCTACAGATATGTAAAACAAAGAAGTGTTTTGTCGATTGTGTATCTGTTACCTTTTATTAATTTAAGATGTTCCATTTGTCATATTTTTTCTCACTTGAATTAAAGATGAAGAAGACAAACTGAGACCAAATATGGCTGAACTGAGAATTATCAAATACTACTTAAGACAAATGGAATACAGTACAGCTATTAGCTGTGTTTTATTGAATCTGATGAACTCATAATTTTGAATTTTTTACTTCCTCACTGAGTTAGTACGTTTTTTTGGTACTTACTTTTATATTAGACAAAAGAGGTCGCTATGAAAAATTTCATCAGTGATGAACTGAAGAACAATTTTCTTTCATCAGTTTCAGTTTACCAGCTGTTTTGGTGGCTTTCAAAGTATATGAATCGTAGTATGAGGTTATTACCTGGTGCGGAATTATGTACTTCGATAGAAGTTCAATCGAATCGAATGAAATATTCACAATATTTTGTGTCATTACAAACAAATTCTAATATATGCTATATGAATTTCATTATAAACTCTTAGTTTACTCAAACTGTCTTCATAAGAACACTTGATGTAGTATGAGAATGTATAAGGAACGTGCTGCGGTATATTTGTCGTAGATTAAATATCCGGATTTGTAATACACGTATCCAATTCCTGCAAAATAAATTTAAAATCTGCATATACGATAAATGGCATCTCTAACTGACTGCTGCTTAACTTGTAAACTATATTAAAATTCCTATAAATCACTGAATAAAATTATAACAAACCTTTATCTTATATTGTAGATCACATTGTATATAACTCGAGTTTCTATGAATCCTGATTGCCTGGTGCAAAAAAAAATTTTAGGAATTTTTTTAAAAGTATCTTTTTGATATCAACATTATATTCGACCTGATAAAGGATCAAATTTGATATACAAATTATCGCCGAATTTTGTAAATGTTTGTATCACATTGTCATGAATCACATTTTCATGTATTTTTTTCTAAAATTGCTAAAATATACCCTCAGATCCTATTTTGGATTTATAAAAGGCAGAAAAGCATAAGTACAGATATTATCTTCTATTTCTCTTATAAATTGGTTAAATTTTTATACTGAACCAAATCGTATGTATACTATATCTAAATATATGCAGTAAAGGGTAAGCTGTTTCCATTCTGTATATTGTAATGCTTGAACCATGAGAATGGTTGTGTATTTCCGATTGAACTTTCTCAAATTTCTGTTAAAATTTTTCATGTATTGCATGAAAAATAAATAGAAAAGAGAATATATTTAAAAAAGTGAGAAATTAAAAAAAAATCCTAAGAATAAAAAGGAGCTTGAAACTGCTTTTAGATTGGAGACCAAACCAACTGGCTATTATCATTTCAGTGTATTATAATAAGAAGTCTATTATAGAATTACATTGTCTTTAGTTCTACGAGCTTCATATTGTTGAAGACTCAGTCACCAAGAAGAGCTACTAGAAATTTTTAGGAAAAAAATGTTACTTTTCATGAATTATAACATGCCATTGAGGGAAGCAATTTTCCAACAGGACAATGCTCGTCCAAGGCCATATCTTCAATCCTCTAGCAAGTCAGCTAGTAAGACTTGCTAGCTGAAATGATATAAATGGTATCCTAGATTGTTTTTTCTCTCGCAAGTAAGCAAATTAATTAGACCAAAAACAGTACCAGATTTGAAATGTCCTTAAAAAAAGAGTGGAAAAACCTTCCTATTGAACTTGCACACAATCTGGTAGCATCAGTGCAAAGAAGAGAGCAAGATTGTATTAAAACAAAGAGATACTATTTTTAAAGGTTAAATCTAGCTAACTTTTGCTAACAACTGCATTTATTCGTTATTAATAGTTTGTTTTATTTTATATGTATATATTTTTTTTTTTACTTAAACACTAGAAAAAAAAATAAAAAATATGTTTTCATTTTTTTATCATTTATTTCTACCTTTTTTACAATTTCTTCATATATTTTTGAAATTTAGACTAAATATTTTGTCCCATATAATAATATTTCGCTCGTCTCTTTTTTTTTTTTTTTTTTTTTTTAATATTATCGTTTTTGTTTTGTTTTAAATTTGAATTGTTTTTTGTTTTCTTCAATTTAATACTATTCACATAATTTTCATTTAAACATTATTAATTGTAATTGTAATTTATTTTCAATCATTTTTTATTTCTTTGAATTAAATTATTTTGTTGTATATAAAATTATCGCAACTACTAAAATATCTCGGCTATTAATTTAATTTTAAATTATCTTTTATTGTATGTATATCTTATTTATTTTTTTTTGTATTAATTTTTTTATTCTTTTTAATTGAAAAAAAAAAAAATCAATCTACCGTTCTAAGACTAATTATGTAATTTAATATTCACTTTTTTTTTTTTCTTTAATTTGTTTTAAGTTAGCTATAAATTAAAATTATTTTTCTTTGTTCTTTATTATTACTGGACCTCATATGTTGTTTTTTCTTTTAATTATAAAATAAATTTTAAAAAAAATGTAATTGGAGAATTCCACGCAAATCGACCACTTTTTTCCTTAAAATTAATATTAATAAAGCTGGTAGAGATAAGTATATATCAATTTTTGGTGTATCTAGTATTAAATTATTTACGATATCACGATGAGGAACAGTATTAAAAACAAAATGTTTGCTACTTATCAGTAGAAATTCGTTTCGCTGTCACACCCGTTACAAAATATGTCACACCCGTTACATTTCTTTTTTTTAATTATGAAAAAAGTATTGCATTGTTCCTCGTCAAATTTTTCCAAAAGATTCCTTCAAGTTTCTACAATATAATTAAAAATAATTTTTGGAATTGTTTATATGAAAATTTTATGATATTCAGTGAAATAGACGAAAATCCGTGAAATTCAAAATCTTCAGCGTCACACCCGTTACGCTACTAAAGTGACGATTCTGATTAAGAATATTTGAATTTTTCTGTTTTATCGTAGCCGTCGTTTGCTTTCACTAGAGGGCATATTAGGAACATTTAAGTTTAATCAGAGTGCAATTGCTCTACGAGTTTTCAATATTTAAGAGTCAGCATGTCACACCCGTTACAAAATGGAATTCCCCAATTATAATAACAATATTTCTCAAAGTTCCTCTCTCTTTTTCAAGTTACAGTTTTTTTTTTTGCATTTTTATCCTGTAATTTTTTTAAAATTAAATTTTAATTTTTGTTATATTTTAAATTAAGTTATTTATTTTGTAATATAAATACAAAAACATTTTATTTCTTCTTTTTTTTTTTTACAATTTATACGCAATTTTAACACTCTGATCTATGTTAAATTTTACATATGTATGTATGTACTCGGTTCAATGTTATGGAAATTTTTGTAGACCTTTTCGTCCTTTTAAAAATGTATGTTCCCTTCCAAACAAACTTTAAACAGTAGAAATCCGTCGAATAGAGCGAAATTTATAGGATAAAATGCAAAAACGCGTCATTTTTCGAAAAATCAACGTTTTTTTTTCTCTATACTGCGACTCCTTTTATTTTTGTACTTTTCCTGGATATATTCCCATTGCTATTAAATTGAAGTGTTTTTTGATCTAGTGCTTTTTATGTGGCCTCAATCCGTGCAACGCGTTTTTGCATTTTACCCTATAACTTTTGCCGTATTCGACGGATTTCTACTTGTCAAAGTGTTTTTAAAAGGGAACATACTTTTTTAAAGGAACGAAAAGGTCTATAAAAATTTCCTTCACATTGATCCGCGTAACTTTCTTCTTTAGAGCCCTGTAACTTGCTCCTTGTTGCATAGATCCTTTTTGTTTGAAAAAGAATTTTGTAAAGAATGACGAGAAAAATACCCTGCAATTTCAAGCTATTCAAATTACAGGATCCAGAGATATTCAAATTCGAAAACTGATTTTTGACGAAAATGTGCCATAATTTACTAGTGTAAGATACATAGTTTTTTAAGGTTTGTTGCTAATGTATCACTGACTTCCTTTTTTTTTTTAATTTTAAGTTTAATTTTTAGAATGTTTACGGGATTATTTCAATGGAATAAACTGAAAAATTACATGAAAACAAAAAAAAATTGTCAAAATACCGAAAAATAATCAATGTTTTGAACTTCTATAAAACGCTTAAAAGCCAAAATTATGTATTTAAAACAAAATAAAAAAACATATTTTATTGCTTCTTTCATTTTTCACTTAATTTTTTAATTTGATCATTTTGTAACGTAGACTATCAAAAGGATGCGAACTTTTTTTTTCTTTTCAATTTAACCGATTTACTCTTTTTCAGTGATGCCAACTACTATGATCGCAGTAGTTCTACTCCGTTTTGGCTCAGTTAATCCGTACTTAAATAAGTCTATTCCTTTTAAATTTTTAAAAAATTCAAACGACTTTATTCAAATATTTAATTATTGAAATTTACTACTGATATTCGAAATTTGGAAATTTAAAGACAAACTTTTACAAATTCATTGTTTTTTGGTTATGAATTAATTTTCATTTGGTTATTATTTGTTGGTTTTTTATCAATTCGTTCTATTTTAAATTTTACATACGCAAATCAATTTTAAGTAACGAAATGTCACATTTTTTGACTCCTTAGAAAAGTATGTTTCCGTGAGTCTAGGAAGTTGAAATTTGGCCAGGATATTTCTTGAAGGGTATAAAATTATATGAATTTTAAACGGTAAAGTGGGTTCTGCTCACTTTTATTTAAGATTATACTCGGGTTATAATTATAAATCGAAGTCAGTACAAGCAACATAGGCATATTTTTTTATATTATTTTACATTGCGTTTATATAAATCTGTCTCTTGTGTGGGGTGATCAGATCTCAATTTCAGTTTATAATTTATCAAAAACATTTGTATGTAAAATTGTAAAGTTAGCAGAAACTATTTGGGTACTGCCTCGATAAGCACTATACTGACTTCGATTTATAAACCGAGTATAGTAAACAAATAAATCGATCATTTTAAAAGATCACTTGAAAAATTTATTGGTTCTTGAGATGTTCTATCTATGGAACATCGGAAATTTAAAAAAAAAAAAAAAAAAAAAAACAAGGAAAAATAGAGAAGTCTGAAGTGTGAAAGTATTTTCAAGTACTTGTCATAAAAAAAAATATCAAAATATATTTGCTTTAATTCTGTATTTTAAATCTTTATTTCTTCTTATAGTTAGCAAAAAACTTATTACATAAATTTATTTGTTAATATTTTGTTTTTTTTTTTTCTCTATCAATAAATTTCTATTTATTTTATTAAGTAGTAATTTAGAAGTAGTAACTAGTTGTAGGTAATGTAATTCTTGTATTTTCTTTCTTTTCTTTTTTTTAATAAAAACCCATGACATGATGTGTTAAGTTTGTTGTTATCATCTTTGTTGGTAAAAGATATTATTAATATTAAATAAATAAGCAAAGAAGATCACAAATATTTGCCTCCTTGCTTGTTTATTGTTTTGTGTTTTTTTTTTTCTTTTTTTTTTAAATTGTTTTTCTAATATTTATTTCTCACAATAATGTTATAAAATTTGCCTCATCATCAATGTATAAAAATAAAAGTTATAAAAAAAACTTTGAATTAAATTATAAAATTAATTTAAAATTAAAAAAAAAAAAAAACGAAAAAATAAACGCAATTTAGTTTATGATTTTACACACTTGTTTTCTCTATCCTTCTTTCATCACAAATTTATATTACAACTGTTTTTTTTTTATTCCATTCAGTTAATTTTTTTAAATCGTTTTTCGTTTTCTATCATTTTCCTAGCACACAAAACTCTTATTTTTAGATATTCCAAAAAGATATCTCAAGCTACACTAACTTTATTGTATTTTTTTTTTCTAATGGAGTTCAAATGTTTTACTGAAAACCTACTACACACAAAAAATTTATTTTTTTTAAATAATTTTTGTTTTAATTATTTTTTATACTTTCAATATGAATTTATCACTAAGAATTTTTCATTAATATTCATGAAGTTTTTTTAATTCAAGTATTTACACATTTACGCATGTTCTTTCACACAAATTTCGATTTTTTTTCTTTTTTTCTTTTTTATTTATTACTCAATTACATTAAAAGTTTTTATTAAAAAAATTGTTTTTTTCCTTTATTTTTAACGAAAAATCAAACATCACTATCTGCCCAATTACGAAGAATATTTTGTTTTCCATTTTATTTCATTTCCATAGTCTAATTTATTTTAAGTATTTTTCAAGGTTTTCTTCAACTTTATCACTTCATCACAATTATTTTTTACAAAACACATCGAAAATGAAATACTTGAAATCAAAGCGAAGAAAAAATGTATACATAAAACTTATCACTTTAAGTATGGGTTCTTATCGTTAAGTTTATCTCATTTGGTAGGTCCTGGTGGAAAAGGGCTTATCACAGCTACGGCAGCAGCCTGTTGGCTAGCTAAAACGGCAGCTGAGGAAGAATTTAAATCAAAAAATGAAAATATATAAGTGCACATATTGTAAAATATTATCGTACATTTGTATATTTACCTCCATAGGGCGCCGGATACATAGGATATCCAAGTCCTACATGAGTATGGTGATGTGTATGTACATGCCTCTGTGGTGGTGGACTACGACTATCAGCCGCACCGCTTCCACTAACTATTCCTCCACCACCAATACCACCCTTTCCGCTAGGATCATTACTTCCCTTACTATCACCTTTCTGATTGCCTCCCAATGAAACTCCTGCAGCTCCCATTCCTGGTGGCATCGATCCAGATGGAGGCTGTAAATTCAATGGTCCTCCAGATGAAGCACCTGCTGATGGTAAAATACCACCAGGTCCTCCTGTTGGTCCACCATTTGATACGCCACCAGTATTCGGACCACCACCACTTTGCTGTGACACATTTGGACTAGATACACTCACTTTAACATTGCTGCTTGTTGGACTTTTAAGCGTTCTTTCACTTAATTCATGAATCTTGTGGCTGTTATAGTATTGGCTGGCAGCATGATGAAGTGCATCAAGCGCTTTTGTTCCAGGATTTCTTGACAAATCTTCAGGTGCATGGAATCGTGTCATCGGCAAATGATAAGGTGGTGTATTATAAGGTCCCGTTGACATTAGAACATTTCGGTACATTGGATGTCCTGGATCAAAACCGAACGGACCAGGACTTATATACGAAGGATGGAGAAAATATTGTGATGTAGGGGGTGGTGGAGGTCCTTGTGTTTCCATTGTTGGCTTCTGTCCTTCCTGTTTAATTTTTGGTGGTTCTTTATCCTCCTTTGAAGAGTCTTTAATCAAATTAGTAGGTTTTTGACCAGAAGATGATTGTGAACTTGATATACTTGTTTTAACACTCTTTTGTTGCTGTTGTGAAGAGCTTTGTGATTGTTGCTGTTGTTGCTGTTGAGATTGACTTTGAACAGAAGATGGAATTTGCTGTGAGATTTGCTGACTCTGTGATATTGATACTGCAGATGGATGTTGTATTGATGGTTGTGATGGTGAAGATGATTCTTCTTTAATCGAACCTGGAGGCATACCACCCTGTGTATTACTTAGTCCTCCACAAGATCGTCTTTGATCCGCATATAAGTAGTATCTAAATAAACAGAGAAAAAAGTTTAAAAAATTTTGAATCAATCGTAAGACTGTGAAATACCTTCTTAAATCATCGTCCCTAGATATATGCTGTTGCGGCTGAGATGGAACTCCCATGGAATGTCTCTGATATAATCCTGAATATGCACTTAGGGATTGCATTGGTGTTTGTGGTTCTTTTGGATGTAATGACGGATGATTTGTTGGTTCGATTTTCATATCTTTCGCGGTTTGTTCATTTTTAATCAATTTTGTCGGTATCATCTAAATACATGAAGAAATTTTATTTGAATTAAAAACTTATATTTATTCTTCACAAATTATTAAACACTTTACCTGACCACCAAGCTTCCCATGTTCATGAGGACTAGGACTTTCTTTTGTTCTTTCTTCTTTCATTGAAGGATTTGGATTTTGTACTGATGCAAGCTTATTTTCATCAGCTACCATTGAAACTGGACCATAACCCGGATCTAAATTGTAAGAATAACCCTGTGGCATGTAACTACGAAAAAAAGACAAGATAACACTTAATTTTAATTTTTAAAGTCGAATTTATTTACTTATAAGGATAAAAATGTGATATTGGTTTATTTGAAGTGTGAGCACCAGTTGCAGTTGTTACGTTTGCTTCTTTCACACTGTTTGGATCACTACTCGATTGACCTGATTTAGTAATTAAATCTAGTGGAGGCTCCTTATTTTTATTATAAGCTTCAGCCGGTAATGATGGTGGTATCGATGACTGAGATGGTTTTGTTTGCTGGTGTTCTGGTGGAACTAAGTACGGTTGTTGTGAATAGAACTGATACATTCCGTAACCACTAAGTGTAGGCATTTGTGGTGTTGCACCCTCTGGAACTTTTTTAACATCTGAATGTTTAACTGATTGCGATTTATCTGTTAAAAGGATGTAAAAAATAAGAACAAAATCATGAATCAAACGGCAACACGAACCACTTATTTCTGAATCAACAACTGGCGTTGAATCGTCCGATATATCACTGTATGCAGGGCTTTGCACATCATCACGAGAGGTTGAATTCTCAAAATCACCTGGAATTGGAGATTTTCGGTTTTTCTTTTGTTTACCGTAAGTTTGAGGTTTATTTCCTGAAATACCTTGAAAAAAAAAATTGAAAAAACATAATTTACTGTGTCTTTGATATCAGCGGTAGTATTAGTTGTTGTTACCTTGCTGAGCTGATGGAGGTTGACTATAAGTCGGTTGATGTGCAGATTCAGGTGCACTTGGGGGACCGGCATTTGACGCCATGGCAGCTGTTGGTGTTGGTCTAAGTGGACTTTGTCCAGATAATGTATTTTGTCCCCCAGAAATGCTGTCTGTAGGTGGTGACCCAAATCGCAATACACAAGGTTTAACTGTTTGGAATAAATGGACAGAAAATAGGTAGTCAAATAAAAAATTGTTTTTTTTTTTAAATGAAAATAGGAAACCTACCTTTACTTGGTGGCTCGCCTCTTGTTAGTGCTGCAGTTATTCCTGCCGCGCCCATATGACTTGGTGGTGGCTGTTGCTGTTGATTTGGTTGTTGCTGTGATGTCACAGAAGCTTGTCCTGTTTCTGACATCATTTGACTATTATTTGAAATCATCTGGCTACCTTGTGGAATTGAGCCAACAAGCATTTGGTGCTGTTGTTGTTGCTGTTGGTGTTGCGATAATGCTTGACCTGAGATTCCTGCAGTAATACTTCCACCGGGCACAGTATGTTGAGGAGTTAACTGTGTTGGCTGCTGAGTTTGATGACATTGTGTTGTCTGAGAGGGTGCTGTAGAGGTTTGGACAGTGGTCAATAAACTTCCTGCAACTGTCCCAGCACCCGCGCTGACTGATGCAACACATGATTGAGTGGTTGA